>JAGFNQ010003817.1:215973-344532 GCA_024364735.1 Boesenbergia rotunda | reverse complement strand
TTTATTCATATATATGTTAATCTTTTTGTCTAAAACATCATTCATGGTGATTATTAAAATCATGATATATTTTACAGGTAAAAGAACTTAAACAATATAGCCGCGAGAAACTTACGGCTATTCATCCATATCTACAAAATCATCATCCCTTGGACAATTGGGCCTCCGTCAGTCAAAAATGTCCCCAACAAAAACATAGGTAAGTAAATGGGAATGAGTTTAAAAATAGAAAGTCTTTTATATACCCACATATTGAAATAAAAAATACTCTATTGTTATTTTCAGCGTGGACTGTGCCTTTTTTGTGATGTAATACGTTCGATGTCTCCTATATGATGAGAAGATGGATTTCAAACAAGGAGACATGAAGAAAATAAGATTTGATCTGACAGTTAATATTCTGAGGGACATGTTTTGTAAAATATGAGAGTTAATATCGATGTATTCTTGTAAAAAAAATCCTTTGGTCTTGATTGACCTCCATTTATAGCTCCATTTGTATGGAAAATTCTGATTATGTAGATGTTGTTATATGAATATAATTGATTATCAAGAAAAACAAAACAAATGTGTGATGTTGTTTCACCTCCAGTTTCTGCAATGTTGTGTGTCAACTGATACGGTAAGATAACATAACTGATAATGATTGGAACTAAGGTTGGTCAACAAAAATAATATCTCTTTGGTTAACTCTAACTAGTGATCTCAATTATGGAGTCACAACACTCGTATTGCAACAACAACTGAAAATATGACTTGATGAAGTGCAAGGAACCAAAATTTGTATGCATTTTGTATTAAGGTAGTATCCAGATTTTGTCTACGATACAATTCAATAAACTTGTTTTAAGTTTAATAAACTATAAGACTGTATTGATAAAATTAGAGGATTTAGTCACATCATGTAGCTATATATTGAATTTTATTATATAAATCAATATAATATATAATTATAAAATATTTTAAATAAAATTTGGAATCCAAGTAGGGGCTGAAATAACTTGAATTCAGGCCCACTGTGGGCCTGAAATCAAGTGATATCAGGCCCACCGTGAGCCTGAATTCAGTTGATTTCAGGCCCAAGGTGGGCCTGAAATATCTTCATTTCAGGACCAACTAGGGCCTGACATAACTTGTTATCAGGCTCACTATTAGAGGGTTGGTCACCAAAAATACAATCTCCTAGGCTCTACTCTAACTATTGGTATAGGGTTTTCAGAAATCCAAATATCCTAGATCCATCAGTGGGTTTAGATAGAAACTCATTGATAGACCTACAGAGTATGATTTTGCAACATAATGTGGTAAAATTAGAGGGTTGGTCACCAAAATTACCATCTCCTAGCTCTACTCTAACTATTGGTATAGGGTTTTCAGAAATTCAAATATCCTAGGTCCATCAGTGGATTTTGGTTGAAACTCACTGATAGACCTATAGAGTATGGTTTTGCAACATAATGTGGTAAAATTAGAGGGTTGGTCAGCAAAAATACCATCTCCTAGCTCTACTCTAACTATTGGTATAGGGTTTTCAGAAATCCAAATATCCTAAGTCCATCAGTGGGTTTTGGTTGAAACTCACTGATAGACCTACAGAGTATGGTTTTGCAACATAATGTGGTAAAATTAGAGGGTTGGTCACCAAAATTACCATCTCCTAGCTCTATTCTAACTATTGGTATAGGGTTTTCAGAAATCTAAATATCCTAGGTCCATCAGTGGATTTTGGTTGAAACTCACTGATAGACCCACAAAGTATGGCTTTGCAACATAATGTGGTAAAATTAGAGGGTTGGTCACCAAAAATATCATCTCCTACTCTACTCTAACTATTGGTATAGGGTTTTCAGAAATCCAAATATCCTAGGTCCATCAGTGAGTTTTGGTTGAAACTCACTGATAGACTTACAGAGTATGGTTTTGCAACATAATGTGGTAAAATTAGAGGGTTGGTCATCAAAAATACAATCTCCTAGCTCTACTCTAACTATTGGTATAAGGTTTTCAGAAATCCAAATATCCTAGATCCATCAGTGGGTTTTGGTTGAAACTCACTGATAGACCTACAGAGTATGGTTTTGCAACATAATGTGGTAAAATTAGTGGGTTGGTCACCAAAAATACCATCTCCTAGCTCTACTCTAACTATTGGTATAGGGTTTTCAGAAATCCAAATATCCTAAGTCCATCAGTGGGTTTTGGTTGAAACTCACTAATAGACCTACAGAGTATGATTTTGAACATAATGTGGTAAAATTAGAGGGTTGGTCACCAAAAATATCATCTCCTAGCTCTACTCTAACTACTGGTATAGGGTTTTTTGAAATCCAAATATCCTAGGTCCATCAGTGGGTTTGGGTGGAAACTCACTGATAGACCTACAGTTTATTATTTTGCAACATCATGTGGTAAAATTAGAGAGTTGGTCACCAAAAATACCATCTCCTAGCTCTACTCTAACTATTGGTATAGGGTTTTCAGAAATCCAAATATCCTAGGTCCATCAGTGGATTTTGGTTGAAACTCACTGATAGACCTATAGAGTATGATTTTGCAACATAATGTGGTAAAATTAGAGGGTTGCTCAGCAAAAAATATCATCTCCTAGCTCTACTCAACATATGTTCTCAATGGGCAATCAACTGTTGACGGAGTGTGAACTTCAACCTGGATCACAAGCTTAGGAAGTGGAAGTCTTGGTTGAAAATGAGCACAAATTTCAATAGAAAATTAGAATGACATCGGAGATCTCCCGATGATTGTTACTTAGATTCTTAAGTTAAAACTTCGGAGTAGAGAGAAAATAGATGAGAGAGAGAGAGTCTGGTTAAAGATTTAAAATTTAGCTTCTTCAAATGACCCCCTCACCTTTTTATACTTCCTTCCTTGCCTATTTGTATTCCTCAACGTTTATGATTTACTAATCATTAATGTAGCCGTTATCATTGTTGTTAAAGACTATTATTGCCTGGACAATGGTTCGCCTCCTTAAATCATTATTGCCAGATAGAACATTATGTTTTCTCCTAACCGCATGAATTCTAGAAAAACCAAATAAGAACTCGAAGAGAAAACATAATGTATATAAGCATGAATTTATTGTTTCATCGAATCATGACATAACATAAATAAAAGGCATAAACCGAAAGACAAAGAACCTGATTGATTAGCAATTGTCTTTGTCGTGGCGTCTTCGACTTGATCCCTGTGGAAGAAAAATGCAGCGGAAAGAAGGAGAATCTTCCATGGGGCTTAGTGTTGACGGCGTTGTAAAGTTTCTTGTGAATGGGGAATAAGAAATTAGGTCAAGATTATCCCTAAACCCTTGGGGACCTCCCCTTTATATAGAAATCCAATATGTTATCAGCCCATAGAAAATAACAGATTGGTCTAAAGGGTTCTATACATTGAACCCGCATCCAATAATTTGAAACCCAATAAACATAAGTTAGATCACTTTAAGGGCTCATGTTGTATTTACATGTGCAACTTACAAATAAACCCACCTAATAGGGATAATAATAATATCCAACAATCTCCCACTTGGGCTATATGTGAGTTGTATGGTAAATACAAGCAAAACTTTAGTTGATATCAAACTTTATGGTTACAAGATACCCCTATAAACAATTTGGTTCATTAACTTCATTGGTATAGGACTAAAGAGGTCATAGCTACTGTATATGATCGTAACAAGCCCCAACAGTAATCACAATACCAATGTCATTAACGACATAGATCAAGATGCGAATATATAGAGTAGAAATTACATGAAATGTGATCAGTACATGTCAATTTCCAACTGGTCCAAAGTGAGTCAAAAGAGTCTGATCATATTTGCAAATACCTTATGCCAAACTGCAACAGCAAATCATGATCCAAACTTTATGATTCCAAAAGGAATTTGTATCATATTTACAAATACCAAATGCTAAACAACAGTAGTAAATCATGATATCGTATTCAGAGTGTCAAACAAACATATGAATCCCCATTAATATTTTGAACCTGAAGTACGTACAATAATCAAAATAAAATGTTTGTCTTTATTAGCATAGAGCAATAAAATAAATACAGACTCCCACTAGATGAGTTCTTCTTCCATAAGAAGAACTCTCATATCCACAACATGAGCATGAAACACCTTGGGCACCAAGCCTTTGGTGAGTGGATTGGCCAACATGGAATCTGTGCAGATGTGCTCTACAATAATCTGGCGACTCTGAACTCTCTCTTTACCCGCTAGAAACTTAATGTCGATGTGCTTGGACTTCGACGAACTGCGGTTGTTCTTGGCATAAAGTTCTGCAACTTTATTATGACAGTAGATCCTCAGTGGCCTGTCAATTCAATCAACGATATGCAATGCTGTGATGAAGTTTCGCAGCTAAATCCCGTGATTGGATGCTTCATAGTATGCTACCAATTCTGCCTCCATAGTAGAAGTAGCTACTAGCGTCTGCTTGACGCTCTTCCAAGATATAGCCCCTCCAGCAAGCATGAAGATATAGCCTGAAGTGGACCTCCTGCTATCTAAGCATCCAGAAAAATCGGAGTCTGAATAACAAATCACCTCCAGATGATCTGACCTTCGATACGTGAGCATGTGTCTTTTAGTTCTTTGCAAATATCGCATCACTCTTTTAATTGCTTTCCAGTGCGATGGCCCTGGGTTATTAACATATCTGCCTAACATCCCAACTACAAATGCTATATCTGGTCGAGTGCAAACTTGTGCATACATGAGACTTCCCACTGCTGATGCATATGGGAATTGTTCCATCTCTTCTATTTCAAGTTCAAGTCATAGACACTGCTGCAAACTGAACTTGTCACCTCTTGACACAGGTGTCACCAGGTGTACAGTTCTGCATGTCATACCTTATAAGTACCTTCTCAATATGGGCTTGTTGTGAAAGTCCAAGAATGCCTCTTGATCGATCACGACAGATCTGAATGCCTAGAACAAAAGATGCTTCACCAATATCTTTCATTTCAAATTTACCAGATAGAAATGACTTGGTTTCATGCAGTAGACCCTTATTATTGCTCGCAAGCAATATATCATCCACGTACACAACAAGTATAACAAACTTGTTCCCATTGAACTTGACATATATGCACTGATCAACGGGATTCTCTTTAAATCCAAATGAGGTAACCACTTGATCAAATTTCTGATACCATTGACGAGATGTCTGCTTTAAACCATAAATGGACTTCGTTAATCTACATACTAGGTGCTTTGAGTCTGAGGACTCAAAGTTCTCCGGTTGCATCATATATATAGACTCCTCTATGTCTCCATTGAGGAATATAGTCTTTATCTCCATTTGATGTAACTCCAAATCAAAATGAGCTACAAGTGTCATGATTACCCTAAGGTAGTCTTTCATCGACACAAGTGAGAAAGTCTCCTTATAATCAATGTCTTCCCTTGTGGATCGCCTTAAGGGCACTTGTGTTTAAGGCGGTTGAGGTACTTGCTCATCAATATGAGGCAATACTTCAATTTCAGTGGTAGGCTCCTCCAATTGCATTGGAGATGTCATGGGAATATCTTGGTTCACTACGCTCACTGGATGTGCAATACCCATAATGTGTGGTATGGTCACCATACCACTACTGATTGCACTAGTAGTGACCATAGGAGGATTGCCAACGCTTTCCTCAAAAGATACTTCCCTGATTTTATCGCTCCCACTGTCCTCAATAAACTTGGTGTTTCCTATTTCGAAGAAGGATCTATTAGATAGATCATAAAATTTATCACTACACCAAAACAGGTGTTTTGCGATGGTTCATTATGTGGTTTGCGGCGGTTCAAACTGCCGCTATTAACCATTTGCGGCGGTTCTGAAACCGCCGCTATCCGTAGTGTCGCCAGCCATTTTGCGGCGGTTTTGAGCAATCGCTGGTACAACCGCCGTGAATTATTTTACGGCGGTTTGGGTGGCAGTTAAACCGCCGCAAATCACTTGACTAAAATGTCACGCTAAAAGTTTAACAACGGTTTGGAAACCGTCGCAAATGGTGAAGGGTGATAGTTAATAGCGGCGGTTACAAACCGCCACAAATGTTGATTAATAGCGACGATTTCAAACCGCCGCAAATGGTTAATACTGACGGTTTGTGTAGCCATAAATTTTTACTGTCACAAATTTTATTATCATTAAATTGCTAAAATTATTGCGACGATTTGTGAAACCGCCGTTATTAGTTAACATTATGCTCAACCAATTTGTGCAATTTGAAATCATCACAACTAATTTAATTCAAAAGGTATTAAGAACAAACCAATACATCAAATGCAAGTTTATCTTGCTAATGTCTAAGCAAATACAAATCCTTAACTTAAAAAAATCTTAACAACAGTAAACTTGTAATCTAAAGAAAAAAAGACTAAGGGTTGGAAGATGATGATGGTCCTTCATTTTGGGGTTCATGACTAGCCTCGGAAAAGCACCTTGCTTCTAATGGTGAGCCTATGTCTGTTGCCTGAAATTAGATAAAACGTCAATATTAGAAGTTTGATCCTGTAAAAAATATTATATGAAACAAAACTTAATTGCAAGAAAAGATATTGCTATCGATCTATCAAATTATAGATTAGACATAAGAAAACCGAAATATAAGCATATTACTTGAGTGAAGTAAAAGAAAATATTTAATTACAGTGAAGTCATCATGCAGTGAAGTGAAAAGAAAATAAAAGAAAATAAAACATTTAACATTTAATATTTAATCAAGTAATTATGGCTCGCTATAAAAGCAACGACCCCAACAGCATAGGGATCACAATAACATTTACCTAGGTATCAATTGATGATCAGTATGCTGCATTGCGACCATGTTAACCTATACTGGTAGCACAAATAATAAATAAAATTTCAAGAAAAGAGAGATACTTATAAGACAACATAACCGCCTATCACTAGAAAATATGTTCTATGTAAATGAGGATCATGCAAGTCATCATTTACTTTTCTATCTTAGACCATCTGAAAATGCATTATGTTTTCATTCATAGCCAACACTCTAGGGAACAACAATTCAGATTAAAATATTTTGAGTGTTAAAAGAAAAACAAAGACCTTTTACATTACCTTGCAATACTCTGGTGCCAAATACATTCTCTGAGCATTAGTCCATAAAATGTAAAGCCATATTCATGTCTTCATACCTTTATGCACAATATGAGATATACATTAAAAAAAATCATAACATAGATCTAGTTGGAGTAAATGTAGATGCATTTTTTAAATTAGTAGAACAAGGAGAAAAATCCTAAATCTAAAAAGGATAAGGCATCACAACAAAATTCAAAGGAAGGTTGAAAGATAGGCATAGATCAAAACAAGATTTTATATTTCACTTAATACTATTGTAAAAAAATATGTGAATTTTTCTTAATTTTCTTTGACGTTGTAAAGTCATAATAAACATGAAATGAAATATAATCTTAATTCCTCTAATGTCACGAAATCATTACAATTTTATAAAACTTTTTTTCATACCTCTGGATATAGATACATAGTTTCTTCCTTATTTTATAGTACAATGACTCAAATTGGGTCCCTAATGTTGGGAAATGCCAAAATCAAACTCCTTTTTGGTAAAATGCATAAATCAAGCTCCTTCCACTTTTCCAGGCCAAAATACCCTCAACTATTTCACCAAGCATGCCTATGAGTGATGCTGAAAAGGAATCTATTGCAACAAATCATATGTCACTCAACCCTAGTGATTGAAAATGATGGTACATATGAGCTGATCCAAACAAAAAAACTATAATGCATACAAGTTGAATGAAATGGGCTTAAGATATAATTTAGCAAAACTAGTAATTGAGGCATACAAGTTGAATGCTCAGAAACGTCATCAGTCACATTGATTTTCCAGTTCTTCAACAAAAACTGAAGCATTGCTATGTCAATCATATTTCAAACAGGAAATAGATTTGCCATAAGAATCATAAATTACCGAAACAAAATTATCACGGTAAGAGGTTTAGAAACTTCAATGATGAGGCGAACAGAGATGGCGATATGGCGAAACAGAGGGAGAGGGAGAGAGGGATACCTTCAATGATGTTGTGTGTGAGCCGTGACACCGAGATGGCAATAGTGTGTGAGGAAGGGAGAACGACGAACGAAGAACGATGAGGCGAACGGTGAGGGCGAGCACGGGCGAAGGCAGCGAACGGCAAGGCGAAGGCAGCGACGATGTTTAGGGCAAACACACGGTTTTCCACTCCTTAAATAGTATCGATTAATAACAAAAAAAAATATTAACAGATAAGTATTATACGTTATAATTTAGAACGTTAACAAAAAAAATATTAAAAAATGAAAAAAAATTATTAGCAAAAAAAATAAATAAATAAAATTTATTTTTATTTTCGAATTTTATATCTTTTTAATAGCTAATATTTTTTTAAAAAAAAAATAAATAAATACTTTAGTGCAACATTTAAAATACAAATTAATTCTATAAATTTTTGCGACAATATACAAAACCGCCACCATACGGTAATTTTTTGCGACGGTTTCATAAAATAGCCGCTGCATGTTAACATCAGATGTGACCGCCACATAAATCGCTGATAGACTATAATAATATAGCGACGGTTAACATGAAACCGTCGCTAAATTCTATTATTTTGCAGCAGTTACCAAACCGTCGCAAACACCATCGTAAAATACATATTTTGCGGCGATTTTGTAAACCGCCGCAAAACAACCGTCGCGAAACTAACTTTTTGGTGTAGTGTATACCCCTTTGATTTTTCAGAGTAACCTACAAAATTGCAGCTAACAGTTCTTGAGTCCAGTTTCTTTTCATTAGGCTTGTAAGGCCTAGCTTCAGTTGGAAAACCCCAGACATGTAAATGCCTAATGCTAGGCTTTCTACCTGTCCACATCTCGAATGGGGTTTTAGTTACTGTCTTACTAGGTACTCTATTGAGAAGGTAAACTACAGTTTTGAGTGCCTCACCTCACAAAGACTCCGGTAGAGAAGTGAAAGTCATCATACTTCTCACCATGCCTTTTAGGGTCCGATTGCGACGCTCAGCTACACCATTCTGACTGAGTGTGACAGGCATGGTATACTGAGGCACAATCCCACACTCAGCAAGGTAATTTGCAAAAGGTCATGGACGTTGTTCACCTAATCCATCATATCGACCGTAATATTCTCCTCCACGATCGGATTGGACGGCTTTAATTTTCTTACCTAGTTGAAGTTCAACTTCGGCTTTGAAATTTTTGAACATGTCCAAAGATTGTGACTTCTCATGAATAAGGTACAGATAGCCAAATTTAGAATTGTCGTCTATGAAGCAAATAAAATATGTGTGTCCATTCCAAGATGCCTTAGGGAATGACTCACAAATATTCGTATGTATTAGCTCCAAAACGTCATTACAACGGCTAGCCCCTTTGTCCCTTTTGTTAGTTGTCTTTCCCTTAATAACTCTATGTAGACATCAAAGTCTGGCATGTCAAGGGAATCAAGAATTCCATGTGAACTATCTTGAACATATATCTGGTATAAAAGCAACCTTCCTTTGGGTCGATTGCTCTTAGCATAGATATACGTCTACCAACACAAAATTTACTAAACCGACCTAAGGTGCCTTCCTTTGGGCCGACACAATAGTTCAATCTAGTAGCACGTTGTGTACATAGACCCAAGAAAATTCTAGATATTTAATCGAACAGATAATTTCTTTATTAGTCTTGACACCTCAAAATTACGCTCATTAATCGATTGACACTATATGGTAATCAAATAGTATGATCGAATTGATTATCCCAATCGATCTAAAAGCTTAATATATACGACTATGTCATATATAGAACACTCCTTTAAAAATTAGAGTTTCTTTATGGTTTTATAATTAAATAATATTATTTAATCTCTTCATCATGAAAAATAATTGATGTATTAGCCTTTTATATATATATATATATATAATTCACTTTACTGTTTCTACGAAACAATTTTTTTTTATTTCACATGAAAGAAATTTTCATCGAAAAAAATAATTCTAATCGATATAATTCCTAATTCATCTTATCACAAATTTAAGATGATAATCGATTAAAATAAATTTATACAATCAATTAAATCAAATTTATTCTGTTCATAATTTTAGACTTGATAATCGATTAATTGACCAAGCCAATCGATTAAACCGTCACAATTTAATCAAAAAAAAATTGGTTAAACATGACAGTTCTTTCGCCGTTTTCGTATTTTTTCACATAAAATATGAAAAACTTAGAAAACACGTCTATCCTAGAATTTTCTTTTACATGATTTTCGACGATAAAAATTATATTATACTAGGAAACTTAATCTAGCATGCATACAATAAATCGAGAAAAGAAAAAAATTTTAAACTTTATTACCATAAAAACGATGAAACAAAGTCAAGGCTCTGATACCAATTGATAGAACATTATGTTTTCTCCTAACCGCATGAATTCTAGAAAATAAGAATTCGAAGAGAAAACATAATGTATATAAGCATGAATCTATTGTTTCATCGAATCATGACATAACATAAATAAAAGGCATAAACCGAAAGACAAAGAACCTAATTGATTAGCCATTGTCTTTGTCATGGCATCTTCGGTTTGATCCCTGTGGAAGAAAAATGCAGCGAAAAGAAGGAGAATCTTCCAACGAGCTTAGGGTTGACGGCGCCGTAATGTTTCTTGTCAATGGGGAACAAGAAATTAGGTCAAGATTATCCCTAAACCCTTGGGGATCTCCCCTTTATATAGAAATCCAATCTGTTATCAACCCATAGATAATAACAGATTGGTCTAAAGGGTTCTATACATTGAACCCGCATCCAATAATCCGAAACCCAATAAACTTAAGTTAGATCACTTTAAGGGCTCATATTGTATTTACATGTTCAACTTACAAAAAATCCACCTAATAGGGATAATAATAATATCCAACATTGCCATCTTTTAATACCTTTTTGTGCATTAAAGTCTCTTTATTATCTCCTCTGGTCCTCTTGAATTCCGATTCCAATCACGAACATTTATTTTGATCGTAGATTCCTTGTATACCACCATAATTGCCTTCCCTGTAACACACCTGAGGGAAGCAATAGGCACGTCATCTATGTCAGACCGAGCGCCTGAATTCACCTGTGGTCAGAATCACCTACTCGGGAAAAAGTACCACACGAGAGATCCCACAATTGATCCCACTCGAAACTAATATCCTCCGCTCGGGAGAATAAATCTGCTCGGGAGGTGTTGTTTCCTCAAAGTGGATCTCATTCCCTCTAGAACTCACTGATTAATTATGTGGTCCGGGCGGGACGTACCGAATCAAGCAAGTTAGACTATCTTTTTGGGCTTGAAGGTAGGGGTTCCTGATTCCTTAGATTATTTTCCTTTATATTTTCTAACTCCTTTGTACTATAACAAGCGGCTCAAGACTGCTTCACCGCCGACCGCCACTTATATTCCAGGCGGGAGGTTGAGGCCCTGACCCGGCGGGCACTGAAAGCGGAGGTTGAGGCCGATCATGCCCACCAAGCGGGGCTTCTGCAAGTGGAGGTCAGCAGAGCTCTTCGAGCGAAAGTGGAGCATCAGCTGGAGACCTTGCTGGCCCTGGAGTCCGTCTTACACGACTTCCGCCACAGGGAGAAGTTGTCATTCAAGAGAGCAGGGGCCCTCTCGGACGACTTGCTCAAGATGACTCAGGAGCGGGATCAACTCCGGGCAAAGGAGAAGAACCTATCTGGGGATGTCAGACTCCTAGAGACTTCGGCCGGAAAGCTGAACGAGAGCATCAAAGATCAAGCGCACCGCTAGCCCAAAAAGAATCAGACATCATGGTGGTAGCTGATCGCTTGACCGACCTCGAGGAGGATGTGGCCCATGCCCGATCGGAAGCCTTGGCCACCTCAGAGAGATTCAAGGAGGCCATGGAAGACTAGTCCAAAATGTCTTCTGAGGTGGCTCGGCTAAGGATTGCTAAGGAGGCAGCCGACTCTGAACTGCGTAATTTCAAGGCTGCCGAGGCATCTCGTCCAAAGGAGGCCAAGGCGGAGTGCAAGACCAGGTTCCTGGAGTTTGATGAGTTTGGTGATATCTTGGCCGGGCAGGTAATGAAGCGTCTAAGCAGGGCTTCCATGGGGTCATCGATCAGGTATGGAAGGCCCAGCTCTTGCCGTCGGACGCTGACCTGAGCTTCATGAGCATTGGCCGTGTCTGGGAGGAGCTCCCGCCTGAAGACAAGGAGATGTAGGAACTTTCTCCCAGCAGGAGATACCCATCTCTCGTAGGCTTCTTCTGTTTTGTACATACCATGTAATCTTTTAATTGAAATGGAAAGGAATTTGCCTCCATTTGTTTTGATCTTCCTGTAAACATCTTTCGGCCTACTCTCTCTTGGATGTCTTGTTTTCCTTTTTGGTACTCCAGCTTCTTATGCAATGTTTGTCCTCGGCATGAGGGTCAAGGGAATTGAAGAACATGTGTTCTTCCCCTACTCGAGGAGCGAGGATGTTGAAGAGCAACCATTCAGCCCAAGGAGCAAGCGACCCCGAGGGAGGCCCCAGGTGAAACCAAGCAGGCCTGGAGGACCCGGTTGAGACAAGCATTGACCCAGAGGGAGGAACTATGGTAGCTGTGTCTCCTTGTACTTTCGCTTTGTTGTTTGAGAGTGTAACTACTAAATGTACACAGGCATTCTTAATGGAACACTGCTGTCCCTTTCCTTTGTGTACTCAGAGTCTTTCTTCTTTTAATCTATAGCTCCTTGTGAATTTACCCGACCCTTCATAACGGAGATCATTTTGTTTCTAGCCACAGACCAAGGGGTCACCAGCGCAGCAAGGATGACCTTCAGCTCAAGAACCCTAGAGCTCAGCGGCCAACAAGCGGCTACACATCAATACAAGTCTTCTCCGGACAACCACAGAGAAATGACTTCTGCCATGTTCTTCTAGCCAGCTCTTGGTCGGGTATCCGCAGTGCCCGGGCCTAGTCTACTCACCTCGGGCATCCGCAGCACTGTGAGGTAGTAGGGTTTTAACAGCTCTTGGTCAAGCATCCGCAACACCGGGACCAAGCCTACTTACCTCAGGCATCCGCAGCACCGCGAGGTAGTAGGGTTTTGACAGCTCTTGGTCGGGCATCCGCAGCACCCGGACCAAGCCTACTCACCTCGGGCATCCGCAGCACCACAAGGTAGTAGGGTTTTGACAGCTCTTGGTCGGGCATCCGTAGCACCCGGACCAACCCTACTCACCTCAGGCATCCGCAGCACCGTGAGGTAGTAGGGTTTTGACAGCCCTTGGTCGGGCATCCGTAGCACCCGGACCAAGCCTACTCACCTCGGGCATCTGCAGCACCGCGAGGTAGTAGGGTTTTAACAGCTCTTGGTCGGGCATCTACAGCACCCGGACCAAGCCTACGCACCTCGGGCATCCGCAGCACAGCGAGGTAGTAGGGTTTTAACAGCTCTTGGTCGGGCATCCGCAGCACCCGCCCCAAGCCTACTCACCTCGGGCATCCGCAGCACCACAAGGTAGTAGGGTTTTACCACCTCTTGGTCGGGCATTCGCAGCACCCGGACCAAACCTACTCACCTCGGGCATCCGTAGCGCCGAGAGGTAGTAGGGTTTTGATAGTTCTTGATCGGGCATCCGCAGCACCCGGACCAAGCCTACTCATCTCGGGCATCCACAGCATCGCAAGGTAGTAGGGTTTTGACAGCTCTTGGTCGGGCATCAGTAGCACCCGGACCAAGTCTACTCACCTCGGGCATCCGTAGCACCGTGAGGTAGTAGGGTTTTGACAGCTCTTGGTCGGTGGCAGCACCCGGACCAAGCCTACTCACCTCGGACATCCCACAACACCGCGAGGTAGTAGGGTTTTGACAGCTCTTGGTCGTGCATCCGCAGCACCCGGACCAAGCCTACTCACCTCAGGCATTCGCAGCACCACGAGGTAGTAGGGTTTTGACAGCTCTTGGTCGAGTATCCACAGCACCCGGACCAAGCCTACTCACCTCGGGCATCGTAGCACCACGAGGTAGTAGGGTTTCAATAGTTCTTGGTCGGGCATCCGCAGCACCTGGACCAAGCCTACTCACCTCGGGCATCAGCAACACCGCGAGGTAGTATCGTTTTGACAACTCTTGGTCGGGCATCCGCAGCACCCAACCCATGCCTACTCACCTCGGGCATCCGCAGCTCCGCGAGGTAGTAGGGTTTTAACAGCTCTTGTTCGGGATTCCGTAGCACCCGGAACAAGCCAACTCACCGAGGGCATCCGCAGCACCGCGAGGTAGTAGGGTTTTAACAGCTCTTAGTCGAGCATCTGCAACACCCGGCCCAAGCCTACTCACCTCCGGCATCCGCAGCACCGTGAGGTAATAGGGTTTTACCATCTCTTGGTCGGGCATCCGCAGCACCCGGACCAAGCCTACTCACCTCGAGCATCCGCAGCACCGCGAGGTAGTAGGGTTTTAACAGCTTTTGGTCAGGCATCCGCAGCACCCGGACCAAGCCTACTTACCTCGGCCATCCACAACACCGCGATGTAGTAGTGTTTTAATAGCTCTTGGTCGGGCATCCGCAGCACCCGGACCAAGCCTACTCACCTCGGGCATCCGCGGCACCGCGAGATAGTAGGGTTTTAAGCAGGTAAGTAATCGGTGTTTTTTAAGTAATATTTCATTTGCTTCTTTGTTTATTGAACTGCAAGGTAGTGCCAAAAGAATACAAGTTTTATATGAACTACTCAAAATCTCACTGAGTACGATAAGGTCGAAGATAATTGGCATGACATGGCCTCTCCAGCCCCTTGCCTTTGTCATCCTCCAGATAGTAACTGCATCATGTGAGCTTTCTGGTGATGATATAGGGTCCGCCCCACTGAGGCTCCAGCTTTCCCGAGTCGCTGACTGGTTTGATCCTCTTCCAGACCTTGTCTCCTACATTAAAGCCGCGGGCAATTATCCGGCAATTGTAGGCTTGTTGCATACGTTGTCGGTACACTTTCAGCGGGGCGGCTACTTTATCACTGACCTCGGACACGAGATCGAGGTCGATCAGTCGCTCTTGATTATTATCCTCTTTGTTATAGTACTTCCTCCGGACGGACTCCTCGCCTACCTCTATCGGAATCACAACCTCAGATCCATACACTAGCTAAAAAGGACTCTGGCCAGTCCCTTCTCGTGGAGTGGTACGGTATGACCACAAGATTCTAGGGAGTTCCTTGACCTAGCTGCCTCCAATGCGATCTAGTTTTATCTTGAGTCCTTTTAGTATTTCCCGGTTGATGACCTGCTTGGCCATTGCCCTGAGGGTACGCGACCGACGTGAAGGCTTCGCGAATGCCTAACCTTTCGCACCATTCTTTGAGCTTGCACCCGGCAAACTGCCTTCCATTATCCGACACCACCCTGCGAGGGGATGTCGTATCTGCAAACAATATCCCTCCATAGGATCTTTATCACCGCAGCCTTCGTGATGTGTGCCAGGGGCTCAGCTTCCACCTATTTGGAAAAATAATCCACGAGAACTAGCAGGAACTTCTTTTGCTGGGGTCCAATGGGAACTGGGCCCACAATGTTCATTCCCCACTGATCGAATGGGCAGGGCACTGTGGAGACTCGCAGGGGCTGTTAGTGATATGAGAGAAGTGTCCTAAGGCAATCGCCTTATGATTGTAAAATATTTATATTAATAAATGATAATTCACTATTTGAGTATACATGCTTGTGTATTTGATTGGGATCTTAAACTCATCTACTGAATGTCCGCAATACAACTCACAGCATAAGAGAATTTGTGATGAGATCACAACTAGTGATTATCTCTAAATGCGCAAATGTGAAGTATTGAAAATATCCCTAGTCGATGAATTGATAAAAACGGACACTATCAATTCTGTTGAGACTAGCATGGGTTATTCTCTAATCAGATGATTCTCACTGGCTGGTGACATTGAGATGTCCAGAGATAAAAATGGATGC
This sequence comes from Boesenbergia rotunda, assembly GCA_024364735.1. NCBI lineage: Eukaryota > Viridiplantae > Streptophyta > Magnoliopsida > Zingiberales > Zingiberaceae > Boesenbergia > Boesenbergia rotunda. The sequence goes on along the minus strand of JAGFNQ010003817.1, from coordinate 328,503 downwards.
TAGTTAAGGGAACTAGTTCATTGGAGTGACTAGCTGTAAGACTTCATATGGGAATATACATGTAGATATGTCAATGAAAATCTTACTGCGGCTTAAGTGCGATGTTCCTTTGACTTGCGGTGTTCAAGTCATCTTGGTCATGCAGACTTATACTTTGACATCTTAAGCAAGCATCTCCAAGGAGGTGTGGACCCAGGATGATCGGGTATAAGCTGAAGTGCCCGAAGATGTTTGAACAGCCTACAAAGGATTCACCACTCCTTGCGAGGAGATGTATACCCAGGCCTATCGTCGGATTGTTACTCAAAGCCTCTGGCCAGAGCATATCATGTTTAGAGTGAGAGTCTCTAAAATACATGAGAGTAATTAGAAATCCAAAGGACGAGTAAGACATTACTTGGGCTAGGCGTGACGTAGTCAGCCTAGTGGGGACTGACACCATTGACCGTGTCCTGAACCAAGTGGGTATAAGGTGGTGAAGGGAATGGGGCACGATTCATTAGAGCTGCTGAAGGGTTTCAGAATAATTTCTTCTGAGGTCAAACCGTTGATCGTTCGATTAATTGGGGATCATGATGTACTACTAGGTGTCACTCATGATCGTTCTATAATTAGTTAATTATAGACGGCCAACATAAATTGAAAGCCTATTTAGTCACACGCACTACGAGTAATCCGAGGGATTTAAAATGAGTTGAAAATTGGATTTTCCGATCAAGAGAAATAAGTCGAATCTGAGTTAGTCAGAGGCGCATTAGAAGCTAAAAATGGCTAAGTCTTTTGAAGGCTTTTCGGGCGAATTAAATGAGTTTGATTCGGGACGGTTCGGTTTGGGTTTGGCCGACCAAAGAGGGTGTTAACCCCTCTTTGGTGGCCGGCCAAATAAAAGGAGAAAACCAATTTAATTGGTTTAATTAATTAAATAAATATTGCGTAATTTATTTTATAAATTATGGATAAATAAATTTGTATAAAGAAATTTATATAAATAAAATTTATAGAAATTTATTCTTTTATGGAAGATTAAAATAATCTATGAGTTGGTTCATTTTAATTTTATAAAATCAATTATGAATTGATTTATCCATAATAAGAAAGTTTATAAATTTCTTATAAAATTTATTCCATAATTTAAAGAGAAGAAGAATTAGTTTTTATTATAAATTAGTTTATAATAAAGACTTGGTTTAAACGAAATTAATTCATAAGAATTTATAGGATAAATTTCTTATGATAAATAATTAGTTTTATTATAAAGTTAGTTATAATAAAATTCATAAGAGAATTTATAGGATAAATTCTTATGATAACTAATTTGTTTTTTATAAATTGTTTAAATAAGACTAGGCTTAAAGGAATAAGCAATAAGAAAATTTATAAGATAAATTTCTTATAACTAATTCCGTTAATTCGGTTTAGAGGGAGACTTAGCAAAGGAGTTGCTACTATATAAAGGAACCAAAGGCTAGCCCTTAATTCCAATGAGTAATTAAGAGATTAATTATTCTCTCCCTCTCTCTTTCTCTTCTCTCCTCCTCTCTTCTTTCCTTAGGGCCGGCGCACCCTAGTCTTAGGGCCGGCGCACCTAGTTCCTCTAGGGCCGGCGCCCAATCACAACACCAAGGAGGTGTTGCCGTGAGCCATAGAAGAAGAAGAACCCGAACAAGAAGAAGAAGAAGCGGATAGCGACTCCTCTCCTCTCGGAATTCGATTCCGTTACTTCTTGTTGGTTAGTTTCTAACTCTTCTCTTGATCTTTCAAGTTGTGCCTATAGAGAATCTAGTAGTTCTCGTCGGCACAAAACTCGTGACTTTGCGAAGTCATCCCGAAGAGAACTCGGCGTGGACGCGAATAGAGGCGAAGCTTCCAAGGGACGCTACGGTTGGATCTCGTCCCTTTCTTCGAGTTACGAAGGTACTAAGTAAATTAGTTTACTTTTCCGCAAATTTTATTTTATGATTATGTCGATACACTATAAGGTTGCATGCTAGATACGAAGTTAAAATAATTTAGGAAATTATTTTATGCAAACTCTTCCGCTGCACGTAAAAATTTTAAATTTTACGAACTCGTATCCTTGTCGACATGCACCCGGTCCCAACAGTGGTATCAGAGCCGGTTAGTGTTCGACTTAATCATATAATTGTTTTGTGGAAAACTTTGTCATGATCTCAATTTCGGAAAAATTTTCAATTATGGAAACTTTCAAATTATAATAAATTTTAGATTTAGGAATTTCAAAGTTTGGAAATCCTCATGAAATTTCGCAAACGTTTGAAATTTTCTATTTTCTGAAATTTTATAATAATTTGAAACTTCCCATCTTTGGAAACTTTCCAATTTTGGAAATTTTTCTATTTTAGAAATTTTCCAATTTTGGAAATATGTAAGTTTCCTTTGTACCAGAAACTTACAATTATTCTGAAAATCAATTTTCGAAATCTCGCAATTTTGGGCACTTTCTTTTAAGAAAGTCTAGACAAATTCATGGACAGTTAATTGACAATTAAATTTGAATTGGTTTTTAAATTGACAACAAAATTCTTTATTTTGGATTGAGCCTCGGGGAGCCGTCCAATTTAAAGTTAGTTGTTGTAATTTAATTTCCCAATTTTAATTGAAATTGTCATGTTTGATTGGATTGAGCCTCGGGGAGCCGTCCAATTGGATTTACAACACATTACTTTTCTTTGGGTATCTGAGCCTCGGGGAGCCACCCTTAGAAAACAATTTGTTGTAATTAATTAAATCCATGAATAAAATATGTTTAAGAGGTGATGCTCTTACATATTGTTGTCTCCAAAATTAATTAGGAAAATGGTTTCCTATAGAGTTTCTTAAATGAGATTTTCATGAAAATAATATGTAGTTGAATTAAGGGATTTGTCTCTTAATTTAACAAGATTTGATTTAGAGAAATCAAAGTCTTGAACATATTATTTCCGAAATTAATTATGACAATTTAGGAAATTGTTTCCCAAAACAATTCCTTTAATAAAGTATGAAATTATAATTAGGAAATCCAGTTCCTAATTTAATATATGAGACTTGATAAATTAAGTCACATACATACTTTATTAAGGAAATCGTTAGTCATGACATAATTTTATGTCATGAATGTGCTTAAAAGGAATGAGACCCAAAACCCCTTACAAAATATTAAGGCCAACACCTTCCATTAATATGGTTAGAATCGGAGTTTTGTTTCTCGCTTGGGTTGATGGACACATCCATGCCCGACTTGAACCTCAACATGTTCAAACCATGGAATTAGTTTATGAATAATATAGTTCGAGTCAGAGGTCAATCATTAGTTTTGGTTGTTGGACACATCCAAGCCTGACTAAGCGGTTGAATGAGCTCCAACCATATTAAAACTATTTCTTGATTAATGGGTCAGCCTTAAGCTTGGAGCATCGATTTGTTGTGCCACAGCCAAGGTCGATGTAAAGAGAGGTGCAGTTGGGTGCTATGTATAATGATACATACTTGTTAATGAGTTAACAACCCAATGTTTTATGCAAACATTCAATTAGTTGATAGCATAATGTGATAGTTACATATATGTGATGTGTAATCGGTATAATTACCTACCTTCATAGCTAAGAAGAACTTGATGGCCACAGCCATGGTTGTTCTTATCTATGGTTGGATATCAACCTATTTGGAGATGTTCCTACGATCTCCCGAATTGATAATAAGGGTGACTCAATTCGTAAAATAAATAGGATTTAATTTATGTATGTTGATACATTCTTTAATAAATCTTCTCACATAATCTCAATTTGTATTTCTAGGTTAATCACTCGATCATGTCTTCTCTGAATTTGCGTTCCATCTTGGACACCAACAAATTAACTGGGCCTAACTTCATGGACTGGCTTCGAAACCTGAGGATAGTCCTCAAGGCAGAGAAGATTGCTTATGTCCTTGAAAATCTACTTCCCTCAAATCCTCCAGCAGATGCAACTCCAGACCAATTGGTGGCCTATCAGAAACATGTGACGATTCTGAACTTGCAAGTTGCATCATGCTAGCCTCTATGATACCTGAGCTGCAAAAGCAGCATGAGCATATGGATGCTTATACCATCATCTTCCATCTTAATGAGTTGTTTGAAGAGCAGGCGAGATCCGAAAGGTTCGAAGTCTCCAGACTCCTCTTCACAACTAAGATGCAAGAAGGCACTTCTGCCTCGCAGTTTGTGCTAAAGATGTTGGGGTACATTGAGCGACTGAACACACTCGGTTTTGCAATGGATCATGAACTAAGTATTGACTTAATTCTGAGTTGTTTGCCCAAAAGTTATTCGCAATTTGTGATGAACTATCGGATGAACAAGCTGGAAACTACCATTCCTGAGTTAGTCAACCTGCTGAAGTCTGTAGAGCCTTCTGTAAAGCAGGAACAAAAGGCAGTTCTGTTAGTTGGTTCCTCGAAGAAAGGTTCTAAGAGGAAGGCCAAAGAACAGAATAAGGGAAAGAAGAAAAAGGCTAAAAAGACTGAAAAGAAACCAAAAGGCACTTGCCATCATTGTGGCAAGGAGGGTCACTGGCGAAGAAATTGCAAGGTTTATCTTGAGTCCTTGAAGAAGAAGGCATCCGATGCCCCATCCTCTTCAGGTATCTTCGTTATTGAATGTCACTCTATTTCCTCAAATACCTGGGTACTTGATACTGGGTGTAGCTCACATATATGTAATGACATACAGGGGCTAAGGAATAGAAGAAGACTCGTCAAGGGAGAAGCAGATTTGCGAGTTGGAAATGGAGCAAGGATTGCTGCTGTTGCCATCGGAACATATTTGCTAAAGCTCCCGACTGGACGTATCTTAGAACTGGATAATTGTTATTTCGTTCCTTCGTTAATAAAGAACATTGTATCTATTTCATGTTTAAATGAAAAGGGTTATCATTTGACTTTTAGTAACAATTGTTGTTACATAACTTTAAATGGCGTTCTTTATGGGAATGGAACTTTGTGCAATGGCATCTACACGTTAGATTTATCCAGTGACGTTTTCAATATCGAAGTTAGCAACAAACGTGCTCGAATAGATAATCAAATAGACTCCTACACTTGGCATTGCCGTCTTGGCCATGTAAGTAAGAAACGCATGACCGAATTGCACCGATGTGGAATTTTGGAATCATTTGAACCCGATTCATTTGATACATGCGAATCGTGCTTAAAAGGCAAGATGACCAAATTACCCTTTACCGGAAAAGGTAATCCAGTGGGAGAATTGCTTGGTCTAATACATACTGATGTATGTGGACCAATGTCAACTCTTGCACAAGGAGGCTATAGCTACTTCATCACCTTTATCGATGATCACTCACGATTCGGGTATGTGTTCTTGATGAAACACAAATCTGAAGCCTTTGAGAAATTCAAAGAGTTCAGAAATGAAGTAGAGAAACAGCTTGGCAAAAGTATTAAAATACTTCGATCCGATCGGGGTGGTGAATACTTAAGTCAAGAGTTTCAAGATTATCTAAGGGACAATGGGATATTATCCCAATGGACTCCGCCATATACACCACAGCATAATGGTGTATCTGAGAGGCGAAACCGAACCTTGATGGACATGGTTAGGTCGATGATGAATCATGCAACTCTTCCAAAATCCTTTTGGGGTTATGCACTTAAGACAGCTGTTTATTTATTAAACAGAGTCCCGACCAAGGTAGTCTCTACTACTCCATATGAGATTTGGAATAGTAAGAAACCTCACTTAACTCACCTTAAGATATGGGGTTGTCCTGCTTATGTGAAGCGGGTTGTATCAGACAAATTGGATGCTAAGTCTGATAAATGTCTATTTATTGGATACCCTAAGGAAACGAAGGGTTACCAATTCTATCATCCCTTGGAACAAAAGGTGTTTGTTTCAAGGCATGCTGTATTTCTAGAAAAAGAATTTCTTTTACAAGAAAACAGTGGGAGTGGCATTGAACTTGATGAAGTTCAAGAAACTCCAATAGACATTACAGAGACACCGAGTCTAGGCCCACAACCGATAATTCATAATGATGAGCTATCAGTTGAACCTAAAACTACACCACCTCTTCGTAGGTCTGATAGGACACGCAACATTCCAGAGAGATACGGATTTCTCATAAGTGAATCGAACGACGTGTTGCTCATTGGCGATGACGAACCTATCAGTTATGAAGATGTTCTGAAAAATTCAGAAAGGGACAAATGGCTTGAAGCCATGAAGTCAGAAATGGATTCCATGTACGAAAATCAAGTATGGGATTTGGTTAACCCACCTGAAGGGATTAAACCCATAGGGTGCAAGTGGGTTTTCAAGAAGAAAACCGACATGGAAGGTAATGTTGTTACCATTAAGGCTAGATTAGTGGCAAAAGGATATCGTCAGAAACAAGGAATTGATTATGACGAAACCTATTCGCCAGTAGCTATGCTTAAATCCATTCGGATGCTCCTAGCCATAGCAGCTCATTATGATTATGAGATTTGGCAAATGGATGTGAAAACAGCTTTCCTTAACGGAAACCTGCTTGAGGACGTATACATGATACAGCCTGAAGGTTTCACATCGGTTGATAAAACCAAGGTATGCAAGCTTCGACGATCCATATATGGACTGAAGCAAGCATCTAGGAGCTGGAACATCCGTTTTGATGAGACAATCAAAAAGTTTAATTTCTCACAAAATCCTGACGAACCTTGTGTGTACAAGAAGGTTAGTGGGAGTGCAGTCGTATTCCTAGTATTATATGTCGACGACATCTTACTTATAGGAAATGATATTTCAGTCTTACAGACAGTTAAAATTTAGTTATCCAAAACTTTCTCCATGAAAGACCTGGGAGAAGCAACCTATATCCTTGGGATTAGAATCTATAGAGATAGATCAAAACGGTTGCTTGGTCTTTCGCAGTCTACATGTAACGATCCGGAAAATTCTCTTAATATTTTCTTAAAATATTGAGCATGTTTAGATAATTTTCCGAGGGGCTCAGAAATAATTATGTAAAATTGGGCCTAGAAATCTATGTTTTCTCATTTAAATTGAGAAAAACTAGATACTAATGAGCTTTAAAAGGGCTCCAAAAATGCGTATTAATTAGGTAAAATTAATATAAATTAGGTAAAATTAATATAAATATAAAAGAATTTTATTTAGGAATATTGGCATAATTATGGGCGATTTTAGGGGGATTTTCGGAATTTAGGGAATAAGAATAATAAAATAAATGAAATGAAAATCAAAATAAAAATAAATATGCATGAGCCAAGGATTGAACCTTGGACCTCTTGTACAACCAAGAATGTTTTAACCAACTCACCTAGCAAGGAATTCTTATGAGTAATTGAAGTGGAGGATAGTTAAGAGGTAAAAGGAGGTGAAGAGTCATGGAGAGGCTCTTCATTTGCCTCCTTGATGGGTTATAATGAGAGGAGTTTTGGGAGTTACTTATTCTCTCAATCAAGTGCATTACCTCTCCTCTTCATTCCCATCTTGCTGAGCACCAAAGGGAGGAGTGCCTTGGAGAAAACTTCACAAGGGTCTCATCTCTCAAGATCTCAAGTTCCTACAAGGTGACAAGGATTAGTTGTGGTCAAGAGATACCAAGTCCTCTTCCTTCTCCTCTTTCAAGGTTCGAAAAATCAAGAAAACTAAGGTAAGACTCCCTCACCTGTGGTATAATAGTTACCTATGATTTCCATGATTTTTGGCATGATATATGGGTTAGTTTCGGATTTAATGTTGAAGGGAAACAAAATCAAGGTTCCTATGTTCAAAGGTTTCGGCCAGCATGTTTTAAAGGTCCATAATTATGCTAAAAATCATGATAATATTATTTGATGTTCCCTTATGATGTTTAGAAGTTAAGTGAAATTTTTGGGGATTTTTGGAGTACCCTAGGACACCCTAGGGTCTCGGCCAACATGAAAGAAGCAAAACCCAGAACCTTAAGTTCAAGGGTTTCGGCCACCATGTTTTAAATGTCTAGAAATATGTTAAAAATCATGATAATATTATTTGATGTTCCCTTATGATGTTTAGAAGTTAAGTGTAATTTTTGGGGGTTTTGGAGTACCCTAGGATACCTTAGGGTCTCGGCCAACATGAAAGAAGCAAAACCCAGAACCTTAAGTTCAAGGGTTTCGGCCACCATGTTTTAAATGTCTAAAAATATGTTAAAAATCATGATAATGTTATTTGATGTTCCCTTATGATGTTTAGAAGTTAAGTGTAATTTTTGGGGATTTTTGGAGTACCCTAGGACATCCTAGGGTCTCGGCCAACATGAAAGAAGCAAAACCCAGAACCTTAAGTTCAAGGGTTTCGGCCACCATGTTTTAAATGTCTAGAAATATGTTAAAAATTATGATAATGTTATTTGATGTTCCCTTATGATGTTTAGAAGTTAAGTGTGATTTTTGGGAATTTTTGGAGTACCCTAGGACACTCTAGGGTTTCGGCCAACATGAAAGGGACAAAACCAAGGTCCCTATGTTTATGGGTTTCGGCCACCATGATTTAAATGTCTATAAATATGTTAAAAATCATGATAATATTATTTAATTCTCCCTGATGATGTTTATAAGTTAAGTATAAATTTTGAGAATTTTTGGAGCACCCTAGAGGCCCATATGGTTCGGCCAACCCCAAGAACCCAAGGGTTAGGGTTGAGTCTTTAACTTCAAGCATATGTTTATGTGTTGCCATGATATAAGGATGAAGGATGGTGATTGTGTGAATTATCACATGGCCTTGGGACTCCATAAGTTTCGGCCAATAAGGGTTAATAGGATAAGAGTTAAGATTTATTCCAAGTAAGGGTCCCAATGGCCTTATGGTAAGATATGATTTATGTTTATGAATGATATGCTATGTTATGAATGATATGTCATGCTTACGAATGATATGCCATGTTTATGAATGATATGCCATGCTTACGAATGATATGCCATGTTTATGAATGATATGCCATGGTTATACATGATATGCTATGCTTATGAATGATATGCCATGTTATGAATGATATGCCATGTTTACGAATGATATGCCATGTTTAAGAATGATATGCCATGGTTATGCATGATAAGAATGATGTTACGACAAGTATGTTATGATCATGTTCATGATAAGAATGATGACATGATAAGTATGCAATGAATGTCTTATGAATGATGAAGCATGCAAAGTATTTTACTTTATGAATGGGCTTGTACCGGACCTAAGTATGGGTCCAAGGGATGGGCACCTTGAGAACGCCCCGGTTATGGACTACCGCAGCTGTCCACGGTTCTGGCACTACCGGAGCTGTGCAACAGGGATGGGCTCCTTGAGAACGCCTCGGTTCGGGGACTACCGACTATGCTGTCCTTACCCTAGTAGGTCGGGGCTAGCTACCTCGGATTTATTAGGAATGCGCGCTATGATGTATGTATGTGGTACAAGCCGGGGACCCCAAATGTTATGATGATGATGTTTAAGCATTTTCAAAGTATATTTTAAAAGTTAAGCATCCCTATGTATATGCATTCCACCCATGCATTCATACATGTTATGCATTATGTTATGATAATAATGTGTTATGCTTATGCTCCATGTTAAAAGATATGTATGAGAATGAATGATCCATGTTATGATTATGGTAAGAAGATGCTCTTATGATATCCTAGAATGTATGTCTATGTTTATGCCATATAGGTTGGTTTATATCTTATGTTTATATTTATGCCATGTCTCATGCCATGCTAGGAAAGTTTATTAAGTTATGTTATGCCACATATGATGCCATGCTTAGAATGTTTATGATGTCTATGCTTGATATGCTAGAAAGTATGCCTATGGTTGATTTACATCTTATGCTTATGTTCATGCCACATATGATGCCATGCTTAGAATGTTTACGATGTCTATGCTTGATATGCTAGAAAGTATGCCTATGGTTGATTTACATCTTATGCTTATGTTCATGCCACATATGATGTCATGCTTAGAATGTTTAATTATGCTTATGCCTATGTTTATACTTTATGCCATGATAAGAATGTTCAATTAGATTTATGCCTATGTTTATGCTTTACGCTATGATAGAAATGTTTATGATGCTTATGTTCCATATGATTATGAATGAATGACGAATGATTTTAGTGAGTAGGAAAGAGTCTTACTAAGCCTGTGTGCTTATAGTCTTCTTTCCTTATACCGCAGATCATGCAAGGGGATAACGAGGAAGCAGCAGGAGGGCCTAAAGTATGTGTGTGTTGGTGACTTGGCCCATGAAATCAAATGTGTTAACCGTTTATGCTAAGAACTTTATTTTGCTACCTATATGCTCGAATAGTGACTTATGAAACTATATGATAAGATGTCCAGTATGATATGATATGAACCTTATGGTATGATGTTAAGCATGTTATGATATGATGATTAAGCATGATGTTCATATGTGAAGTTCCATGTCATTATATTAGGGATGGTAGTAGGGGCATGTATATGTAATGTTTAAGTTATTCCGCTGCAGTATGATGTTACATGCCTTAAGTATGTTAGCGTAACGCCGCTTTAGGAAAAAAAACGGGTGTTACACTACATATATAGACCGAGTGCTAAAAAGGTTTAGCATGTCGGAATCCAAGAAAGGTTACCTTCCCATTAGGCATGAGATCAACCTTTAAAAGTATATGTGTCCGTGCACAGAAGATGAGAGGATTTGCATGAATAAGATTCCCTATGCATCCGCGATAGGATCTATCATGTATGCTATGTTATGTACTAGGCCTGATGTATCGTATGCTTTGAGCGTCACAAGCAGATACCAGTCGGATCCAGGAATGGATCACTGGGCGGCTGTTAAGACAATCCTTAAGTACTTAAGAAGAACTAAGGATGTGTTCCTAATATATGGAGAAGGAGATTTGGTAATACGTGGGTATACAGATGCCAGTTTCCAGACAGATAAGGATGACTCCAAATCGCAGTCTGGATACGTATTTACTTTGAATGGAGGCGCAGTAAGTTGGAAGAGTTCCAAACAAGACACCATAGCGGATTCTACCACGGAAGCGGAATATATCGCAGCTTCGGAAGCAGCAAAGGAAGCAGTCTGGATCAAGAAGTTTGTCTCCGAACTTGGTGTGGTTCCAACCATTGATGATGCAGTGCCGGTTTACTGGGACAACAATGGAGCTATTGCACAAGCAAAGGAACCAAGGTCTCATCAGCGATCCAAACACGTGCTTCGCCGCTATCATCTGATCAGAGAGATTATAAGTAGGAATGACATACAAATTGAGAGAGTTCCCACTGAAAGGAATATAGCGGATCCTTTAACTAAGGCCTTGCCTCAAAGCAAGTTTGAGGGTCATGTTAGAGGCTGTGGTATTGGATACCGTAGCGATTGGCATTAGGCCAAGTGGGAGTTTGTTAGTGATATGAGAGAAGTGTCCTAAGGCAATCGCCTTATGATTGTAAAACATTTATATTAATAAATGATAATTCACTATTTGAGTATACATGCTTGTGTATTTGATTGGGATCTTAAACTCATCTACTGAATGTCCGCAATACAACTCACAGCATAAGAGAATTTGTGATGAGATCACAACTAGTGATTATCTCTAAATGCGCAAATGTGAAGTATTGAAAATATCCCTAGTCGATGAATTGATAAAAACGGACACTATCAATTCTGTTGAGACTAGCATGGGTTATTCTCTAATCAGCTGATTCTCACTGGCTGGTGACATTAGGATGTCCGGAGATAAACATGGATGCTAGTTAAGGGAACTAGTTCATTGGAGTGACTAGCTGTAAGACTTCATATGGGAATCTACATGTAGATATGTCAATGAAGATCTTACTGCGGCTTAAGTGCGATGTTCCTTTGACTTGCGGTGTTCAAGTCATCTTGGTCATGGAGACTTATACTTTGACATCTTAAGCAAGCATCTCCAAGGAGGTGTGGACCCAGGATGATCGGGTATAAGCCGAAGTGCCTGAAGATGTTTGAACAGCCTACAAAGGATTCACCACTCCTTGCGAGGAGATGTATACTCAGGCCTATCGTCGGATTGTTACTCAAAGCCTCTGGCCAGAGCATATCATGTTTAGAGTGAGAGTCTCTAAAATACATGAGAGTAATTAGAAATCCAAAGGACGAGTAAGACATTACTTGGGCTAGGCGTGACGTAGTCAGCCTAGTGGGGACTGACACCATTGACCGTGTCCTGAACCAAGTGGGTATAAGGTGGTGAAGGGAATGGGGCACGATTCATTAGAGCTGCTGAAGGGTTTCAGAATAATTTCTTCTGAGGTTAAACCGTTGATCTTTCGATTAATTGGGGATCATGATGTACTACTAGGTGCCACTCATGATCGTTCTATAATTAGTTAATTATAGACGGCCAACATAAATCGAAAGCCTATTTAGTCACACGCACTACGAGTAATCCGAGGGATTTAAAACGAGTTGAAAATTAGATTTTTCGATCAAGAGAAATAAGTCGAATCTGAGTTAGTCAGAGGCACATTAGAAGCTAAAAATGGTTAAGTCTTTTGAAGGCTTTTCGGGCGAATTAAATGAGTTTAATTCGCGGCGGTTCGGTTTGGGTTTGGCCGACCAAAGAGGGTGTTAACCCCTCTTTGGTGGCCGGCCAAATAAAAGGAGAAAACCAATTTAATTGGTTTAATTAATAAAATAAATATAGCATAATTTATTTTATAAATTATGGATAAATAAATTTGTATAAAGAAATTTATATAAATAAAATTTATAGAAATTTATTCTTTTATGGAAGATTAAAATAATCCATGAGTTGGTTCATTTTAATTTTATAAAATCAATTATGAATTGATTTATCCATAATAAGAAAGTTTATAAATTTCTTATAAAATTTATTCCATAATTTAAAGAGAAGAAGAATTAGTTTTTATTATAAATTAGTTTATAATAAAGACTTGGTTTAAACGGAATTAATTCATAAGAATTTATAGGATAAATTTCTTATGATAAATAATTAGTTTTATTATAAAGTTAGTTATAATAAAATTCATAAGAGAATTTATAGGATAAATCTCTTATGATAACTAATTTGTTTTGTTATAAATTGTTTATAATAAGACTAGGCTTAAAAGGAATAAGCAATAAGAAAATTTATAAGATAAATTTCTTATAACTAATTCCGTTAATTCGGTTTAGAGGGAGACTTAGCAAAGGAGTTGCTACTATATAAAGGAACCAAAGGCTAGCCCTTAATTCGAATTGAGTAATTAAGAGATTAATTATTCTCTCCCTCTCTCTCTTCTCTTCTCTCCTCCATCTCTTCTTCTTTCCTTAGGGCCGGCGCACCCTAGCTCTCTAGGGCCGGCGCACCCTAGTTCCTCTAGGGCCGGCGCCCAATCACAACACCAAGGAGGTGTTGTCGTGAGCCTCTAGAAGAAGAAGAACCCGAACAAGAAGAAGAAGAAGCGGATAGCGACTCCTCTCCTCTCGGAATTCGATTCCGTTACTTCTTGTTGGTTAGTTTCTAACTCTTCTCTTGATCTTTCAAGTTGTGCCTATAGAGAATCTAGTAGTTCTCGTCGGCACAAAACTCGTGACTTTGCGAAGTCATCCCGAAGAGAACTCGGCGTGGACGCGAATAGAGGCGAAGCTTCCAAGGGACGCTACGGTTGGATCTCGTCCCTTTTCTTCGAGTTACGAAAGGTACAAAGTAAATTAGTTTACTTTTCCACAAAATTTTATTTTATGATTATGTCGATACACTATAAGGTTGCATGCTAGATACGAAGTTAAAATAATTTAGGAAATTATTTTATGCAAACTCTTCCGCTGCACGTAAAAATTTTGAATTTTACGAACTCGTATCCTTGTCGACATGCACCCGGTCCCAACAGGGGCTCAGTCGGTCAATGAGTCACATGCTGGTGTCTCTGGCAGTCCTCGCATCTGACCACAAACTTGAGAGTGTCGGCCTGCAGAGTGGGCCAAAAGTACCCTGCCAGGATAATCTTCCTAGACAGAGACCTTCCCCCAATGTGGCTTTCGCAAATGCTTTCATGTACTTCTCGCATCACATAGTCGGCTTCCTCTGGCCCGACACATTTGAGGAGTGGTCGGGCGAAGACCCTCCTGTATAGTTGATCTTCGACCAATGTGAATCTGGCAGCTTGGCGGCGGAATAATCAGATTCCTTGATCCATGCTTGGAGTGTTCCCGCTGCATAGGAACTCCACATATGGATCTCTTCAATCGGCTAAAGTGTTGCTTTCCACCTCTTCTCCTATCGGAGTTACAGTCTCTTCTGGGGCATTAGGTTCGTCTAGCTACCAGGCTGAGATGGAGCTAGCCAACCTGGCTAGCTCATTTGCCTTGACATTGTCTGACCGGGAAATCTTCTACAGGATAACCTCTATGAATGAAGCTTTTAGCTGCTAATAGAGGGCCACATATCTCTGCAGGCGTTCACACCTTACTTCGAAGTCGCCCTTTATTTGTTGTGCCATAAGCTGAGAGTCCGAATGTACAACGACCCGAGTAGCTCCCACATGCTTGGCTACTTGCAGGCCTGCTAGGATTGTCTCGTATTCAGCTTCATTGTTGGTGGCTTTGAAGTGAAGCTAAATAGATAATTGTAATGTATCCTCTCGGGGGGAGACCATTAACACTCCGACTCTGCTATGTCTGCTGTTGGAAGACCCGCCCACATAGATCTTCCAGACTCCCTCGGCCTCGGGCTCTAGGACAGTCTCGAGCATGAAATCCGAGAGAGCTTGTGCCATGATAGTGGTACGAGGTTGGTACTCAATCCTGTATTCGCTTAGCTCTGTCATCCATTTGATCAGCCGACCTGAAGCTTCGGGATTGGTGAGGACCCGTCCGAGCATACTGTTGGTGAGAACCACGATAGGATATGCTAAGAAGTATGGCCTTAGCCTTCGGGCCATTAAGACCAGAGCATAGGCCAGTTTCTCCATTGTAGTATATCGTGTCTCGGCATCCTTCAGGAGATGTCCAAAGAAGTAGATGGGATATTGCACCATGCCTTCTTCTAGGACGAGCGCAGAGGCTATCGCTTGTTCTGTTGCAGATAGGTAAACAAATAATGTCTCCCCTTCCACAGGTTTGTAGAGAATGGGGAGTTCGACGAGATATACCTTCAGATCGGCAAATGCCTTCTCACACTGGTCATCCCAGTCGAATTTGACTACCTTTATTAGAATCTTGAAGAATGGTAGGGTCCTGTCTGCAGACTTGGAGATGTACCTGGACAAAGCCGTAATCCTACCATCCAGCCGTTGTACTTCCTTGATGTTGCGAGAGGATGACATATCCAGAATAGCCTTACTTTTTCTGTATTAGCCTCAATTCCCCTCTCTGTCACCATGTATCCCAAGAACCGGCCACTCTTCACACTGAACAGGCACTTAGCAGGGTTCAACTTCATCTTGTTGGCCCTCGGGGAGGTGAACGTTTCTTCTAAGTTGGCTATCATGTCCGTTCCCTTGTTGGTCTTGACCAGGATATCGTCCACGTACACTTCGATGCTCCTCCCAATCTGATGTCTGAAGACCTTGTCCATCATCCGCTGATAAGTTGCCCCAGCGTTGTGCAATCCGAAAGGCATGACATTATAGTAATATGTGTCATCTGCCGTCACAAAACTAACTTTCTCCTAGTCATCGGGAGTGAGAGGAACTTGATGGTAGCCTTGATAAGCATCCAACATCGAAATGAAATCACAACTGGTTGTAGAATCTATTAACCGGTCTATTCGAAGCAAGGGGTAACAATCCTTAGGGCAGACTTTATTCAAATCTCAAAAATCAATACAGACCCGCCATTTACCCCTGGCTTAGGGACAAGGACTACATTAGCTAACCAGGCTGAGAATTGAACTTTTCTTATGTGCCCAGCTCTTAACAGCTTGTTGACTTCTTCCCTGATAGCGTTGTCCTGCTCGGGTACAAAATGCCTTCGCCTCTGTTTCACCAGCCAGCTCCAGGGATTACATGCAGGCGATGCATGGCTAGAGCTGGGGGGGCTCCTCTAATTTCCTCGGTAGCCCAGGCGAACACATCACGATGGCTCTGTAGGCAGTCGATCAGACGACTTCTTAGCTCCGGTGCAAGGTCGGTAGCAATCCTCGTAACTTTCCCCGTTTGTTGAGGGTGGATCTGGACCTCCAACCTCCCGACCTCCCTCCGTTCTTCTTTGGGTCCTTCCTCCTCTACTGGGTCGGCGAGATCAATTTGTAGAGCTTTGTGAGACTTTGGATTCTTGCGGGGCTCCGATCTGACTTCCCCACTGTAGCATCGTCGAGACACTAGTTGGCCTCCCTTAACCTCGGCCACCTAATCGCCTATCGGAAACTTGATCTTCTAGCGGTAGACCGAGACCACCGCTTGGAATATGCTAGGTGTCAGGAGCCCTAAGATGGGGTTGTAGGATGAGGGAGCATCGACGACCAGGAAGGGAGCCCTCCTCGTCCTCTCTAGCGTGTCACTACCTAACGACAGCGATAGGGTAATTTGCCCTATCGGTTGTACTCGGTACCCGGTGAAGCCGAAGAGCGGAGTCTAAACCAGATGCAGTTCATCCTCGTCAATCTGCATTTGATCTAAGGCGGCCTTGTACAGGATGTTCACGGAACTACCTATATCCATGAAGATACGTTTAACCTCATAATTTGCAATACGTGCAAGAATTACCAGGGCATCTTCATGAGGAGCTTCTACATCTTTCAAGTCCTCAGGGCCAAAGGAGATTGTAGGGCCATGATGTTGGCTCCGGCTCGTCCCGATGGAGTAGTTCTCCAACCGACGGGTGTGAGTCTTCCTCGCCCAGTGGGAATCTCCTCGGGTAGGTCCTCCCGAGATCACCCCCACATAGCCGGAAGGCGGGCCACGTGGAGGGGTCTTGCCCTTCTTGGGGTCTCTTTCCAATGAGGGAGATCGACGGGGTGCAGCCTCCCGACTCCTCCCCCTCGAATGAGACCGAGATCGATGTCGGGCTTCGTTTCCTCCCGACGGTCGTTTACGAGGAGAAAAGCTCCACCGAGGGGACCTTCGGCGATACCATGTCTTCTTCCACTTCCTCTGAGGTTTGGAGTCTGCTTCCTCATTCAATTTTTCTCAGGGCAGCATTCCTCAGTGGAGTGTGTCGTACTGCCATGGAAGTCGTAGTACCTTATCAGCGGCTCTGGCTACTGAGTGTCAACTGTCTCTACCAGCTTTCGCTTATCGGCCCATTGGTCTTTCCCTAGGCGAAGATCCTTTCCCCAGGTTGGAGTCGGAGGTTCCCTCCTCTCTGATCATACAACGGTCTGAGAAGGGACCCCGACAGGTTCCTTGCGGCGGGCATGTTGCACTTCTTCAAAGTTGACGTGCTTGATAGAACGCCCTAACAAATCATCGAAGCTGGTAGGTGGCTTCTTCACCAATGATCGGATGAAATCCCCTTCAAAGAGCCCCTGGGTGCAGGCACTTACGAGAATCTCTGATGTCGCAGTTGGCACATCCTGCGTCACTCGGTTGAACCGTTGGATGTAATCCTTGAGCGGTTCCTTTGACTTCTGCTTGAGGGCGAATAAATTTAACGTCATCTTCTGATAGTGACGACTGCTAGCAAAATGGTGGAGGAAGGCGGTCCTAAACTCCAGGAAGGAGTTGATAGAACCCTGGGGCAGCCTCTGGAACCATCGTCGGGCAGCCCCTTATAGGGTGTTCAAGAACACCCGACACTTGACACCATCAGTGTACTGGTGTAGGAGTATTGCGTTCTCGAACTTGCAGACATGATCTTCCGAATCTGTCTTTCCGTCGTAGTCGACAATCCCAGGACCACGAAACTGCTTCGGTATGAGATCCTCTACGATGGCAAGCGAGAAAGGGGTGGAGGGTGTCTTCTGGAAGTTCTTAGGTCCTTCTCTCTTCTCGCCTCCTTCTTCTTGTCGTAGAACACTGGAGGTGGCAGAGTTAATTTTCTCCAAATCTCCTCGGGACTCTTGACTATGCGTTGGAGGTACCGCCACATTACCCACCGGTGGTGAGACAGATCTTCGATGGTGGTGGTGCGAAATGGAGATTCTGGGGATCTCTACATGCCCCCGAAACCACATGACGCAATGCGGCTTGCTCGATCTAGTGTTGTTCGAGCGACCCTTAACGGCGTTGGCGATCAATCGATCTAGCTCCTCCTTAGTCAACGTGATGGGTTTGTCCTTCTGGTCCCGCCATCACTGTGTTCCTTCTGGTGCTTTGATTTAGATTCTCACAGACAACGCCAAACTTATTCCGGAAGGAATCGACGCAGGCGACCAGTCACCAGAGTCCAGCCCACGAGGATGATGACGAGAGGGAAAGCTAGAGCTTCTATCCTGTGAGATTAACACGAGCGTTAATGGGAACATGGCAGAGATTGTCACGCCCCGAGGAGCTGCCCGTCCGATACCGACCGGACTGCCACTCTCTCGACCGACGGACAATTCAGAAACCTAACCTCTACGACCACCACAGATGATTGTACCACAGCCTATAGGGCTGGAACAACCGTCTGAAATCAACAAAAACGAAAACGATGACAAAGCTGCGTACCGGTACGACTTACGACAAACGCAAAGCACAAGGCTTCCATGGCTCACAAAAGTACAACTATACCGCCGTGTAAAATGGCAAAATCAAACACGAATATAGCAGCGGAAAAGTAAAGTAAAAGAAACAGAAAACGGGTACCAACATGTACCACCAACAAAGTAAAAGAGATATCCCGGAATCATCTCGAAGAAATACGCGAACTGGGACAGGCTGCCGGGCACTCCAGGCAATCATCCTGAAATAAAAACACAGAGCTAATGGGGTGAGTCCTAAGAACTCAGCGAATACAGACTGATATGCACAGGAAGAAAATAATAGCAGTAAGTCACCGTCTATCTATCTACCACAATACTGAAGATAACTGCAGTAAAAAGAAATGCAGAACTGAACTATAAGCAGTAAAGGAACTACATACCTACCTGCGTCGATCCAAACCCGGTAGTATGCATGTCAACCAAGTGCAACAATCATGTGCAGCAAACACAACCAAGTGCAGAGATGCAGAGCATGCTCATGATACAACATGGGTCACCCCTGACGCCAGTCGGTGTAGGTCGCAGTACACGCGAACCGAGTGGGTAAGGCTCTGACTTGGTCTTCCCTGCACGAACAGACAGTCTATGAGGCGGTACACGCGAGACCGAATGGGTAGGGTCGGAGACCATAAACGTACCCCACCATCGGGTGAAGTAACGCTCTAACGTCCCTGCTATCATTGGATAGGTAGGAGACCTGCTGCAGCGCCGGGTCCGCCAACGGGGCTACACGACAGGTCATGTGGCAGGTCTGACGGCCCATCTCAACCACTAGGGGAGTCAAGGGTCGCCTACATATGCCCCTACACGAGTAGCAAGTACGACGGCTATCTCAACCTCCAGGGAGTCAAAGGTCGTCCCCTATGCTACGTGCAATAATGATGCGTGTCACTATCTCATGCATCATCCACTATCTAACCCTGCTGTCATCTACATGATATGCAGTAGTCCATATAATCGGTATGCACCAATACCTAAATCCTAGCGTAAGGTATAAGGTAAACTATGCATCATCAATCCATACAGATATCGTAAGCAGTAAAGCTAACGGATACAACTACCGAAGCAAAAGCACAGAGATAAAGATATCAGATACCCCTACTGCTAACTATGTCTAGCTATGCATAAACAGAGGTACCCGCCTCGATATGCAGAAGTCCAGGCATCGAGGATCCCCCGTGCAATATAGTATCTCCTCAAGGTAGCAAAATAAATCAAGGTCCTGCATCACAACAAATACAACTTAACTAATTGTATAATTTACAAATCAGCTAAGGTACACACTACTAGTATTGGGATCAACTCCTAAATCCGCATTAATCCAGTTCACACTAAGCAAATCTCACATCTAGACCAAATCAACCCAACTCCGAATTAACGCTAACCCAATCCCAACTAGATCAAAACTCAATACAGTTGAATGGGCCTCAGACCTCAAATCAAGACACAACATAAGATAAAACCGAATAAAACATACATAAGTCATCAATACAACTGATGTTAACTAAACTAGACACCACGTCGCACCCGGATTAACTCAACCCGACCTACATCACAACCATCCAACATGAACCCCCCTGAATAGATACAAACACATAGGGTCCACAAAACACAGCTCAAGGCAGACACAAGGAGTTCACAACAGAACATCCTACCCCAGTTCTGAGCTTGAGATCCACAAGAAAGCAATCTAAGAAATTAATCCTTCGAGAACACAGAAATGAAACCAACATAATCATCCAATCACTCAAGATCAATAGCCCAAAGGGAACAATTCGGGAGTGATCCCTATCACCAACTCAACCTAATTCCAAACTGATCGGAATAACAGATCAAAGAAACAATACCTACAGAAAACCTGAATTCAACCAGATCTACACAAAATTTCAAACTCCAGGAAAACTTGGAGATACAATCAATCCAACTCACGAACTCCATCTTGTTCCCTGCTCACCAACTGACCACCATCACCAACCCACAACAACTCAAGAACACAAGAACAAATTCGAAAAGGGAAACAACAAATCAAAATCAAGGTAGAACCCCAGGATTGCAACCTCAAGTACAAACCAACGAATTTTCCAAGCAAAACGATCCTTACCTAGTCGGATTCAACGGTGAGGTGCTCAGTCGGCGATGCCACCTTCCTAGCCCTCGCGTGACCGCTTCGATCCCAATTGCAAGCACCCCTCCGGCTTTCCTCTGCTCCGAATTAACGTGAGAGACAGCCTGTAATCACGCACCCCTCCAAGCTCATGAATCTTCTTCCCAACACCAAGAACCATCCTTGCCAAGGTACTGGAAAGGCGGATCAACAGGGATCGACCTTCCTTGCTCAGATCTCTCAGCCCAGCATCTCTGGTGTCCTTCCTCGTCTTCTGCAGCCCTCACAGACCGAGATCAACCCAAGAGAGAAAAGGAGGAAGGGTGGTCGGCTGCTCCGTAGTGGCGTCAATCGCTACAGAAAAGAGGAGTGGGAGAAATCGGCGGAGGATGCGTTGCTGCGGCTAGGTCTCGCGAGGGAGATGGAGAAGGATCGGGCGAATCGACTTTGGCGGCGGGCGAGCGGAGAGAAGAGGAAAGGAGATCGGTTTGGCTACTACTAGGGCACGCAGAAACATAAAAAGAAGGAAATTATAAGGAAATGGAAGTTTTGTGAAAAAATCCTCCTAATTCCACTATTCCAAACCCTACCTTTAGGATAAGGGGTTTTTTTCAGTTTAGACCCTCTAAGTCTCCGTATTTTAACATGTCAGGCGGAGCCTACTCCGACGCTCAAGTAAGTACGAGAGTCTCTGAGAGAGAAAGAACTAAGGAGACGACTGAGTAAGATGAGCGTAACCCCTTTATCTGGGGGGTTGGAGTACCTTTTATACCTGAGGCGGTAGTCACACGTGTCCCCACGCTCTTCTCCACGTCCCCTCAATTGTCAGTTACTAGATAATCCTTGTAACGGTCTTTGTTGCAATTAAATCCAGGCTGTTGCGATAATTAAGACTTTAATGGTCGCATATTATGGGTCATGATTATCCCGTAATTATTGATGGTAATTATCCACAAATCTGCAAAAAGGGGACGGTTACTTGAGGTAGGGCTACCGGATAGGATGATCCTTGGGCTCCGCTACCCCGAGGTGATCTCGGAGTTCTTTGGCCCGGGAGTGTCCCAGACGTCTGTCTTCCCGAAGTGATCCCGGGGACCTGACCTCCCGAGGTGATCTCAGGCATATGTCTTCCTAGGGTGATCTCAAGAGTAGGTCTGCCCGAGGTGGTCTTGGGAGTCTTCCCGAGGGGGTCTCGGGAATCAGAGAGAGAGAGTCGTTCAGACTCAGTAAACCTTGCCATATAGCTTCTTCAGTCTACGTGTCAACCACGGGGTGCTCAACTCCATCAGTAGGTTTAAGGTAATAAGAATTTCTTCTAGGGTTTAATCATCTCTCTTAGGTCATAATGTTTAAAATAATCAATTTTAGATGTTTACAAGATATATTATATGTATTTAAGATTTATTAAAGGAATTATTGATTTTTAAAAAAAATGACTTGAGGTGAGTGCACAAGCGAGTAGATGGAGGCACGCAGGAAAACAATGCTATATATATATATATATATATATATATATTCCTGTGCACCGTTAGATGAGCAGCCGTCGGCGACATTTGACACGGGCGATTTGACGGGGCCAAAAGCTATTTGTTTTTAATCCCTCTTGTATCTATATTTAACAACTTTTTTCTATTTCTTTTTAAATTAAAATAGAATTTTTTTTTTCTACTTTGATTGTATGCAATAATAAATATATAGTGTTGTTTCATTATAGTGTTGATTTTTAAAAACTAATATTAAAATGATGTTGATTATTATATACCAACACTAAAATGATACCGATCTTTAAAAATCAATACTAAATTAAAAACTAGCACTAACCATCTGGTGCTGATATTAGAAGACAAATATCATTTGGTGCTAGTCTTAGAAGACCAGCACCCTTGGTGCTCTGGCCTTCAGTTGACACTCTAAGAAAATTAAGATCATATAATATTTTTTTAAATATTATCTTTTTATAATATTTTTAATGATATTCGTTATCTATATTTTTATTTTTTTATCAAAGATCATATTTTTCAAAAAGCGTGGTCTATGAATATTTTTAGTATTTACAATAATGAATATTTAATAAGTATTGTTTTTGGCTGAGACTATTGATTATATTTGTAAAAGTTAATATATGACATTAGTCTTTTTGTTTGCTTATTTAATTATATTTTTTATTTAAAATTTAATTATGTGAACTTAATATTACGGATTTAAGGTAAATATCATTTAAAAAAAAAAGAAGATAGTACAATCTGAGTCCATCCAAAAGAAATATTCGAAGCAGTCGCCACCTTCAAAATTATTACTTCTCTTTTCTCCTTGACAAAACTCTGCTAAAAAATTTAAGAGGCTTTTAGTTTGTTATATTTTTTATTTTTATTTTTTAAAAAATTAATCAATTTCTTATTTTTTGAAAAATAATTTTATTTTATTATCTAAATTTTTAAAGAATGTTATATTTTTTTGGAAAAATAAGATTGAAGAATACAAATCAAACACATTTTTCAAAAAATTACATTTTCTACAAAAAAAAATGAAAATAAAAAAACAAACTTACCAAACACAACCTTCACTTCTACGAAAATCTGCCCTCGTCAAAACTCATCTACACGAAAACCTCACCTCCGCCAAAACTCCACAAAAAATCCATCTACCACTAAGTTAGAAAAGCTGCTTTTAACGATAAAATATGATATTGTCGTAAATAGTGGTTCAATAGCAACAGGATTTAGTGCTTGTCGTGGATGCATACACATTAACGATAGTATTTTCTTCTGTTACGAGATTAGAACAGAAAAACGACGACGACAATAATAAAGAACACATCAGATTTAGATGAAAACCCTTTTACTAGAAAAAGCACGGGCAGAGGAGGAAAAAATCAATAAGAACGGTGGGATACAAAGTCGGCAACTCTCATACCATAATAAAATAAAGAGAAGTAGAGAGAAAAAGGAGGTAGAGAAAAAAAAGTAGAGATAACCAAATACTTTCTTGATTGATTCAACTTGTCTATGAGATACACAATTTATAGGGACCTTAGAATACTTAGTCAAATAAAAAATTAATAACGAAACTGTTAATTAACAAATTTATAAAGAATCTATTAATTAACATATTAATAAGAAAATATCTAATAAATATTAACGGATTAAACAGAATTCGGGCCACCAAATTCTAACAATCTCCACCTTGACGTGAATTCCACAAATCTTCAAATGAACATTCTCCACCTTTTCCATAAAAGTCCCACAGGCAAATCTCAGCATCTAGCATCAACCAAGTCCAAGTAATGCTTTGTCCTCTCATGAAACATCTGATCCTTCGTGAGGAAAATAACACTCTGACTATCACAAAAGACTGTGGTAATCTATAAGTCTTCGCTAAACTCACTGAAGAGTCCTTTCAGCCAAATAGCTTCCTTACAAGCTTTCCATAAGTGATCTTCTTTTATCCATATCACCTTGTGACGGCAACATCACCTATTACTGTGGATCCCTGCAGAACATATAAACTGACGGTTCTCCTTAGTCTCTTCATCACAACAAGAGACCCTTTACTGACCTTCACAGCTCCACCTTCACCAGTGTACTTGTATCCTTTAGAATCAAGAACACTCAAAGAGATCATATTTCTCTTCAAATCAGGAACGTGCCTCACATTACCAAGTGTCCGAATGACACCATCAAACATCTTAATTTTGACCATATCAATACCAGCAATTCTGCAAGATGTATTATTGTCCATTAAAACGGCACCACTCGAAACTGTTTCATATGTTGAAAACCAGTCTCGATTGGGACACATATGAAACGTACAACCAGAATCAAGAATCCATTCCTCACTCTTCTTCAAATCAGCATCAGAGGCAACGAGAAGTTCACCATCACTGTAATTTTCGGCAACATCAGCCTCACACTACAAGAAAAAATGCTTTTAATGACATTGAAAAGTGTCATCATATATTACTTATACTGACATTTTTGATATAGTGACATTAAGTTAAAATGTCCTCTATAGTGATGTCGTCTAAAGTCTTATCACTTATGACAATTCTTAATGTCACTATAAACTAAAAATAGTGACAACACTAATAGCATGAATAATTGTTATAGTGACAAAAAATAATGTCACTATAAGATTTGTAATAACATTTATATATGTTGTTTTATTATAGTAATGATGACAAATTTATATGTCATTTAAAATTATTTATCAAGACAATTATAAGTGTCTTGAATTTTATTTATAGTCACAATAAAAAATGTCACTAATGATAGTTTATAAAGTTAATTTAAAATGTCTCGTTTCGTAATTTATAGTGACACATATAAATGTTTGCTATATTAGTCTATAAGGACATTTAAAATTATCATTAATGGTTATTTATTAGGACATTTTGAAATATCTTCATATGAGTTTTACAATGATATTTTTATCTACATGATTTGGTGTTCTATTGTGACATAAAAAATATCATATATTAATAAATATCTCACCCATTTTCAATATTTTCATAATATAAATATTTACGCAACACAAATAAAAATTTTAAATTGAAATTAAAGTGTCAATCAATAATTGCCAATTTTTTTGTAATACAAGACTACCAAATTGGTCACCTCAAAAACTATATATGAATTAATCACAATCACAAATGTACCCAATGTATTTAGTTTAAGAACTAGCAAAAAATTAAGTCTCTCCTAAAGCAAAACATAACTAAACTTCCAAACTTTGTTGCATCTTCAATCTTCAACCATCACATCTTAAACAAAATCCAATATTTTTGTCACCTACAAAAAAAAATTAATTTGCGTAAATGAAATAAAATTAAAGAAGTATATAATAAAGAAAAAAAATGTATATAAAGATGATGGCATAGTAGGCCAATGAGATGACAAAAGAACACTAATTAGGAAAGAAAAATGCTAGTTAATTAGGGATGATCTGCACCAAAGTGAACTGCCTAAATAGAATCAAAGTTAAGTTAGAAGATGACCAGAAGATAGTTAAAAAAAAAGGGAGATATAAAGTATTAGTATGATTTTCTAAATAATTCTTAAATATTACAATCAAACAAACATTATATGTGTCTTCCTTTTATCCTAATAGAAACTTTCAAGTTATGGTCTTATAAAGTGAAATTATTTATAAGATAATTGCAAACCAATCAGAAAAAGTACTTAAAGCAGAACAAAATGTACCTTCAGAGTCCTCATGTAGTTTCGAAGATCACGTAAAAGACCCTCCTTCTGGTTAGCCTTGAAACTTGGTTCAGAATGAATAGCATGGTCATAGCTCAGTAACCGTTCCTTAGTTATTCCATTTTTATTCAAAGTGCCCCAGTAAACACTGATATCAAGATCACTTTTAATATAATCAATAAGTGCCTGGAAAATAGAAGGCATCAGCTTCCTCTTCCTGTAAAACAATCTAAGTTTAGGAATTATCATTAACCAGCACCTGACATATCACTACATCATCGGGGCTAGTGTTGTTATGTAGCTTCTGATGCCATTCCTCTACCATTCCTCCTGCACAGTCATTGTTTCTCTAGAATGAAAATAATGACATGTAATTAATGTAATAAAGTATGAAGAGAAACTATGAGTTAGATTTAGGTAACTATACCTGGATAACTAATATTTCATCCCGGATGCGTTGGCCAAAATCACCTTCACCGCCCCGACCAATACAAGACATGATCATCCTCAAGATCTCTCTATATTGGGAGGAGTCTTAGTAAATGTTCTGAAGAAGATCAGTTAGCCTATCTTGAGCTTGACTAATCTCACTGCAAATGACAAATTGTGTCCAATTCACATCAAAATATTCTTCATGTCCAACATTTTCTTTACTAGACTTAGAAATACAAGAATAAGACATTTGCTTCATGTCAAACGATGCATATGCAACACACAAAGAATAAAATAGAATGAGAGCCTAGGTAACAAATATCTAAGATGACTTCTACTATCATTCAAGTTTTTATCTTAGGTGTTCTGAACAATGTATAGAGTGAGATGACCTTTTTTCACTCCAAATCCAGGCCTGCAACGCACCACTGTTCTCTCCTCCATTACCTACTCAAGCAATCACTCGGCAACATCAACCCAGATCAAGAACACATCCAGAACTGAGCAAATGAAATCCAAGCAAATTGATACAATTCCTTCGACCACCACTGAATCAAAATAGCCAACATCCAACCTACAACAATCGAATCACAGCCCACATAGAATCAAAACATCAAGCACACCATACCAAAATAGAAGATTCGAGCCGATACCAATATCACAGATGAAACATCACCTACTTCGGATCAAAAAAATAGAATCCTCTTCAAAACAATATTGCGATCAGAAAACCAAACCACCCTTCGAATCCAAACTCACGGAAATCGTTCTGATCAGAATAACTAACCACAATCCCAATTTAAAACCAAAAACTTGATCAGAGATCCCTTTCCTTACCTCAGTTGAGTGCGTCCCTTGCTCCGACTCCGAGGATCAGAACTGCACTCCCAGCACCCGATCCAACCCAAGGCCGGCCAATCAACAAATTCAACCTCAGCACCAAAATATACTGCGATCTACCGAGAGGATCAAGGTTAGAACTCAAAGATCGGAGATTAGGTCAAAATGAGCATGACTTACCTCCTCATGATACCGGCGATGGCGTGATCTGCCAGGGATACGAGATCAAGATCCTCCTAACGTCGGCTACCCAAGGTGACCTGAACCGCAGCGTCGCCGGCGCCGGTTGAGAGGCCCGAAGGCGAAATCGTGAAGACGAGGAGACGAAGAAGAAGGGGAAACGGAAGTCTCGGCTCGGTTTCTCTATCTACCGAAAAAGTTGGCGCTGTATCGAAGGAGCGGTTAATTAAATTGGAAAAAGTTTAATTAAATAAATTTAAAATAAAATAAAAAATCTATTTTAATAAGAAAAACTTTAGATTTATAAAGACATTTATAAATATGTCAGGATAAACGGTTTAATCGGACATTTTATTAAATAAAATATCTCTATTTTAATAAATGTCATTATAATTAGTTTGTAATGGCATTTACCATTAAGTGTCATAAAAAAAAGTCACAATAGGCCTTTTTTCTTGTAGTGTCACCAGACTTCTCTGATTATTTTTCTTTCGAATTTTCACCTGCCCTTTTATTCTTATTCTGCAGCTTATAACATTCAGATTTAATGTGATCCTTCTTCTTGCAATAATTACAGATCTTATCGCTATTTCTGGATTTCGATCTGCCCCTGATATTACCATTAGAGTCTTCCTCCTGAGTCCTTCCTCGAATAATAAGACCCTCACTCTGAATCTCAGATTCTTCGACAAGTTGTTTCATTTTCTCTTTTGAAAATAATGAATCATAAACTTCATTCAAAGTAAGAATATCACGACTATATAAAATAGTATCTCTAAAAGCCGTATATGACGAGGGTAAAGAACACAGTAAGATAAATGCTAAATCTTCATCGTCATATTTGACCTCCAAAGCCTCTAAATCAGAGATAATTTCTTTAAAACGGTCAAGTGATCTCTTAACGGCGTACCTTCTGTCATGCGATGACAATACAAACGTTGTTTCAGACCCAGTTTGCTCGTAAGACTTTTTCTCATGCACAACTGCTCCAGTTTTAGCCATAGTGCAGCAGCAGATTTCTCCTTCAAAACATCCTGTAAAATCTCATTCGATAGGTGAAGGTAGATCTGAGATAGAGCTTTTCGATCCTTACGTTCCTTTTCCTCCTTTGTCCATGTCGAGGGCATGTTGTCTATCTCGAACAGTGCGTCGTCCAAGTCCATATACGCTAGCACCGCTCGCATCTTAACCTGCCACAGCGTAAATCTGGTGTTGCGATCCAAAAGCGGAATATCATACTTCATGCTTGTCGTTGTCATTAATCCCGGTTGAAATCCTCAAAATCAACCTTGCTCTGATACCACTTGTTACGAGATTAGAACGGAAAAACGACAATAAGAATAATAGAAAACACACCAGATTTACGTGAAAAACTCTTTACTAGAAAAAGCACGGGCAGAGGAGGAAAAGATCAATAAGAACGGTGGGATACAAAGTCGGCAACTCTCATACCATAATAAAGTAAAGAGAAGAGAGAGAAAAGGGAGGTAGAGAAAAGAAAGTAGAGATAACCAAATACTTTCTTGATTGATTCAACTTGTCTATGAGATACACAATTTATAGGTACCTTAGAATACTTAGTCAAATAAAAAATTAATAACGAAACTGTTAATTAACATATTTATAAAGAATCTGTTAATTAATATATTAATAAAAAAATATCTAATAAATATTAACGGATTAAATAAAATTTGGGTCATCAAATTTTAACATTCATTGTTGATGCTTTATCATCAACGAAGGTGTCTTTGTTTTTTTGGTAGTTAAAGTTATTCCTTTAACGACAAAATTTCCTCTGTCATTTTTGCAAGACCTACAACGGTTATTTTTTTCTTCTTCCCCCTTGTTACTTTTCTAATTTTTTCACTATCAGGAAATAAGCTATCATGACATTTTCCTATGTATAATTTTTTTTAAAAAAATGTCATTATATATATCTTATAAAGACATTTATTAAAACATATTAATTTAAAAAAACAAATTAGGCTATCTACAACTGATAATTTTAATAAAGGTCATTATTATTTCTATAAGTCAATTAATTTTTCATTTAATCTTATTAGTTTATTTTTTTTAAATTTTGACATTATTTCATTATTTTATAGGCAATTAATGGTCATGAATTCAGATCGGATTGATCCAAATTATGTTTAAAGCTAGATTTAAATGAGGATTTCAATTTTAGAACAATTCGAACCGTTCATCCCAAATTCGAGAAGAATTTGAGTCATTCATCAAAATCTAGCCATCCAAGTCAAAGAAAGGGTAGAAGGGTAGACACATCGATCAAAAAATATTGAACCTTAGATGATCGGTCTGACCCCATAAAAATTTTCCACCGGTTAACAGGATAAATCGGAAAACATTCACGATGGACGATCTAGAAATCCAGCGTCCCATGGTTCATGTCTCATTTGACAAAATTTTTTTTACAAAATACGTCTTAGTTAGGGATCAAATCGTAGATGTCTAAGATAGTGATTAGTCATCATACTACTGTATCGTAAATCCGAGAGCGTAGACATCATCAATCGATATCCAAGTGTGGAGCTTTTAACCTAGATCTAAATTGATCCAATCGTTACCAAGATCCGAAGAATTTTTGACTGTCCATTCAAATTTGTGATAGATGCAAAAGATGGGAGAAGCACCGTTGCATGGCTGATCACGTTTTCTTCTTCTCTTCATCGCCTGACGCCACCACATTTCTGCCGCTTCTTCTTCCAACGGCCGGCGGCTGCCATCTCCACCATCACAACCACCGGCCGGAGCACTCATCCCAATAGCACCCTCAACCGATTGGAAGAGGTTCTCTCCCCCGAATCCATCTCACATGGCCCTCTTCTTCGATCGGATCTGAGACGAGAGGAGGAACCCAATCGCCCCTACCGGATCTCATTTCAGCTTCACTGTTCTCGCCAGCTGTTTCGGTTGGAAGACTCGGGTTCGAGTCTTCTTTGCGCAGCCACCACCGGAGTTCCCTCCCGGATTCGGGAGTCATTTCCTCCGCTCCACAGTCCTCTCCCGATTGGGAGATGAGTCACCGTCGTCATCTCATCTCAAGCCGCCCTTCCTAGCTCCATCACTTGCCCTTACAAGTTCCGGACAGTTGATTCATCTCACGCATCCATCCAGATCGCAACATCCCTTCTTCGACGAGTTTGGATTTCGCTGTTCGTTGTGTTCCTTTGTTTGATACTTTCATTATTTGGTTGTTGGTTGATCTCCATATTTGATTAATTGCAATAGATTCAATGTTTCATGCTTACGATGTAACACCCCGTTTAGAAAGTTTTTAAGTGATGGAATTGAATTGAATTCCGGCGGGAATTTAATTGAATTCTTATGTTTGGAATGAACCGATAAACAAAAGAATTGAATTCAATTCCTTTGTTTGGAATAAGTTTAAAACTAAATGAATTTGATTGCTTTTACTATTTTACCCATCATTAATAGGTTAGGAATCAACCATTATATTTATGTGAGGTTATTTTAGTATTTTTATTTGTTGGAATTCAATTCCCACACCAAATCACACTTATTTGTGCCTGATTTCAATTCTTTAGTTTTGTTGGATTTCAATTCCCATGAGAATTCAATTCCTTCACTTAAGTTGTTTCCAAATCATGAAATTCAATTCAATTCCTTGATGGAATTGAATTCCTTAGGGGGCGCTTGGTATACATTCGGCAATATTAATGGTAATGAGTTTTGATTGAGGGGTTTATGAGTTTGGTGATAACCTAGTGGGGGCTAGGTTATAAAATCATGGGTATCATATCCATATTTTGATTCCGATCCCGTATACCAAGCATCATAAATGGGAATGAAATAGATTTCATTCTCATTCCCGACTTCTAAACTCGCTTACCAAGCGCCTCCTAAGTTTGAATCGTTTGACGCTTGCCAAGTGTTCGATAAATTTCCCCAAACACTACTTGAAGTTGATTTGATCTGGATTTTTTTTAACTTTTTTTACAAGGTTGGGTAACGTCTAACCTCGAACGATCGATTCAGCCCCATTGAAATTTTCCACCGTCCGCCAATTTGATCCGGATTAGTTCATTACTTTGATGTGTTGATCACATGTCTGAGTGCTTGTAATTGATTTGGTTGCCCTCGGGACTATAGTGTAGCGAAAGGATGATTAGTTGTTATCTCATGTATCTATCATTCGATCCCCAATTACGGTGTATTTTACAAAAAAAAAATTCTTCAAATGGGTCACGAACTCTAGGACGTTGGGCGTCTGGATTGTTCACTATGAACGCTTCCCAATTTATCCTGGCAATCGATAAGAAATTTTCGTGGGATCGGATCGGTCGCCCGAGATTCATGTTACCCAACTTCATTGATTATTATTATTATTATTTGTAATTGATTTGGCTCCTGTGAATAGGATTCCATGTAGTGAGTTTTGATGGGTTGATGTTTGATAAATCGGCAATTTACCAAAGGACGCATTTGAGAATTGATATTTACCAAAAGGCGTACTATGGTTTCATTTTTACCAAAGGGCGTATTTATTTTAGTGAACTTTCTTTTATACCCCTTCCGCCAAAAATAGTCTTTCTCTTTCTCTTTCTCTTTCTCAGTAACAAATCCTGAGGCAACTGAATCTGTTTTTTCAGATTTGTCATTTTAAAATAATATATTTAGGAATCGGCTAAAAAACGTAAGGTAAAGAAAGAAAAATTATTTCCATTAACAGAAAGCTCTCTTCCAACATGATTTTAAAAATCTAAAGTGATGATTTTTTATATTTGATTAATATAAATTAATATATTTAATAATATTTAATAAATATATTAATATATAAAAAAGACTTGAAATTAAAAAGGTCTGAAATCTTTTGATTTCAGACCCAGCGTGGGTCTAAAATAAAAGATTTCAGGCCCAACGTGAGCCTGAAACAAAAAATTTCAGGCCCTGTGTCGGCCTGAAATCATGTGTTATGATAGAGTTTTTTACGTAGGTCTGAAACATAAAGAAACATCTCTTTATATTTTTGAAATCACAATAAAAAATACTGAGAAAGATTACCTTACGTGAGATATTCTAATTAATATAAAACATACATTATATTAAAAACGAACTTTTATTTATATATATATATATATAAAGAAAAAACAACTTCAATAGCAGGGCCTGAAATATTTGATTTCAGAGATTTCAGGCCCTGCATGATTATATAAAATTAATAAATATAAAAAAATAATTAATAGAGATAATAATATATATTGATCAGCAAAATTAAAGATATAAGGATGATTTACTAAAACAAGCTATGATTCTATATTATTGCTGTATCGTTATGTGCCAACTGATACAGTATGAGAACATCAGTGGGTTTTGGTGAAAACCCACTGATAGACTAAAAAATTCCTATTGCAATATAATTTATAATCATTAGAAGTTTGGACACAAAAATTCTACATCAGTGGGAGATGGTATTTTTGGTGTCCAAACTTCTAATGATTATAAATTATGTTGCAATAGGAGGTTTTTAGGTGTATCAGTGGGTTTTCACCAAAACCCACTGATAGACCTAGGATATTTGGATTTCTCAAAACCTAATATCAATTGTTAGAGTTGAGCTAGGAGATGGTATTTTTGGTGTCCAAACTTCTAATGATTATAAATTATTTTGTAATAGGAGTTTTTTAGGTCTATCAGTGGGTTTTCACCAAAACCCACTGATGTTCTCATACTGTATCAGTTGGCACAGAACGATACAGCAATAATGTAGAATCATAGTTTGTTTTAGTAAATCATCCTTATATCATTAATTTTGTTGATCAATATATATTATTATCTCTATTAATTATTTTTTTATATTTATTAATTTTATAGAATCATAGTTGTTTTTTCTTTATATATAGGAATCGATATATATATATATATATATATAAAAGTTCGTTTTTAATATAATACATATTTTATATTAATTAGAATGTCTCACGTAAGGTAGTCTTTCTCAGTGATTTTTATTGTGATTTCAAAATATAAAGAGATGTTTCTTTATGTTTCAGACCTACGTAAAAAACTCTATCAAAACACATGATTTCAGGCCGACGCAGGGCCTGAAATCATTTGATTTCAGGCCCTGAGTAGGGCCTGAAATCTTTTGTTTCAGGCCCACGTTGGACCTGAAATATTTCTATTTCAGACCCACGCTGGGCCTGAAATCTTTTATTTCAGGCCCACGCTGGGTCTGAAATCAAAAGATTTCAGACTTTTTTAATTTCAAGTCTTTATTATATATTAATATATTTATTAAATATTATTTAATATATTAATTTATATTAATCAAATATAAAAAATCATCACTTTAGATTTTTAAAATCATGTTGGAAGCGAGCTTTCTGTTAATGGAAATAATTTTTCTTTCTTTACCTTACGTTTTTTAGCCGATTCCTAAATATATTATTTTAAAATGACAAATATGAAAAAGCAGATTCAGTTGCCTCGGGATTTGTTGCTGAGAAAGAGAAAGAGAAAGGCTATTTTTGGCGGAAGGGGTATAAAAGGAAATTCACTAAAATGAATACGCCCTTTTGGTAAAAATGAAACCATGGTACGTCTTTTGGTAAATACCAATTCTCAGGTGCGCCCTTTGGTAAATTGCCGTTGTTAAATCCTTTAGTTACATTGCTAGTTACCGTTGAATTCATTATGTTTGTGTCATATAGACGGATAGTTAGTACATGCAATTTTGTTATTTTGAGATTTGAGAGTCAAAATCTGACAAAGTCAGTGTGCTCGTCCTCTCCACGTGTTAATCATAATATCTGGGTTAGTAGCCCCTGTGATTTTTCTCTTTCGTGTTGGCTCTGAAATGGTTTGATGGGGACGTTGAGATGAGTGAATTATTTTTTTAATTAGTTGTTTGTATTGCTTATTAGTTATTAGTGTTGAATCCGTTATGTTTGTGTCATAATTAAGATAGATTATTCTATTAGTGGTAAGTACTGAGATTATTCGATTAGTGACAAGTACTGATTATATTGGTTAATAATGTGGCACGTCTGAAGAAGGATACTAATGATTAATGTACAAATAGCAAAACAAAAGTTGAAATAATGCAGTTCATGCTTTAAGCAGTATAGCAAAAACCAATTTGAACTGATTTTCATGCGTTATTAGTTAATAAAACTTATTTTAATATGATTGTGGTCTGTTATTGAAAATCTAAATTTAATATTGTGACATACGATAATTAAATAATAAAAGTTAACTTAAGAAATAATTTTATAATTTTTTTTAAAATTTTTAAATTTTTTTCTAAATTTGTTGGGATAACACTAAGGTTGTGCTCGTCTTTAAAAATAGTACTAAGTAAAAAAATCACGTTAATTTTTAAAAATCAATACCACAATGATAATTAATATATTTAAGTTGTGATATCAATTTTTTTTAAAATTAGCTACGCATTAATTGTTGCATTAGGTGAGAGAAGAGAGAATTTTATTTTAATTTGAGAGAAAAATTATTATATGCAGATGAGAGAGGGATTAAAAATAGAGCTATGATAGAGAGTGTGAAATTATAACGTGAAATTCAACGTGAATGACGTGGTACTTTTCGTGTACACGTCCGATTGTCGCTTGGACACCAACGGCGACCTTTGGTCGTCGCCCCGAACAAAACTATAACCTAGGGGGCACGGTGAACCCGTCGAGGATCGCTGCAATTAGGATATCATGTCATTCACGTTGAGTTTCACGTTAAAAATTTCACGTTGCCTATCATTTTTATTAAAAATATATATACAAAGAGAGAATAGAGAGAGAGTAATTTTATTGCGGATCTTCTACCATGCGTCTGTACGTGACGCGACTCGAGACGCCTTCAATCAATTTTTTTTAAAAAAAGAACAAATTGAGACGGCTCGCATGTTTAGGAGGCGTCTCACTTTGTTATTATTATTATTATTATTATTACTATAAAAAAATTAATATTTCTAATTATAAATCTTAAATACATATAATATATTTTGTGTATATTTATTTTTTTTAATCTTGAACATTATAATCCAAGAAAAGAAGCTTGAATCTTAAAGGAAAAAATCTTATTATTTAAATCTATTATAATCCAACTCTTAAATCCTAAATTTTAAATGCTAAATATATATAATATATTTCATGAATATTTAATTTTTTTATCTTGAATACTATATATAACTTAAGCGCGAAAACTACACCCTAAAGAAAGATGTTTTTAGTTTAAATTTATTATAATCAAATTCTTAAATTTTAAAATCTTAAATTATAAATAAATATAATATACCTTAATTTAAAAAAAAAAAACTATTTTGACCCAGGCGCCTCCAATTTCATTGAAGGCGCCTTAAGTCGGATTGGATCGGATTGAAAGCGCCTTCAATTCGCACGCACGGGCACGCGGAAGAAGCCTACAGAAGAAAAATCTTTTATATATATATATATATATATATATATATATATAATCTAAAAAATTATTATGTTTTCTTAAATACTTTTAAATTCTCTAAATTCAGAAATAAACAAATAAGCACTCTGATGCATTTCTTGGATGTGGTCATATATATATATATATATATATATATATATATATATATATGCTCTGCTGCGGATTGCGTGCATGACATGTCTGATCGGTCACGCGATCGATCAGGTGTTAGCCTAATCGGTCACGGAGAGGCTCGGCGAATCCTCCGATCGTACTGACGGCCTTCGGCTGCCGCTCCCGAACAAAACTATAACTCAGGGGGTGAGCGATGAATCTTAGGGGGTAGGGTGAATCCGTCGGAGTACGGTGATCGGTCACGGAGAGGCTCGGCTAGTTCTCCGATCGTACCGGCGGCCTTCGGCCGCCACTCCAGAACAAAACTATAACCCAGGAGGTGAGCAATGAACCCTAGGGCACGATGAATCCGTCGAGGTAGCTCTCGAGCCTTCCCGAGCCCCTCCGTAACCGATCAGGCAATGCCTGATCGATCACGGGACCGATCAGGCGTGTCACGCATGCGGTCCACAGGGCACGATACGTAACAGAGCAAACTCGTATATATATATATATATATATATATATATATATATATATATATATATATATATATATATATATATATATATATATATATTCTCTAAATTCACAAATAAACAAATAAGCACTCTGATGCATTCCTTGGATCGTGGTTATATATATATATATATATATATATATATATATATATATATATATATATATATATATATATATATATATATATAGAGAGAGAGAGAGAGAGAGAGGGGGGGGGGGGAAGGAGGGAGAGGTCATGTAATGATTTTGGACAAAACTATTATGTTTGGGATATTAGTTCGAGATGGATACGTGGCTAGAAGAAGTTGCGTGACGTGATTATAGGAGCGGAAGAGAAGTATTCGAGATTAGCTCAGGCTGAAAATCCTCGAGATCAACTCGGGAGAGCGGAGTCTGAGACCAACTCGGGCGAAGAGTGCCGGACACTAGCTCAGGCTGAGAGTCCCCGAGACCAACTCGGGAGAGTGAAGCTCGAAACCAACTCGGGAGAGAGAGGACAGATGGGGGGAGTTTACCATTAACGACGATAATGATATACTTAATACATGTGGTGATAGTTTCAAGCACTCCCTCCCTAAATTGGAAAACTGACAGGTAGTTATGACTCGCAATGCATGATAATAATGATGAATTTAATATGCGTGGTGGCCGTTACCAGTATCTCCTGGCGGTCGACAGCTGGCAGGCGACCACAATCCATGAGACATGGAAACGGGGGGAGGGGGGCGATTACAGTAATGTGAGAGTGTTTGAAGGAAAGTTATAGCAATTATATAAGGTGCTTAGGCATTTAGGTAAGAGGGGCCGAATCTTCTGAACTCTAGATAACCTATTTTCCTTGTTCCTTTCCTATCTTATAGTAATTTTATAACTTGAGCGTCGGAGAGGGTTTCATCGTAATTCCTTTCAGTGTATCTCTTTAACGCTCGTGTTAATCTTGCAGACACAGGCATCCCCTTGTCATCTCTCAAGACTCTTGATGGAGTTGAGCACCCCGTGGTCGACACGTGGACTGAAGAAGCTATGTGGCGAGATCTACCAAGTCGTGACGACTCTTTTTCCTGGATCCTCGAGACACCCTCGGGATGGTGGATTCCCGATACCATCTCGGGCAGACATACTCTTAAGAATCGCTCCAGGAAGACACGCGCTCAAGATCACTCGAGAGATTAGGGCCCCGAGATCACTTCGGGAAGGCAAACGCCCGGGACCTCCCCGGGCCAAAGGACCCCGAGACCACATCAGGGTAGCGAAGCCCAAGTAGCACTCGACCTCAAGTAACTGCTCCATTTTTTCGGATCTATGGATAATCATGACCCATAAGACGCGGTCATTAAAGTCTTAATCATCGCAACGGTCTAGACTTAATGGTTGCGACGACTATTATAAAGATTATCCGGTAACCGATAATTGAGGGGGCGTGGAGAAGAATATGAGACACGTGTAATGGCCGCCTCATGTATAAAAGATACTTCAATCCCTCATGTAAAGGGGTTAGGCACATTCAAACTCATACTGTCTCCCTAACAAACTCAGGCACTGACTTGAGCGTCGAAGTGGACTCCACCGGACAACCTCCTACGTGTTCCCGTAACGCTCGTGTTAATCTCACAGGGTGAAAGCTCTTTCTCCTTCGTCATCATCCTCGTGGTCTAAATCCTGATGATTGACCGTCGATATTGATTTCTTCCGGAACAATTATATTACAGTGATCTACGATGTACAATTATATTACAGTGATCTACCATGTACATCGTTGACTTCTGAAACGTATTATATGAATTAAATTGGTCTAAGTTTATAAGTAAAAATTTGTATATGTTCCTTTTTTTTTTTGGTTTATAAGTGTTCGGGTTATGCTCTAGTATAGACTACCTTTCTTTTTCATTTACCTACCGTGTATCTGCTGAGTGTTTTATTACTGCGCCAAAATTACTATACGTTCCTTATATACTCATGAAGCAGTACTTATATGCATTATTTTCTAATTCATTGAATCTTATTGAGTCATTATATGTATTAATTTCCTATTTTAACTAGTTTATAATAATAATAATAATAATAATAATAATAATAATAATAAAAGGAAAGATGTGATAAATCAAAGTAGAAAAGAAAAAGTTTGTTGGCGAGAAAAAGATGTAACTGGGTTTGCTAGTTTGGCTTGACTAAATGATTGAAGTAACAGTGAGGCGTTCTTTTAATGAATTGGGCAGCATGTAAACGCAAGAGAATTTAGTCTCATTTAGCTGACCAAGCATAGAGTGGGGTCTGGGCGTCTAGGTATTTTTTTAAAAAAATCTGTAATAGTTTTTATAAAATTTAAATATTGACTCTTGTCCTTTTAATAAAACCTATGAAATGCCATGGGTAAATTTAAATTTTATAACTAAAGAATTTGCAAGTGATATTTTTTTTCATGAATAATGATTGGGAGAGTAAAAATGGGAAAGTAAAAATCATAATAAATGACGTGACACTTTGCATGCACGATCTCCGACGGATTCACCATGTCCCTCAGGGTATAGTTTGATTCAGGACAGCAGTCGAAGGCCGCCGATAGTGTCCAAGTGATAATCGAACGTGTGCATGTAAAGTATCACGTCATGCCACATCATTTACTATGATTTTCACTCACCTATTTTCACTTTTTCTATCATTATTCTTTTTTTATATATAAAAAAAATGCTTAAATGATATTCTATTTTGCATGGAATGGATCGATGAGTAAACCTATTTTCTATTCTTATCGAGGAAGAGAAATTACCTATCCGGGAGGAGAAGTGTGTTCTTTGTGAATATCATCTTTACTAACGATGAAGTAAAATACTACGGAAATACTAATGAAAGAGGGAAAGAATAAGAGATCATCAACTGATGTGAGAATACACGTTTTTTAGAGATGAATACGAAAAAGCATAGTTGATTAGGTTTTGAAAATAAAGTATATATTTTTTAAAAAATATACAATAAATAAAATTTTTAAAATTTAAAATTAAAAGTGAACATTTTATAAAATT
This sequence comes from Boesenbergia rotunda, assembly GCA_024364735.1. Taxonomy (NCBI): domain Eukaryota; kingdom Viridiplantae; phylum Streptophyta; class Magnoliopsida; order Zingiberales; family Zingiberaceae; genus Boesenbergia; species Boesenbergia rotunda. Next base: position 289,039 of record JAGFNQ010003817.1, on the reverse strand, counting down.
GGGGTTAAGCATAGTCATAATATTTTAACTAGTTTAGATACATGTAATAATTTTGAATAAAACTATTATGTGTTTTAAATACTTCTAAATTCACAAATAAACACTTGACGTATTTCTTAGATAGGAGTCTTTATATATACCCGTCCAGACTTAGGACGTTTGAATTGAGGGGGCGTTTGGTTTGGGGTAATAGGGACTAGGGAATGGGAATGGATGGTAATCATTCCCATTAACACTGTTTGGTAAGTGTCAATGGGAATGAAAATAAGGGAATCATTCCCTCATTTTCATTCCCTACTCCCCCCTCATCAATCAAATTCCTCAATCATTCCTTCCTTTTCATATATCCAAAACACTCCTTTTTTATTTTTTATATTTCATTTTACTATTTCATTTTATATTATCCCATTTTACTTTCTCTCTCTACATTTTAAAATTTCTCTCTACGTATTTATTCTTTTCTCTCTCTACATTTTCTATTATTTTCTCTCTCTACCTTTCTGATCTCATTTTCTCTTTATTTATTTTCAATATTACTTTCTCTCTCTACCTCTCATATTATAATTTATCTATCTTAATTTTTCACTTTTTTTTTATATTTTCTATATCACTTTTTCTCTATATTTTCTATATCACTTTCTCTTTCTACATTCTCTATATCACTTTCTCTCTCTATCTTTCTCATCTCATTCTCTCTCTATATATTTTGTTAATCACTTTCTCTCTCTACCTCTCTTATCATAATTTATTTATCATTATTTATCAATTTTTTGTATATTTCATATATCACTTTCTCTCTCTACATTTTCTATATCACTTTCTCTCTCTACCTTCTCATCTCACTTTCTCTCTATATAATTTCAATATCACTTTCTCTCTCTACCCATCTTATTATAATTTATCTATCTTTATTTTTTACTTTTTCTCTATATTTTCTATATTATTTTCTCTCTCTACATTTTTTATATCACTCTCTCTCTACCTCTCTCATCTCATTTTCTCACTATATATATTTTCTATATCACTTTTTCTCTATATTTTCTATATCACTTTCTCTCTCAATATTTGGTATATCACTTTCTCTCTCTATCTTTCTCATCTCATTCTCTCTCTGTATATTTTATTAATCACTTTCTCTCTCTACCTCTCTTATCATAATTTATTTATCATAATTTATAATTTTTTCTGTATATTTCATATATCACTTTCTCTCTCTACATTTTCTATATCCCTTTCTCTCTCTACCCTCTCATCTCGTTTTCTCTCTATATAATTTCAATATCACTTTCTCTCTCTACCCCTCTTATTATAATTTATTTATCTTTATTTTTTACTTTTTCTCAATATTTTCTATATTACTTTGTCTCTCTACATTTTTATGGATTCCCATTACTAAAGTTAAACTGAACCAAACATCATCAATGACAATAATTTTCATTCCAGGATTTGAACCAAACACTACCAATGGAATCATGATTCCCATTCCCATTGACCCCTCAATGAATCTCATTACCATTCCGATTAATAAATTTGAACCTAACGCCCCCTGAATCCAAGCATAATAACTTTATTTTTTTTATTTTTTTGAGATATATTATATATATGTATATATGGTTTAAGATTTTAAAATTTAAGAGTTGAGTTATAGTGAGTTTAAGTCAATAAAATTTTCTCTCTAGGTCCAATCTTTTCTCTTATATTATAGTATTTAAAATAAAAAATTTTAGATGCTCACGGGGTATATTATATGTATTTAATATTTTAAATTTTAAGATTTAAGAAATGATTTACACAATTAAAGTGAATAACTCAGTGAAAAATTTGGTCGTCAATTGGTAGCACGCCCGACCGATCATCAATGGGACACCACCGGCGACCTCTGATCGGCGTCCTGAATCAAACATTAGGGGGACGGTGAATCCGCCGGGATCGATGGTGAATGATACAAGATCGTAATTGCAGCGATCTCCAACGGGTTCACCGTGCCCGTTAGGATATAGCTTGGTTCGGGGAAGCGACCGAAGGCTGCCGACAGTGTAGGATCGACGATCGAACGTCGGACGTATCACCGATTGATGGTCAAATTTTTCATTAAGACATTCACTTTTACTGTGTGTATCATAACTCTAGGAGTTGAGTTATAGTGGGTGTGAGTTTAAGTCAATAAGATTTTCTTTCTAGGATTTAGACTTTTTTCTTGGTTATACCGTTCAAAATAAAAAAATTTATATTCACAGATATATTATAAGATTAAAAAAAAATTATTAGAAAATATTAAAAGGTGATCCAAACGTCTGCATTTGATTTAGACACTAGATTATTGGCACACATAGGTGCGTGGTGGACGATCTGCAACTAAGCGTTGTTATATATATATATTCTAATTTATATTAGTATTGTTGATTTTTTATTGAATTTCAAATATATTGAAGGAGATGGTGTATGTGTTTAGTCCCACATTGTTAAGCCAAGAGAGTTGGAATGCCTTATATATGGAGTCATTCCTACTATGCTTAGAAAACTTAAGGGGACTACACGCATACGCGGGCTGAGCCCAAACCAGGCAGTTTTAGGGGGTCTGGGTCGGAAATCCATAAATCAGGCGCGACGCACGCGATTATCGCGCGCAGGGGGGGGTGCAAATCCCCAGCCCGTGGGCCTCGCGCTTGCGGGTGGCGCGGTTCGGTTTTGCAGATTTTGGTTTGGTTCCTAAACCAATTTGGTTTATTTTTTATTTTTATTCCTTTACCTTTTATTTTTTGAGGAATCAAGTGTCGTACGGCGCGACGCCTCGCGTGGCCGCGACTCCTCAGCGCGAAGAGGCAATAGCATGCCTCTTCGGATCTATAAAAGGGGGGATAGAATGCACTTACAAAGATCATGATCTCCTTGCTCGTTTTCGTCTTTCTTTTTCTCTTTGCTTTCTTCCAACGCGATCAGAGGTTGTGTCCGAAGGCAGTGTTTGTCTTGGAGTGCACCAATGAACGTCGCGCGGTTGTCGGATCTTGGGAGGGTGTTGCCAGGAGCCTTTGCACCGTGGGGCGGCAATCAATTCTCTAAGGACAGTCGGCACGCCGACGCTTCAACCGGATAACTATTCCTAACTCTGCTCTTTTCTTATCAGACTGCTGCATCTAAATATTTTTACTGTCTACTTTAGTACATATTCCTGCTGCTTATTCTATTTTTACAATCTTAGAGAATTGATTGTGCCTAAGTAGACATGATAAATATTAGAACGTCGACGTCTGATGAGGTTAGCGCCAAACCCGAGAGGTTTTCCGGGCAAAACTTCAGACGTTGGCAACAACGGATGAAGTTTTGGCTTACTGCGCTGGGACTTTTCTCTGTTATTGATTCGGATCCTCCTTCACCTGATGAGGAAGAACCTGCCCATAGTGCTGCCACCGAGAGGTTCAAACAGAGGGATTATCTCTGCCATGGGAGAATCATGTCTGCCCTCTCAGACGTACTATTTGATGTGTACTGCTCTACAACCTTGGCCAAAGAGTTATGGAAATCTTTGGATAAAAAATATAACTCCGAGGACTCTGGTTTAGAGAAGTACACCGTGGGGAAGTTCTTAAACTTCAAAATAGTTGAGGGTAAATCTGTCATTGAGCAGACCCATGAATTTCAAATTTTGATTCACGGTCTTGCTGAGGGAGATATGTCAATACCCAAGAAACTTCAAGTCTTGTCTATCATCGAAAAGTTGCCTCCGAGTTGGGAAGATTTTGGCATGACACTTAGACACAGGAGAGGTAAAATCTCTCTTGAAGATTTAATGATTGCCTTAAATATTGAGGAAGAACATCGGAAGCAACATAAGGATGATGATAAGGGGATGCCTATGGATTTTGCTCCAAAGGCAAATGTGGTGGGCTCTTCTGACAAGAACAAGTTCAAAAATCAAAAAATGAAGAACAAAATAAAACCCAAATCAAAGGTTCAGAAGAAGCATGGGACTAAGTCATGCTGGGCTTGCGGACAAGTTGGACATTTTGCCAAATTCTGTCCTGAGCGAAAGGACAAGAAGAAGAACTAAGGCAATGTGCCCAACACCAAGGCACAGATCAATGTTGTGACCAGCACCAGCAATGGGTTTGTTTCCTTTAACTCCGAACTAAATTTGATTTATCAACCCAATGAGTGATTAGTTGATACAGGTGCTAATGTGCACTGTTGTGCTGATCGTTCTGCCTTCCTTACTTATCAGGTAATTGAAGGCACTTCCGTAACCATGGGGAATCATTCTGCAGCCAGAGTGTTAGGGATTGGATGAGTTGATTTGAGGTTTACCTCAGGGAAAGTCCTGTCACTGCATGAGGTGCATCATGTTCCAGCTGTCCGACGGAATTTGATTAGCGGGTCAAAATTAGTTTGTGCTGGTTATGAGCTAAACTTCAAATGTAATAAAGTTGTATTGTTACATTTAGGAACCTTTATTGGAAAGGGTTACCTTAATGAAGGTTTATTTAAACTCAATGTTGAAAATATGACTATAAATAAAACTAGTGATATTGGTTGTTTTTATAACATTGAGTCTTATGATGTGTGACATGATAGATTAGGACATGTTAATTTTCAAATTATAAAAAGGATGGTAAATCTTGACATAATTCCTAAGCATGCCATAAATGATAAAAAAATGTGAAGTTTGTGTGCAATATAAACAGCCTCGTAAACCCTTCAAATCAGTTGATAGAAATTTTAATATTTTAGAATTAATTCATACTAACTATTGTGAGTTTAACGGTATAATAACGAGAGACCATAAAAGGTATTTCATTACCTTCATTGATGATTACTCTTGTTATTGCTATGTTTATTTGCTGAAAACTAAAGATGAAGCTTTAGATAAATTTATGATCTTCAAATCTGAAGCTGAAAATCAAACAAACCAAACCATTAAGAGGATAAGGTATGATAGGGGTGGAGAGTTTACCTCAAACCTATTTCAAAAATTCTGTCAAAATTCAGGTGTAATTCATGAGATCACTGCTCCATATAGTCCTCAATCTAATCTAATGGTGTAGCAAAACGCAAAAACCGAACCCTTGAAGATATGACTAATTCCATGTTAGGCAGTTCTGGGTTACCCAACTTCTTATGGGGGAGGCTCTATACACTGCTTGTCATGTGTTAAATAGAGTACCTATGAAGTCAAGGGATAAATGCTCATATGAACTTTGGAAAGGTCGAAGGACAAGCTTGAAATACCTTAAAGTGTGGGGATGCCTTGCAAAAGTACTAGTACCTGAACATAAAAGGAAAAAACTTGGTCCAAACACTGTAGATGGTGTCTTCTTGGGTTATGCTCAGAATAGTTCTGCATATAGGTTTCTGATTATTAAATCAGAAATTTCTGGAATAGATGAAAATACTATTGTAGAACTTCGTGATGCTACATTCTTTGAGGATATATTTCCTATGAAGACTAGAACACCTCAATCTATTTCTAGTACTCCTACTAGAGATGACTCTGCCTCCATAGAGGTCCCATTATCCTTAGTGGGTGTACCTTCCTCAAGTCACTCTAGATTAGATGAATCTAGTGAGTGCACAAAATTGAGAAGGAGCAAGAGGCAACGTGTGTCTAAGGATTTAGGCAAAGACTTTATCACCTATAATATTGAAGGTGACCCTGTGACATATAGAGATGCTATGACTTCTCCTGTAGCTAAGCACTGGAAAAAGCTATTAAAAATGAAATGGACTCTATTATCTCTAATGCCACTTGGGAGTTAGTAGATTTGCCTCCTGGTTGCACCACCATTGGATGTAAATGGGTGTTTAAGAGGAAGTTAAAACCTGATGGGTCAATAGATAAGTTCAAAGTCCGCCTGGTTGCCAAGGGATTCAAACAGAAAGAAGGAATTGATTATTTTGACACTTATTCCCCTGTTACTAGAATTACTACAATCCGAGTATTGATAGCACTGACATCCATATATCATCTTGAGGTCCATCAAATGGATGTCAAAATGACATTTCTTAATGGAGATCTTGAAGAAGAGATATATATGGATCAGCCAGAGGGATATGTAGTTTCTGGAAGTGAGAATAAAATCTGTAAGTTAGTAAAATCTCTTTATGGTTTGAAGCAGACCCCAAAGCAATGACACGAAAAATTTGATAGAGCTATGCTATCATTTGGCTTTGAAATTAATGACTCTGATAAATGCGTATATATTAAAATGAAAGGTGATAAATGTATCATTTTATGTTTATATGTAGATGATATTTTACTTTTTGGATCTAACCTTTCAATTATTAACGAGACCAAGGCTCTTTTAAGTGGTAAGCTTGATATGAAGGATATGAGTTGTGCTGATGTGATTTTAGGGCTGAAGTTGGCTCGCTCAACTAATGGAATAGCAATATCTCAGGCACACTATGTTGAGAAAGTGTTAGAGAAATATGACTATAGCCACATAAAATCTGTAGTCACACCTTATGATCCTTCAAAGACTCTCCACAAGAATAAGAGTGACGTGGCTGTGTCTCAATTAAGATATTCCCAAATAATTGGTAGTCTAATGTATTTGACAAATTGTTCTAGACCTGATATTTCGTTTGCTATAACTAAATTGAGCAGGTTTACCAGCTGTCTGGACAGAACGCATTGGGATGCATTAGACAGAGTACTCAGATACCTAAAGGGTACAATATCCTTGGGCTTGTGCTATGGGAGGTTCCCTGCAGTCCTAGAGGGATATAGTGATGCCAGTTGGATAGCTGACACTGCTGAGTGTAAAGGCGTTACTGGCTATGTTTTTACACTTGGAGGCGGTGTGTTTGCTTGGAGGTCTGTTAAACAGACGATTATATCCCGTTCTACATCTGAGGCAGAATTGTGTGCTTTGGATACGACAGTAACTGAAGATGATTGGCTTAAGGGTCTTCTTACTGAGATCATTGATTATGAAGCCAATACCTCATATCTCAGTGAACTGTGATAATCAAACAACAATAGCTCAGATTAGAAGCTCCAAGTATAACCAGAAACAGAAGAGACATGTACGAATAAGATTAAAGTCTGTTCGTGAGCTAGTGTCTCTAGGAGTGGTGTCATTGGACTTTGTAAGTTCAAAAGACAATATTGCTGATCCACTCACAAAAGGACTTGATTATGAGAAAATCAAGAGATCCAGTAAGGGAATGGAACTGAGGCCTATTCTGGTTTCTTCTATAGCGGCAACCCAACCTATTTGATTGGAGATCCCAAGAAGTAGGTTCAATGTGGTATAAATAAGCTATAAGGGTGAACCATTAGCATAAATTGATTAAGATATAAATCTCAAAGTTTCTTCCTTGGATAGATGCTTGACTGCTAGTAAGGATGAGCTTAAGGCTCTTAATGAGTTCAAGGTCTTTATGACAGGATGCTTGTAGTACATCCTTGGAGAACTCACCTATGTAAGTGTAACTGTGAGGTCGCAGTGTGGGGGTCTGGGCAACTCTCCTTAACACTTATGAAACAAGATTCGGTGGCATGACCGTAATGCACCAACCCAGAAGGATTCAACCGTCGCCTGTGATGAGTTGTTGCCAATTGATTTTCACATATTAAAGGTTTAAGTTCAAGACTTAGTTCACTTCAAACCTGTGTGAATAAGATTGATTTACTTAGGTGAAAATTCAAACCGGAAGGTATTTTCACTGAAAACTCATTACGAAAAAGCCTCAGGACCTGTTTTTCTTATTTTACCAAAATAATTTGAAATTTGTGGGGGATTGTTGATTTTTGTGTTGAATTTCAAATATATTGAAGGAGATGGTGTATGTGTTTAGTCCCACATTGCTAAGCCAAGAGAGTTAGAATGCCTTATATATGAAGTCATTCCTATTATGCTTAGAAAGTTTAAGGGGACCTACACGCATGCGCGGGCTGAGCCCAAACCAGGTGGTTTCAGGGGGTCTGGGCCGGAAATCCATAAATCGGGCGCGACGCACGCGATTATCGCGCGCAGGGGGGGGGGTGCAATCCCCGGCCTCGAGCTTGCGGGTGGCGCAGTTCGATTTTGCAGATTTTGGTTTGGTTCCTAAACCAATTTGGTTTATTTTTTATTTTTATTCCTTTACCTTTTATTTTTTGAGGAATCAAGCGTCACACGGCACGACGCCTCGCGTGGCCGCGACTCCTCAGCGCGAAGAGGCATTAGAATGCCTCTTCGGATCTATAAAAGGGGGGATAGAATGCACTTACGAAGATCATCATCTCCTTGCTCGTTTTCGGCTTTCTTTTTCTCTTGGCTTTCTTCGAGTCTTGAGGCTTCTTCCAGTGCGATCAGAGGTTGTGTCCGAATGCAACGTTCATCTTGGAGTGCACCTACGAACGTCACGCGGTTGTCGGATCTTGGGAGGGTGTTGCCGGGAACCTTTGCACCGTGGGGCGGCAATCAATTCTCTAAAGGCAGTCGGCACGTCGGCGCTTCAACCGAATAACTATTTTTAACTTTGCTCTTTTTTTATCAGACTGCTATATCTAAATATTTTTACTGTCTACTTTAGTACATATTTCTACTGCTTATTCTATTTTCACAAGTATGACATTTTGAACAAAATTACAATCTAAATTGGTCTAAATTTTTAAGTAAAAAATCGTATATATTCCCTGGTTTTAATAATCTAGATGTTCGAACTTTACTCAGCTAATCTCATAGATACATGACCTTCTGTTCTGATATATTCAGTAATCTCAAAGATACATGACCTTCTCTTCTGATACATCTACTAAGTAAATTTCAAGCACAATTTATCTATGCACACGCAAAAATCGACCATAAGATATTCATCTTATTTGAAATTCAAATCCTAATTTCATTACTGCACCACACTCATGGAAACAAAACTCGAAGTATTTTAAGTAAATTCAAAGTATTTATAAGTAAATTCAAAGTATCTTAGCACTGCACGGCACTGCACTCATGAGTAAAACTCATACATGTTCCTTGTGCTATTATATGCATTATGTTCTAATTCATTGAATCCTAAAGAGTCATTATATGTATTATTTTTCTTTTTAACTATATATATATATATATATATATATATATATATATATATATATATATATATATATATATATATATAAATTGCCGTTCCACTGTATGTGACTGCCCGTGTGTGTATTTTTTAAATATTTTTTTTAAACTTTGGATTTTACCTTTAAAATTTAAGGGTTGAATTATAATATTAAATAAAAAAATTCAAATAAAAAAATAATTAAAATTTACTATTTTTTTATATTTATTATTTATTTATTTTTTAAATTCTCGATTATGTCAATCAATTTTATCTTTAAAATATATATATTTATATAAATTAAACTTTCTTTTAATGCTTGCTTTATAAACTTTTTACTTTTTTTTTTAAGATTCACAAAATTCTTACCCAAACAAAGAAAGTTGACAAAGATGCGCTTTTCCTTTCTTCATGAATCATGATTGCCGAAGAACATCCACTACTTTTATTTCTTCGGGATTTCCATATCATCCGCTTGTCTGTCTCGACGTACCTAAACTTTTCTCGGCCACCTCTCTCTCCTGTTTACTTCAGGATTTCCATAGACCATAATTAAGTTGGTATTTAAATGATAAATTTACATCAGTAATATTTTAGAAATTAAAACCATGACGGTGCCTCTTCCAAATCTTCAAAGGGCACATCTCATTTATTTTTTATTTTTTATTTTTATAAAAAATATCCTTGAAATTGTTCAATTCTATATAATTACTTAAATATCCTACAGTACTATTTTAAACTGTTATCTTCGGTTTATATTTTAAATTCTGAACCAATCAAACATATTATAATATTTACGAAATTATAATTTCTATACATATTATAACAACTACAATTTAATAACAGTTATAACAAAAATATTAGGTGACCACACGTTAAAAATATGCACTCAACCGATTTCTCAATAGATTAACGTGTAGTAATTACGATTGTATAATTCTTATAATATACTCGACTGATTAAAAATTTAGATAAAATTTAAATCAAAGATAATAATACTGAAATATAGTTGAGTAAAATTATTTTACTGAACCATGCACACAGATGCCCTTTTGATTAAAATGAAATTTGAGGTGCCCCTTTGAAGTTTTGGATAAACAAAGGGTGTCATCTTGAATTTTTTTGCCCTTAAATTTATCCAGGAGATGGAACTAAAGAAGACTGTTTGACATGTAATTAAAAAAAAACCGCTGCAATTCAAATGGTCAACACAATGCCAACACTCAACTTGATGCTGTTTCAACTTTTAATCGTTTAATGCTGCAGTCACTCCAACAATGGAGCCGATCAGCCGACAGAAAAAACAAAAATAATGAATCAAATAAGTCTTTTGTTCAATTACTCCGTTTCTTTTCGTTTTCTTGTTCCTTCTAACAATGAAAAATGCCGTCGTTGCTTTTATTGAGTTGAGTCTACCGGAGACAGCTGGGGCGGTCCACCTACGGGCGGCGGCCGCGCGTCCACATCTCGCCAGCGGCCAAGCCCGCCTCGACCGCCCGATCGTTATCCGGAGGCCGGTGGCTTGCCGTCGGATCTCCGGTTTAATTATCATCGCCCCGGAAAGCATCCCGACCGGATACTGATCCCCTACGCGTACTAGATAAGCTCCGACCCTGTCACTTACCCGGGACCAGCGCCCACCATTAATGCCGCCACCGAATTTCGCCATTCCATGCTCTGCCTCAGACACACGCCTGTTCTAGCGATCCAATAGTTGAAGCAGCGTGACCCTTCTGGTACACGTGTCTTTAAACCAATGGAGATGTAGGAATAGCGGGGTTCGTCGCGAACATGAGGAGCCTCCAAGTGACCCTTCTCCGCTCCCTCCTTTCTCTACAGTTGGGAGTCGATATCGGCAGAGGTGGGAGAGGGGAGATGGTCAGTGATCACACACGCAGCGGGTGACGAGAGGGCTTCGCCTCTCCTGTACTCTCTCTCTGCCTGCTTTCTCGACGCCAGATCTGTCCTCGTTGTTGAATCCCCATTTGGAGGTTGGCAGGTCGGAGAAGATTCCAGAGGGGAGAGATCGCATGCTGGAGCATTTAGTTCGGTTTGTTCAGGACCCTTGTCGCTGAGCTTGAGCTGTGCAGGGAAGGGGGAGAAGAGGCGGAGCCGATCTCGTTGCTGTGCGAGAGATTGTGATGGGGAATTGCTTGGCTGCTCAGGAAAACGGTGAGAATACCTGGCAGATCTTACCTTTGGACTTCAGCTAGTAGTGTAGGATGCAAAAGTTTAAGATTTTCTTATTCTTGTTGTAATTTCTAGGTTAGTTTGTTGTGGAACTGTTGATTTTTAGGGGCGTTCCTTCTTTGTCACCAACTTACAATAGTCTAAAGTTAGCTCCATCATTTGTTACTCGATCTCTGTTCTTTTTCCATTCTGTAAGATGAACCTTTTAGGGATTCATTGGATCGTCTGACACCTTCTCGTGCTTTCGATTTAATTTTGTAGGAGACGCAACTTTGTGCTTGAGGTTGGGGTTGAACTATAGCAAAAGTAACAGAGATGTCAAGAAGCTAAGTGGTTCTAGCAGCAAGGTCTCTGCGGCGTCTGGGCCTCTCACTCCCCGCGGTGAGGGGGAAATCTTGTTGTCAGCAAATGTAAAGAGCTTTACCTTCAATGAACTGAGAACAGCCACTAGAAATTTTAGACCGGACAGTGTAGTCGGGGAAGGAGGCTTCGGTTCGGTGTTCAAGGGATGGATCGATGAGCAGACGTTGACACCATCAAAACCTAGCAGTGGGGTGGTCATTGCAGTGAAGAAGCTCAACCAGGAAAGTTTTCAAGGTCACAGAGAATGGTTGGTGAGTGTCATTTTCCAGTGCATGCGATCCTTCTACTGGATTTACTTACTGCCTGCATTATGTATGACTCTTATAATTATGAACAACACATGTGAGATTGTTAGTAATCCTCCTGTGTGTTCTGCAATAGATCATACACTATGTCAGTGGTGTTTGTTTATCTGAAGTCCCGCAAACCTTGTAGGCAGAGGTGAATTTCCTTGGTCAATTGTCTCATCCTCATCTTGTAAAGCTTATTGGATATTGCTTAGAGGATGAGCAACGACTTCTTGTCTATGAATTTATGCCTCGAGGGAGCTTAGAGAATCATCTCTTCAGGAGTAAGTATCTATATTTGATCAGCATCCTATTCTTCAGACAATGTCTGAAAAGTAGATCTAATCAGCATTCTTCTGTAAATATTGATGCCCTTTGTTCTGATGAAATCGCGGAACATTCTTCTCATCATCTCCCATTTATGCAGGGGGTTCGTATGTTCAACCAATCTCTTGGAAACTCCGTATGAAGATTGCTCTTGGAGCTGCCAAAGGGCTTGCATTTTTGCATAGCGACATGGCAAAAGTGATATATCGTGATTTTAAAGCTTCTAACGTGCTTCTAGATTCAGTAAGTGGTTTTTTATCTTTTTTTCTTCTCTTTCAAATATGAAACAACCTCTCACTCATTATTTGACTTATTGATTTCAGAACTACAATGCGAAACTTTCTGATTTTGGATTGGCAAAAGACGGTCCAACAGGTGACAAAAGTCATGTGTCTACAAGGATCATAGGAACTTATGGATATGCAGCTCCTGAATATCTCGCAACAGGTGATCTTCTTACACATGTTGGATATTACTGTCCTTGTTCGGCGAATTTTAAATGATATATGGTTTATAGTCCATGCATTAATTATTGCAGACACGTTTGTGCCTAGTTAGTTTTGGCTTGCTGAAGTCTAAATATTTTTTAGTCCTTTAGTCATTTTATTCATACAGTGGTATCTTCCATCAAGTATAAACTTTCTGCATATATTTGATCAGAAAATAAATTATAACATGAAGTTTTAATCTTCAATATGGATCCAACTTTCTTTCCCACCTCATCAAAACCTCATTAGGCACATTCTCAATTTGGGAAGAAAATTTGTCATATTTGTCTTTATCTAGTCCCTTATCTCATACAATGCAGCATCTAAATGCACACAAGACTGGTAGATAAGTGTGGTTCAACGAGGGATTCAATCTACCGTACATAAACAGAGAATCCTCCTGATCTAGCTAGCAAATAGAGTATTTCTAAAGCTTTCGAGATTCTAATTTCTGTTGTATATCATTATCACTTTTTCTTATGCTGGATACATTGGACATAATATAGTTAGTAAAGATAGATTTATCTGTGTCATGGGTTAATCAACTGGGTGGATCAATGACGGTTTTTTTTTTTTAATTTTCTTGATCTGTTTCTTATGTTTTTACAAATTGATCTGACAAAGCTTATGTTGTATATGATTGATGTTTGAGCATGAAAATGTACTGATTGGAGTTTCATTTCATTTTCATTATGGAAGGCCATTTGACTTCCAAAAACGATGTGTATAGCTTTGGAGTTGTTCTTCTAGAGCTGCTGTCCGGACGACGTGCTGTAGACAAGAACCGTCCAACAGGAGAGCACAATTTGGTGGAGTGGGCGAGGCCTTACCTTACAAGCAAGAGAAGGATCTTCCGTGTCTTGGACACGCGCTTGGGAGGGCAGTATTCTCTTGCAGGAGCACAAAATGTCGCTACTCTCGCCCTTCAGTGCTTATCCATGGATTCAAGGTACAGGCCAACCATGGATCAAGTGGTAACTGCTCTGGAACACCTTCAGGATCCTAAAGACATCCCACGAAATCCTCAGGCCGAACATAACTTGAGTCCAAAGTTCATCTATAATGATTCACACAAGTCGCCTCACAGAAGATCAGATGAATTTGCCCATGCAAAAGTTGCTCGACCCATGGCTACAGCTTCCCCTCATTATACTAAGTAAATAAAACCTCAAAGTCTCATGTTGTACTTATAGTTTGCAGCTCTTTCTCTTGTTCATCATCCTTGCAATGGCGTGTCTATAAAACTCGCAACTCTTTGTCTAGATAGAGCTACTAGTTGTTGCCATTTGATTTTGCTTTGGTATTGGCCAACGAGGTGGAATCTTGTGTTTGTGTTGCTTTTGCACAACCAATGAAGTGTTTACCTATGAGACAATCTGTAGATTATGGAATTAATAGTCATCAAATCTTGTAGATTATGCATTCTTGTAGAATGGAATAATTGTATTCTTAAACTGATACATATGCAATCTTCTTTTGATAAATATCTTTCAATCAAGAGCAACTACAAATGTATCACAGCCGATTTCTATTGAGCAAGTGAAGTATATAGTTTCCCGGTAGATAATGGAAAATGAAAGATAAGTTGACAATTTCTATTGTCACTGACTTCAAAAGTGGCTGACTTTTGAGTGCTCGAAGAAATTAAAATTGACAATTTCTATTGTGACATCCTTCAGAAGTGGTTGATTTTTGAGTGCGTGGGAAATTAAAATTGGTTTCAGTTGACAATTTCTATGGTGACTCTTTTAAAGGTTGTTGACTTTAGTGCTGGTAGAAATTAAAATTGACAATTTCTATTGAGACTTCCTTCAAAATGGTTGAATTTGGAGTGGTTGTAGAAATTAAAATTGCTTTCTTGGTTGACTTATTAGGCATTTGTGGTTGAAAAAGATTTTCCTTCTCACTGTCGGATAATGCCGGGATCACTGTCGGATAATTCGGGATGGAGTTTGACAATGATTATAAATAAATATAACAAAATAAATAAATGGCCTGTCAGCTGCATCTTCAATTATAATTTTATACATTTTCAATATATATATATATATATATATATATATATATATATTTCAATTATAATTTTATACTTTTCAAGACGCACTGTCCGCATGTGCGTCGCTCAATTGTTTTTACTTGGACTTAAGCTATTTAAAATATTATCTTTGGGTGTATTTGAATGGGAATTATCGTTGATAATCTTTATTCATCTAATATTATCAATGAAAAACTTATTTAATTTAAATAATCAATAATTCATGAGTAATAATCTATGTCTGACACGTCAACAAAAGAGAAATACAATCTAAAATCGAAAAATCTTAGAAAAGTGAGGTTTAGGGTTTTTCTTGATTCTGAAATTAAGAAACTTTTCTTTTCAAAATTATCTTTCAATATTTATCCTTCAATATAAAAATAATCCTCACAATTTATTAAATTCCAGGGTGTCACTGGCGGCCGGTGGTTGTCGGTTGGCAGTCGACGTCTGCGTCGGCTGCTGGTGTCGACAGTCGACGTCACCGACAACCCATGAATATTTTTTTTATAATTTTAATTAATATTTTAATAAATTAAATACATTATAGTGGAGAAAAACTAAATAAACTTAATTTAACGTTTAATAAAAATATGTAAACAAATTTTTAAAAAATAAATTTTTTTATTTATATATTATTATTATAATATTTTTTTGATATTTTAATTTTTTTAAAATTAAAATAAATACAATCGCATATCGTCATATAATTTTTTTTTATCAAAATCGAGGGTGTGAATAGACATATAATATCATCTTACTTTTTCTATTTTTAATTTAGACAAGCATACAATATTATCATGCTTAGAATTGAACTAAAGGGTAATACGGTAAAATATTATACGATATTATATACTATTACTTCCAAACAAATAAGATTTTATTTGGTCACCTAAATTGAACTAAACAACATCAGGTTATGTTTCATTTCTCATAACCTTGGTTATGTGATTACTTTTGTAATCACATAACTAAAGTTATACATGATAACTTGAACCAAAAGTACTCTTAAAGTTTAAAAATTAGTCCCTCGGGACAAACAGTTCGCTATTACATAGGATCTTGACACTATGAGGTCTAGATATCAAATCATGACTAATAGCTAGGTTCTTGCCCTTCCACATACACTGGTCATTGTTTGGGCTAGTATTCACTCATGATTTAACTCTCTTCACAATACTTGAGGGATGGATTATGAGGGGCGTCTAGGGAGAGTATTATCACCTATTGTCATTATATATATATATATATATATATATATATATATATATATAGATGGTGCGCCGTGTGATCGTCTACGCCACAGTGATCCAGTGCTTGGATTCAATTTTTAAAAAAAATAAAATCAGAATTATCTTAAATCTTAAACTTTAAATACATATACTATACCTCGTGAATACCTAAAATTGTTTGATTTTAATTTTTTTTACCTTAAACATTATAATCCAACCATTAAACCCTAAAGGTAAAATCTAATTAGCTTAATCCTGAAGCTAAATAAAAATTAAAAAATGCTATTAAGCACCCTAAATATTACCTCATAAGCAGCTAAATTTTTTTAATTTAAAATTTTTTAACTTGAATACTATAACTCAACCCCTAAACTCTAAGGGCAAAATTAAATTACCTTCATCCTGGAGCTAAAAAAAAACAAAGAAAATGCTACTGAATGAATCCAGATGCCCAGATCATGGTTATGGACGAGTCTACAGCGAAAGATCTGCTATATATATGTATATAGTTGTTGTCTACTTATCTTATAGTGTTCATTATATGATTACCAAGTGTATTTTTTTAAAATTTTTAAGCTTACATACTATAACCCAAATATAAAATCCTAACCTCTAAAAAAAACCAAATATACTTAGTGCTCACGCGGTGAGCATCATAAGATATAAGTAACATTATTATACATATATATAAGAATATTATCATACTTATCTTATAATGCTCAACTTGTTTGCCGTAAGTATATTTTATTTTTTTTATTTTATTAGAGATTAGAGTTAAGAATTTAGGGTTTATTTTTTTAAGGTTTGGATTATAGTATTTAAGCTAAAGAAATAAAAAAAATGTTACACATGATGTTCACAAGGTGGGCGTCTCACACACACACATATATATATATATATATAATTTTGTTATGTTAGGCGTCAACGTTCTACATGCCCAGTGTAACAATTTTTTTTGTTTAATGTTTTAAGCTTTCAGTTCTTAGTTATCCCAACCAGATTTGCCTTTAGAGTTTAAGGGTTAGGTTATAATATTAAAAAATAAATTCAAAATGAAAAAAAATTGAGGTGCTCATGAGGTGTGAGACGCAAGGAGTGTTATAAACATGCGCACACACGCGAAGGCGATATGCTACACCCTAGCATGAACACTAGGGGTGCACTCCTAAGGCGGGCCCATTTAATGCAATGTTGATCACCCCCTCAAGCGGAACACGTGTAGACAGAGTAATTATGGTTCCCACCTCCAGTGCATGTCTCTCTCTCTACACGTGTAGAGAGAGTAATGTTATGGTTCTCACCTCTCGTGCACAACTCTTGGGCGACTAAGTGTACTTCCGAACACCTAGATCATTTTCGAGCACTCCGTTCACTCAGTCACCCTTTATTAGTTCTCTTAAGCCTTAGAGAATTATTTGGAATAATCTAAGCTTCATCGTATTAGGTATTTTCAAAGTACAGTTTATTAATTTATACTTGATTTCCTTAAGTATAGTATGTAGGAGTTTAAGTTCTTCTTCTACTTGAGTTTTATTTGTTGTAATTATGTCTTTAATTTGAAGTAAAATAGTTTTGGATTGAAGTTCAAAATTTCTAGGTTTGTTTTCTTCGAGCAGTTTAAAAAAGACACTTAAGATCTCTTACTTGATAGGGATACTAAGTAGATTAGGTTGACTAAATCATTTGTTTAAAGAATCTTGTGATTCATTCAAGAAGTCTATGTTTCATAAGTCACTTATTACATGAATTTGTTGTAATAAGTACTAGACACTTGTTCTGTTAAATACTGAAAAAATTAAGGGTGCGGTTCGTAAATAGGTGAACTTGGAGGAGCCTAAATGCTTAAAACCCTAAAATTTAAGAGCTTGTTTTGAATTGGCAAAAGATGAAGGGCTAAACTGCAAATAGGTCATAACTTATAAACCCTATTGTTTTCCCTCACCGCATGATTCCTACTCTTCTCCAAGACGCTCCAGCGGTTCCTCTCAACTCGAAGGCGATGTCGCAACCTCTTCACAACACCGATTTTCTTCTCCCCTCACCCTCAAGCTCATTAGCCGATATCCAATCCCCGAGCAGCACCCATCGCCGCGGTCCTCGTCACACCACCCATCTCCGGCGCCAGCCGCCCAATACCAATTTCCCCTTTCTCCAAGTGCTCCGATTGGGCCAATGCCACTGCCACTGCCAAGTTGTGATCGTCGGCGGTCCTTCCCCTTGACTCGAGTTGCCACACGGATCATCGCCGCTCCTCTCCTGTGCGCGATTGTGCCTCACCGCATCCTACATCCTGATTGTCGGTTGTCGCTCTCGGCGTTGCACTACCGACCACAACTCCTCACGGCTTCCTCACGCAACACCCTGCAGATCTCGTCTAGGTGGATCCCGGGGTCGAGGTGGGTTTACCAGAGAAGAAGCAACTTCGTCTGAAGTGTTGTGTTGCCGGTTCTACCAGCTCGAAATAGAGGGGGGAAGAGGGTCTTCTTGCGTGCCTTATCAGGTAAGGTTGGTATGTTTTTAGTGTTGATCTTTGGATGAACTAGCTTCAGATTCATTAGATCAGTGTAGAGGAATGGTATCCTAAGTAAATTGTAGTTACCTAATTAAATTGTAGTTTGTAATAGGAATTCTGTATGGGATCTGAGTTGTAGATTGGAGTTGTGACCAGGTGATACTTTGCCATGGGATTCACTATTGTTTTGGTTTTGATCTGAAGGTGCATGAGATATGTTCTATTTAAATTGAGAATCATGGGCTAATTCTGTTGAGAGTAAGTTGTGAATTGAGTTCTATTTTGAATTTTGATCTATGGATTTGGTTTAGATCGAATTTGGAGTTAATTATGTTGAGATTATTTCTATGGAGTTTCCTTCTTATGTGGTGAGGTTTGGATTATGATTAGGGTGGTTTCTTGGGTTACATTTGATGTTTAACTTTATAACCTAATTATGATAAATTAGGTTAAGAAGGAACAAATTGTTGTTTAACGAGTTAGTTTGGTAAATCTGAAGTGAGGGTTAGATTCTATATAAGTTTAGTAGTTAGTTTAACTATTTTATTTAATTGTATAAATAGCTAAACCTTGTCATTGACACAGGGTCTTGATTGGCTACGTGCGATTGATCATGGGAGGTTTTATCTGATACGCATAGGACAATTAGGAGGTGGGTACTTCTCTTTTGTATTCTTGTAGTTCCCTTATCTTAAATGCATGACTTGTTATATCTAAGTAAGTCTGCTTGACCTTGTTCTTTGCTGTTGGTTATTTTAATATCGCCGTTGATACCTTTCTTGCTTGGTCTTCGAGTTTAATCGAAAACTTTGTATTCGTACAATCTCTCGTTGATTTTCTATTCTGTAAAGTATCGCTCGTACGCGAGTACTTAGATGTACATAAAACACCACTAGGATGGTTGACATTAGAGACACCCTACCTAGTAGTTTAGTTGCATATTCGTTGCTTTCTGGTTAGTTTTTGGTATTTGTTGCTTTTGTTGTTGCATCGTTGTTATTCGGTAATTTGTACATTTTGGTATCATGGACCATACCTGTATCGTTGCATACTGACGACTATTAGGCTTCCATATGGTTAAGCCGTCGTCAGTCATCTAGTTACTTTATCACTCAACCACTTGTTGTGGTAGTTGCTAGAGTGCGAGCAATCGTCCTGTTACGCCACACTCAACCACTCATATACTGTGGATGTTAGAGTTGTAGGCAAGCAATTGACACTCTCACCATTGTTTCCGAGAGATATCAAAGCTGTTGGTGGCTCCCCCTTTTATCTCGGGGTTTTGGAGTAGTTGGCTCCCTAGTATCCTGTCCACTCAACCACATATATCAGTGATATTCGTTGGAGTGCGTACAGTTGTCACGACCCTACCCACTCGACCACACATATGTGATGTGTTGGCAGCTTGACTGGCGTCAGGGGTGGCACATGTCATTGCATCATATGCATTTATTGCATTTATACATTTTCTTATATTTGTTGCATTTATATGAGCTATGATTGCTGCATTTGGTTACATGCATGTATGATGGATACTATGTTATCTCGTATGTTTCACGTTATTTTATACATGCTTAGATGTCCTCTATTTCCTAGAGACTGTACACCGTTGTTTCTGTTGCTTGTTATATCTTTTATGATGTCATACATTTGTCTACTCATATACCCGCAGAGTCTGCCTGGAGTCACCACCCCTGCCACCTATTTTTTTTTTTCAGGTAGCAGGTAAATGTGCCAGCCATCCCTGACGCCAGTCAAGTCGCACTACTTGGAGCCAGGAGTGGATCCAGTTGTCAGTCCCACGGTGTCGAATAGTATTGAATTTTGTTTCCATATTTAGTTTATTGTCGCAGCTATTTTATTTTGTGTTTTCGTTATTTTCTCACTTATTTTATGGACTGGTATTTTTTTTATTAGTCTGATATGACGTAGTAGAGGTATGTTCGTTTTTGGACTCATACTGGAGTTTTTTTGTGTATACGGACTTTCCGCTAGCTTTATTTTCGTTAAAAGACATTAACAGTTTGCGATGTTTAAGTTATTTTATCTTTATCATTCATATTGATATTAACTGCGTGGTTGTGGATTTACTTTATTATTGTGATGCCAACCGTGTGTGGCTGAGCTATATTTTGTGGAGTGTTATGTATATTTGTCCCAACTTGTCCGCCATACAGGGGAGATGTTGTCCGATTTTTGAACAAGCATGAGCCTTTGGAGGTGTGACATGTTCCAATATCTATGATTAGTTTGTCGTTATTGGGATTCTAGGACATTTCCTAAACTAAGGAGTAGGTATGTGATGGTA
This sequence comes from Boesenbergia rotunda, assembly GCA_024364735.1. Taxonomy (NCBI): domain Eukaryota; kingdom Viridiplantae; phylum Streptophyta; class Magnoliopsida; order Zingiberales; family Zingiberaceae; genus Boesenbergia; species Boesenbergia rotunda. The sequence goes on along the minus strand of JAGFNQ010003817.1, from coordinate 268,267 downwards.
TTTAAGTGTGGATTATCATTATGTAAATAGTGATTATAGGATCGAGATCTTACATAACAACTATATTTCTGTTGATCAGAAATAATAATTTTTCTAGATGGTGATTGTAAAGCTAAATTTAAAAAATCTAGCTAGAAGTCCTGAAATTCTGTAGAACTAGAAGTCATGTATTGTATAATGGTTCGGAAGATAGTAGGGTTCTGATACCAATTTTGTGATTATTATGTAAAGTGCTCCGATTTTAGATTTAGGGTTCTTTGTGACAGACCATGAGTTCTAAATATTAGAGTTTTGTGCTCCTTTTGGAGTTATGTATATAAGCTTGTCAGTGTTTTTGTTAAACTTTCGTGATTTTGAATGAAGTTTATAGGGGGTCAAAGTAGTATTTGTAGTGTTTTTAATAAAATCAATCTTTGTTTTTGTCTTTTATGGGATTTGAGATAATTTTTGGTATTTGAGAAGGATATTTTTCATAGTTTTGGTCTCACCAGGGAGCCTCACCTATTAAGAAGCCTCTGGAATCTCTTAAGCTTTGGGTTTTCAACTTAATCCCGATAAAGTTAGGATTTACAATGAGCTTCCAACTCTTGTTGCCCAACTTAGAGCCAGCAAGGTTTTATAAGTGTGAAAAACCATAGCAATTCCTTTCCTTATTCTTTAAATAGTTATTGTTCTACAAAAATGTATACTTGGACAAGGATTGAGGATGTTTGACACAAGTTGAGAAAAATAGAATATTTCTTTTGGCCCAAAAAGGTTTGTTAAGTTGCCATATAAAATTTACAGAGTGTTAGGGAATTATAGGAAATTGGGAAATTGCAACAAGATGTGAGAGATTAAAGACTTATAGAAAGTGTACACACTCTTATTATACAAGAACTTATAAACTTACAAACTTATAGCAAGCACACCGAGTCCTATGAGACACCTTCTTCTTGTTGTGTAGATGCCCTAGTCTTTTACATAGAGGGTCCTTATATAGAGGTTTTGCTAGCCTTAGATTTCAGGAGTTATTAAAATTACACAACCAAAAGATAAGGCAAGCTAACTCAGCCTGAGTATATTGATAAGATATATAAGAAAAACTGGAGAATCTTGGGTCTATTATTAGTCCTCTATTGCATTATCAATGTTCTTTTCTTTGGTGGATGTAAATTCATGGCTAACATAGAAGTGATGGTCGACAATGGTGAGTGTTCTTCTCCCATTTTGCTTGTCATTTTTTGTAACACTAGACTAAAGTGATGTGCTCATTTATAATTGGAAAAGGAAAAAATGGGACTCACATTTCCTTTGACCAGTAAATTTTGTCTATATTTGTTTCTCCAGTTAGGAGAACATCTTGTAAGTCTATCATAGTATCTCATCCCCATGTGCATCCTTGGACAACTACTCTCCAGTGTTGAAATTGCATTTTAATTGGTCTTCAATCTTGCTTTTCTAATGGGATTAAAGAAATCTAATTAGTATCTTGATATGACTTATTATATGTTGTCATCTAGAAACTCATCATCTTTAATTAGGCCTTTAATTTGAAGTCTAATCAAGTGTTTTGCTGGCTCTATTTTGGTATTTAGCCATTCTAGAGGGATGATATCAATATGTAAGAGAATTGACGTCATTAATTTTTCCACCATAGCCCTGGTTGTGATTCCAACATTGCTGAAAAATATTCTGGTATCTTTAGGTCTATAATCCATAGCATATTGAGCATATCGTAATCAATTAGTGTTACGGGAGTAATAATCAGGTCTTTATACTCATCAGGTCTTTATACTCTATTGTCTGGACGTCTTCATAGTGGATATTTGCCTTACGTATAGAGTAAAAATTTGACAGGGACACCATATGTGCAAAGAGTCGGAGTGTTGCATTAGTTAAGTCTCTAGGACGTAGAACAAATGGTAGGCGTATTACAATTTTAGCGTAATGGTCAGGGATGATTCCAGAATTATTGACTTGGTGCATCCTCACCATGCACCATCCGCCTGTATACCTGAATTTACCTCCCTCTGTATACATGGGGTCAACTCTAGGGGGTCGCTGAAGCAGTGAATCTACCTTTTAGAGGGTTGCATTAGTTAAATTTAAACAATTTTAAATAAATTAGTAAAAAATATTTTGATAAAAAGTGATTTATATATAATAATTTTGATTTTTAATGAAATGTACATAAAGTTTTGCTGGTTTACTAAAAATAGGCGTGAGGTCGGTTGAATGTTCCACCATGGAGGACGAAGGTGGCATCGACATCGCCGGTGGAGCAACCCCCGTCGACCTTGGCTCTAGAAGCCCGGCGGGCAGGGTTGGAGCTCGATGCCAAGGTCATGTCGCGACAGAAGATAGTTAAGGGGTTCGAGCATGGGTGGAGGAGGACGGCGGACCCATCATGTTGCTGTTAACGTTGGTGATGTCTCCCAGAATATGATCTCTCCGCCGGAGGGGTAGCGCACTCGGATCTGCTGGCGTCTCTAGTCCCTCGGTTGAGGTGTAGTGCTTTGTGACTGATGACCAAAGTGTAGGAATTTGAGCGTAGCGAAGTATTTATAAAAAGTGAATTTTGCTCTTAAATCATGGATCTTTTCATGGTACATATAGTTCTAAAAAAACATGAAATGTAGCATAAAATGAAAACATACCTCGTAATCCTTTGCTTATTTGTGAACGATATCACAAACATATGAGAGCTCCACGTGTGACTCCTCTAGCGGTATCCACGCGTACTAGATCACGAACTAGATAATCCGTTAGGTGCTAGCCACTTGGATCGACAAAATACTTTCGGAAGCACTATGATCAGAAGATGTGTCTCTGATTAAAGAAAGAGTAGGTTGCCAAAGACTTCCCGGGAGAAATGGAGAGAGTTGTCATAAAACAAGGAGAAGTCGTTGTGGTCAGCGTGAGAGGCAATCCTCTCTAAGGCTGGCGATTTATAGTCTCTTGGGTGTGACTCTTCATCTTCTTCATTAATTATCATAATTGCGACTCTTTAAATTATCCATTAATAATAATTAATAAAGACTCTTCATCTTCTCCGTTAATGATCATAATTGTGACTCTTCAAATTTCTAAAGAGAATAAGAGAAAAATTTCACTTTCTCTTCTCTAGATCAAATAAATCCATATTTGATCTTGATCCGTTCTAGTTTTTGATATTTCAGAAATAATTAATAATCTAATTAATTCTTATTCAGAAATAATAAATTGATTAATTTTAGTATACACTAAAATAATCAATTATAGATATTGTTCATGTCTATGTGCTATGTGTGTTACCCTCTATGTTCTATACATGAAGGCAGTGCAAATTGTCTAGCAATAATTTTTAGCCACCCAACGTGATAGAATATTAGTAATAAACTAAAAATCACCGTGAATCGATTACTGTGTAATTCAATCTCTTCATCTCTATCCTACATCTCAATTAATTTGGTGCACTATGCATCATCACTAATTTAATTATTTTATTTGATTTCTAAGATATAATAGACTCATCTTGAATGATAATCATTCCTCCCACGACCATGGGTTTCGAGTTACTAATATCTCTATCAAGCGACCCAAATATTAACTACCTATTCCAAGAGAGCGATGAATCCTCTATTGACTCAATACTATTCTCTCTACGTTTTGTCATACACCCAACTACCGTGTTAATCACAATCCGATTAAAGATTTTTTTAACGATGTTAAAGTATATAACTCCACGCATAGAATAAATGAATGTCTCAAGTCAAAAGATCAGTTACACTCGTTCATTAAGACGAACAACCTATGATGCTAATATGTGGTGTTCTCTTAAACGGGTCGTGTCTAGTGTACCTCTAAACTCAAGGCACCCCAAGTACAACTTGGATATCCATCCCTTAGTCTATCTTGATCTAGTCATACTCAGCGTTGATCTAGATATCTATCCGATTAAGGACTATTTTCAGATTAATTAATCTGTGAAATTTTATCATTAATTATATACATACAAAAAAGTAAATGATTAACAATAAATACTTACCTTTATTAAAATAATTATTTATATATACATAAAAGTATCTTAGCACACTAATACAACATGGACGATCAATTAATTCACGGTTCCCAATTACTTAATTTCGGCTATTTATTATTATTATCAATCATACAATTTGTTCCAATTGATTAATTCTAGATGATCGATCCGATTTTATAAAAGTTTTTCATTGACACATAATAAATCAGGAAGTGCTCATGGAGATTTATTCAAATGGCTAATATTTTTAGGTATGCTTCTCACTAAAATAAAAATCTTCTACAATACATTGTAACTGAGACTCGAAGCATAGATCCTGCAGTACAATATTAATTTGACTGACAATGGTAAATTGTATATATTTTCATCGAGATGTTTAATTGATAAGTATTTCATATGGTTTTGTATTCTTCACTTCAAATTCTTTGATATTTTTTAATAATCTAAGTGTCTAGATATTTACAGACTTGACTATTTTTGTAGGTGGATGACCCTCCCCTTGGTCTATAGCTGGATGACCCTCCCCCTTGGTTCGTCCATTAGGTACATCTGAAAGCACATCGTACTGCATCGGCGGCCAACCTCTGTAGTTTTATCCGTCTCTATAGGATTACTCGGACTCCAAATCAGGTACTTCAGGTCGTGGATCCCTCAACACAGTATTACTCCTCCAAATTAGGGGCTATGCATGTCGCAATTGTCGATCCATGTGCTCTAAGGATCCCCGAAGCACCTTACGACTGCACCATGTGTAAGTACCCCAGGTTGATTTTGATGTGGTCAACCGAGTCAAGTTAGGTCCTGATATTTTTAATCCCTGTGTCTAAGTGTATAGGAACTTAGGAGTGCAGGTATTTGAGCGGAAGACGCAACCGTCGATAAGGATGACACGGAAAGGGAGCCGACGGGCTCGGTGCATCCGAGGGATACAGAACTCTATGGAAGAGTATACTGGTGGAGCGAGAAGGACGCACACGACGTTTGAGGGACTAGGAGCCAGGAGGAAGGACACTCAAGGGACGAAAAGCTGGAGTCGGGTTCGGGTGAGCCTAACTCCAGTTAGCCAGAAATCACCCAAGAAGACCGGAAGTCACGCTGGAGAGTGGTCAGTGGTTGCTGACCAAACCCACTCTCGGGCGCCCGTAAGCATACGGGCACTTGGGCTCTTGGGCACTGAGCACTAGGCTCCCGAGCACTCGGGCACCCCTGTGCATACAAGCGCCCAAAAGGCTGTTTTTAGCCGTTTGCGAACGTTGCTCTTTGGATAACTATCAGGCTACATGTCAGGTGCCCAAGAGCACTCAGGCGCCCTATAAGTGCCACATCAGCAAACGGATAAGTCTGACCGGGGCTATAAATAGACCCTTAGAGCTCAGTTTCAATTCATTCATTCAATTCAAGCATTAGCAAACAAATTCTATGTAGTGTTTCTTTCTTTTTCTGAGCTTTTCACGTGTAAGAGGCTTCTCCGCACGAAGGAGTTTTATTCAAGAGAATCAAGCCACATTCCACTTTAGATTAGCAATCTCCCTGGTTGCAAATTAAGTAAAATCCGGTTGCCTCTTTCTTTACAGTTTGCTTAATTTTTCAATATTATTTATTTCTGTTTGATCTAACTAACATCTTTGTTTAAAGGTAAACAAAAGATTTGAGTTTTATTTTCTAGGGCAATTCACCCCCCTCTTACCGACCTTCGATCGCTTTCAATTGGTATCAGAGCAAGGACGCTCCAGAAGGACTAACCGCGGTCAGAAGCAACTTCAAAATGGTCGGATCGGCCATTTACCCACAATGTTTGAGGGGGGAGTTCGCAAGTTGGAAGCGCAAGATGCAGGTTTTCTTTAAAACTGATTTCGATTTAATTTTAATCATGAAAAATGATTTTGTATCTCCCAAGGATGCCGACGATAAACCCAAAGATGAAAGCCTATGGACAAAGCGGTCTGGATTCTCTGGTCCCAAAATCTCTGGTCCATCCCTGGACCACACCACACCTATAAAATCCATAGTCACGTGTCAACACATGACTATCGACGCGATCCGCCCGCTCTCGCGAAGGCAACCAGCTTGCCCTAACCCCTCTCATCTCGACTCTCGCCGACCTCCTCTCGCGCGGCTCAAGCAGCCGGCGACGCAAGCAGGACCACAACCCCCGATCTGACCGCTGCCCCTGAAGGTGAGCTCCCTTCCCCCTCTGTTCCCTCGCCTTCTCCGCCGCCACCATCCATCAGATCGTACACCACCGAGATCGTCCGCCGCCACCAAAGACTCCATCTTTGAGAAGAACTTCAGCCTCTTAGGCACTGGAGACGGCAAGGACACTCCTCTCCTGTTGAAGGAGGGCCAGGACGTGTTCAAGTTCTATGCCAGCGGCCGGAGATACTGCCAGAGTTTGCTAGCCACGATGGAAATGCGGAGCTGGCATGACCTGATTTTGAGGGCGATTGATTTGGTACTTCCAATAAGGATGTGATCACTTTTGAGGTGGCGATGAATGAGGAATCGATGGATCACGTCGTCCTGGCAGTAGCAAGGAGGAAGCTGGCTAAAAACATGCACAGGGAAGAGAGGGACCTGCAAAGGTATGCAAGTCCAGGAATGACCTCATCGTCTGGAAGGAAGTGGGTGGCAGATGAGCTGCTAGTGGTCACTGAATCAAAAGAAGTCGCTGGAGATCTGATAACTAATGCCGTTCTGTCATTACATGCACTTAACTAACTACTAGAAAATTCATCATACTTATTGTGATCAATCATTTATGAATGTAATTGACTCGCTAGAAATTCTTAATATTTGTACTTTCCTTTCTGATTTGTTTCTTCACAAACGTGTGAATAAAGATATATAATGAAGATATGTCTCCTCTCTAATCTATACATTTTCTAATAGTTTAGACTTTAGGGCTTTCAGAATGTTGTAGCATTTTTACAGCATATTACAGTTAGCCTTTTAATTGTTATAGAACTAGTTTCTGGCCTTTGTAGCGAACATGGCCAGAGGAAGTTGAGTTGGCTGTAATTTAAGTGAATTTGAATTAGGTCAAATGGGTTCAACTAAATTGAAACTAGTTCGGCTAACGTCAACATGTAAGTGAGATGATTGCCAATGTACCCAATTTGTTCAGGGGTTTAGTTGAATGCCTGAATGGTTAATGATAGCCAGTGGAGCTTGGTTGAAGTGAAGTCGGAATGTTTGAATTGGAGAAAACACTGTTGCCTTGCATTCGATCAAGATAGCCTCAAATGGTTGAGAGTGTTTTGCCTTTTACAGGCTCTAGAAGTGAGTGTTTGTCCAATGGCCTTCCAACTGCTGTTTTAGAGAAACATGATCATTTGCACAGAAAATTCAGGATGGTTAACCATGACAATAATCTAAATGCGTATACGGTGTCGTTTCCTTAAATAAATGAAGTATAACTAGTAGACCTTTACTTGATGCTATTTGATCTTTGTCTATTTTTGAAAACAAGGGCATCTGTGTCTGCACTTCAGATCTTCGGTGAGAAGGCATTTGAGAAGTTCAGGAAATGGTTCATCTCTATGCATTTCTCAAATCAACGTCCAGGGTCTCACAAGAAGACACTTACGTTCAAATTTGCACTTCCAGATGCCAATAGCATGTCCGACATAACACAGTTAGTTGCGCTTGTACCATATTACATCGACTTAATTGGTCGGTACAAGCTAAGTTCTCATGTAAGTGAACTTAGTCCATTTATCACTTTCGCGATGGTTCAATCAACGATGACTGCAAATTTGAGTATTTCTCGTGTTCCACATGGCCGTTCCAAAACTGAAGCAGTCGGAGCAAAGGTCGCCTAAGAGGTATATAGAGAACTCCTTGGCTTGAGACAGGAAGCCATCCAGAAAAAGAAAGCGAAAAGAAAGAGACTGAAACCAAAATTGACACTGAGGCACTTCGCAAAAAAGACGAGAAGGACCGCGCCCGACAACTGAAGAAGTCAATGCCCAAAGTCAAGATGCTTCGTTCTCACTAGAACCATTCAAGTCATGAATAGAGAAATGGAAGAAAATGAATAGTATCAAACACACTAAAAATGATATGCATTTATCAAAATCAGGCTAGTACAAACACCATTTGATATTATGGAAATCGGTTTACTAAAATTGCATTCTCTAAAGTTTCAATAAATGGCAATCTGTTCAAGTTTCAAGCTGAAGTAAAGAGCTGGTACTGCTTATACATACACATTGCGAACATAACATCTCAATAGAAAATTTCCATAATTTGGTTTTTGACTCTTAAGACATTTAACACAAATACCATCTTCAATCAAGTCACTTTCATAGGTGGGGCATTTTAAGCACCTCCATGGCGATTCAGAAGTAAACAGCGATACAGGGCAGCAAGGTGGATGAACATGATCACCAGTAATAAGAAATCATCGAGAAAACCAGCAAAACCGTAAATCCCTGTACAAAGAGCACACAATTTTGTTGTTTTAGATGGCACATGCGCTGAGAATTATATTTGGAGGCAAGTCAACAACAACTTACTTTCCGATAAAATGTCAAAGGGGCTCGCAACATTACCAATGCTCAATAATATCTACAAATACAAATCTTATTAGATGCACAGACTAAATCAAACTTTATATACTTATATCACATTACTGAGTTCAGTCTTTCATTAATAGAAGGTTTTGCAAAGCTTAAATAGCACAGCAATTGCCTAAGAAGATCAAAATTCTTTAGCTACAAAATACCAGACCCTAAGAATACAATTTTGAAATCCTGATATTAGGCAAGCATTCTCATTTCTTTTCTGTTTAGAAGTATCACAAATGACTTTATGATCATTGCTCACAATCAATGTTGATCAATTAACTCAGTAGGTTTGAACATTGTGGACGAAATGTTTTGACCCAATTTAAGACAGTATCTTCTAATCTAGGCACTATAAATCAATAGAAGTAGGTCCAAAACCTAAATTAGGGTGTCGCAAATTGTGGCATTATCTAGAACATGAGTCTTCCATCGATACGGAGGTGAGTAGTTGCTTTTGCAACCTAAACACTATTTCAGAATTGGCTGACTTCGTGATTAAAACAAAGTTTACTTGGTTCAGGAATCTGAAAGAAGAATTGGATTAAACAAAATCTGATAAAATCAAATCAAAAGGGATTCTTAAACGAATCAACACCCGGACTATCAATCAGCGTAGTCAAAGGCGATGAAATCGACTCTACGGGCTGAAATCGAAGAGCTGAAAACCTAAATGCACGAATCCGACCTCCCCCCGATCTATCAAAGCAAAAAGGAACTCACCGCAGAACCAGTGCGAACAGTTGGCTTGGCAGGGGAGCCGAAACCGCTCGTGGAAGACGCAGCACACATTGCCGGACGGCGGCACATCCATGGCTTCCTCCGGCGTTCCCTCGTTCCTTGGTCAATCCCTCGGCTGCAAGCGCAGCAACTGGAGTGATGAGGATCTCCCGAAGCCCCTCCCCTCGACCGAAGCGCTCACCGGCAGCAAATCAACGCCTGCTCCCAGCAGATCAGCGCCTGCTCCCGTTTACTTCCCAAAGACTTCGCCTTATCGCTCGCCATTCTCGTTTTTATAGGGGGAAGGGAGCTCACCTTCGGGGGCAGCGGTCAGATCGGGGGTTGTGGTCCTGCTTGCGTCGCCGGCTTGAGCCGCGCGAGAGGAGGTCGGCGAGAGTCGAGATGAGAGGGGTTAGGGCAAGCTGGTTTGCCTTCGCGAGAGAGGGCGGATCGCGTCGATAGTCACGTGTTGACATGTGACTATGGATTTTATAGGTGTGGTGTGGTCCAGGGATGGACCAGGGATTTTGGGGCCAGAGGATCCCGACCGTGGACAAAGAAGGAACAAGTTGACTTTGTTGCGAACGGTAAAGTAGAATTTCATCTGCTGACCATACTCCCTACAAGAAGTCAACCGAATCGGAAACTACCGATCTGCAAAGGAATTTTGGAAAAAGTTCCTTGAACTTCATGAAGGTACCTCCGAAGCCAAATTAGCAAAAAATGATCTGCTTTGGAATCCGCTCAGTAACCTTCAATTTGAAGAAGGTGAGTCAGTAGCACAACTTCACGATTAGCTTAAGGAGTTGATGATGGAACTCAACAATCTCGGAGAATCGGTAAACAATCGGGATGCGCAAAGGTATGCATTGAATGCCTTTCCGAGGACTCCGAACTGGACTTCGATAATCGACGCCTACTACATCTTTAAGGATCTTGATGAAAGTATCTTAAAACAATTTTTTCCCACATTAGAACTTCATGAATCTAGATGTGCAAGAAATGTAAGAAAAATGGACAACATTGCCCTTCACTCAAGGAAGACTCAAAATGATGAAATATCTTTAGCTGATAAAGAGGAAGCAGCATATATGGTAAGGATTTTTTTTTAAAAAAAAATTAAATCTAATAAATTTAACGAGATGCAGACCAAAAGATACCCTCGGAGAAAGATAAAGTATTATCAATACAATGAAGAAGGGTATATCAAGGAAAACTGCCCCAAATTGAAGAACAAAGGAAAAGGGGCAACGAAGTCAAAAGTCCGTAACTTAAAGGCAACCTGGGACGAGTCTTCATCGGAAGATTCCAATCTCGAGGAACACACTGGACTCGCGTTGATGATATCACATCAAGAAGAAGAGAACATAGATGAAGGGAGAGCCATGTCAGAAGATAACAGTGACGATGGGGGAGCTTCGGACTTCAAAAGTGATATGGTAAGTAAAGTATATTTTCTACCTCCTGGTCAACTTTACTCAAGAATAAAAGCTATGTTAAAGTCTATTTGTAAAATAAAAAATAAAAATATAGAAGTGAAAAAATAATTATCATCTTCTTGTCCATTAGAAATGTATGATAAAAGAAAATTTGAAAATGAAATTTGAAGATTTAAATTGAAAATTTGAAAAACAAGCATTCATGTTCAAGATGTTCACAAAATTCAAAAATTAAATATTATGAAAAACCCAACTGGTATTTTAGATTTCACAGGGGTCAAATTACAAAAGTTCTCAAATCATATATTCCATCTAAGTTTCTAATAAATCTTGTTGGTAAAAATTTATATTGGGTTCCTAAATATATCTTAAACTGTTGATTTTGTTTGGTTTAAATTAATTTTGGATAATTAATGCTTTATCTTGTTAAAGTTTTTTTTGGATAACTGTTTATAGGCAAATTAGTTCAAGGTTTTTTTTATAAAAGTTTGTAGTGTTCTATCTACTGAAATATTTTTAATTATTTTTTACAAATAATCGAATTTATCCGATGTTTTTGGATCTATTGATTATCTTCTAAACCTTGAGAAAAATTTTCAAATGTATTTGATGTCGAAATAAAATTATTTTTCTAAATTATCAACTTAAAATTTAAAATTAATTTTCAAAATGTTAGAAAATTATTTTAATTTTGATAATTTTTCTAAATATAATTCTTTGAAAATTCTAACTTTTATAAAAATTTTAACTTTGACAATTTTTCAAATAATTATAAATTTTTTAAAATTATTTTCAAAATTAGACTTAACATTTTAAACTTTTTTAAGTAAATTTTGAAAACTTAAATTTTCTGGACACTACTTATTGTGTTAAAAAGAGTTTTAATATTTTTTCCTTAACCTCTTAAGTTTTTTTTGATGTGATCAAAAGGGAAGAATATTAAGTTAAGGGGTACACACTAATTTTTCAAAAAATTTTAAGTGCTTACATTGTTATATATTAATTCATATTTTGTTTATGTTTGTTTACCTTAACTTAACTCGGGTTGATGCACATTAAAAAGGGGGAGATTGTATGTATCCCAGGTTGGTTTTGATGTGGTCAACCGAGTCAAGTTAGGTCCTGGTGTTTTTAATTCATGTGTCTAAGTGTACAAGAACTTAGGAGTGTAGGAAGTTGAGTGGAAGATACGACAGTCAAAAAGGATGGCATGGAAAGGGAGTCGACAGACTCGGTGCATCTGAGGGATGCGGAGTTATGCGGAAGAGTACGTTGTTGGAGCAAGAAGGGCGCGCGCGGCGTCTGAGGGACAAGTAACCGAGAGGAAGGACGCTCGAGGGGAGAAAGGCCGGAGTCAGGTTCGGATGAGCCTAACTCTGGTTAGCCAGAAATCACCCAAGAAAATCGGAAGTCATGCTGGAGAGTGGTCAGTGGTTGCTGACCAAACCCACTCTCGGGCGCCTGGGCTCTCGGGTGCTTGAGCACTAGGCGCCCGAGATGTTATTTTTAGCCGTTTACGAACGTTGCTCTTTGGATAACTATCAGGCCACGTGTCAGGCGCCCAAGAGCACTCGGCACCTATAAGTGTCACGTCAGCAAATGGATAAGTCTGACCGGGGCTATAAATAGACCCTCAGAGCTTAGTTTCAATTCATTCATTCAATTCAAGCATTAGCAAATGAATTTTGTGTAGTGTTTCCTTCTTTTTCTGAGCTTTCTATGTGTAAGAGGCTTCTCCACCAAAAGAGTTTTATTCAGGAGAATCGAGCCACATTCCGCCTTGGATTAGCAACCTCTCCGGTTGCAAACCAAGTATAATTCGGTTGTCTCTTTCTTTACAGTTTGCTCAATTTTTTTATGTTATTTATTTCTATTTGATCTAACTAACATCTTTGTTTAAAGATAAATAAAAGATTTGAGTTTTCATTTTTGGGGCAATTCATCCCCCTCTTGCCGACTTTCGATCACCGTCACCATGCCCCTAGGGGGGCATTCTTCGTGCTCCTTATTGCTTTTGCTTGGCTTCTATTTGATTAATTGTTAGGATTTCATGGGGTCACTCATGGTCCTATTATACAAATGGTCATTTATGAGTCTCTAAAATATCTTTAGAGTCAGGACCCAACGTTATTTATATATATATGACTTGCAATTAGTAAAAGAATAATAATAGCTAAATGATGACGTGCAATATTGATCAACCACATATTATATATTATTGTAAGTACTCTAGGTTAGTCTTAATGTGATTAACCGAGCCAAGTTATGTCTTGCGTTATTTTTTGATTTTGTGACTAAGTGTGCAGGAACTAGGAACACAAGTAGGTCGGCTAGGGGGGGGGGGGGGGTGAATAGTCTAAAAACAACTCAATATTTGTTACACCGTTTGGAACCTTTTAAGTAAGATTGATTCAATTCCGTCGGAATTGATTCTATCCGGAATTGAATTCCAATTCCATGTTTGAATGAATTGTAAAAAGAATTCAATTCAATTCAATTATTATTTTACGATTTATCCCGAGGATAGAGCCGGAGCAATTTGATTTGTTGTGAGGGGGCGATTTGTAATTTAATTTATTAAGTGAAAGAATTCAATCCTTTCACAATCACATGGTTATGTGATTTTTTGAGGGTTGAAAGAATTGGAATTCAATTCCTAGCAATCCTTCCTGAAATGCTACAAACAATGAATGAATCCAATTCCATGGAATTCCAATTCCTTCCTTTCCAAACAGGGTGTTAACGATCTTAGCAAAGATAACTAGATTAATTTAGCAGTTAAAGTAAACAACATAAAAAGAAACAAAGTAAGAGACACAAGGGTTTTCCTTGGTTTGCAACCAAGTTGCTAATCTAAGGTAGTTGAAGCTCACAAAACAACACTCATTCGTTGAAGACGGAGTAGTCTCTTACAGACTTTGAAAAGCTCATAAATGAATACAAAATTAAAAACATAATTATTGTTATTCATTCCTAGCTCTAGGGGCTATTTATAGTGTTTTGGTCACAAGTGACCGATGATGATGTGACACTCAGGCGCCTCAGTTGTGACCCAGGGACCTCAATGGATAGAACTTTATCCATGACAACAATGTCTCTTTATCGATAATTTTTTACTCAAGGCACCTCAGTTCAAACCCAGGGCGCCTCAGTTATTGTTCATCTGAGGCGCCCTCAGTCTCAACTGAGGTGGCTTAGTTCAGCTTTTTGGCAAAAGCAATTCTGGCACCTGAGGCACCCTAATCACAATTGAGGTGCCTTGAGTCTTCAAGATCAACCTCCAAGTTGATCTTTTTCGATCCCGTTCGCTTGGGTGATCCTCTGATCGTCCGGAGTTGAACTCACCCGAACCTAACTCCGACCTACTCCTCGAGCAAGTTTCCTCCTTGTCTTCTCATCCCTCGAACGTCGTGCGCATCCTTCTCGTCCACCGGTGTACTCTTCCGTAGCTCCTTGTCCCTCGGATGTGTTGGAACCTTTGCGTCTAGCAAGAGGAGGGGATGAATAGCTCGTTGCCCCCAATTCAATCGTTTCTTCCTACACGGTTAGTTTGCACAAGCGAAATACAATAAACTAAAACTAACGCAAAGGAAGACAAATCAATTTAATGTGGTTCGGAGATCAAGCTCCTACTCTACGACTGTCTGTAAGGTGGACGATCCCGATCCGTCAGTGGATGACTCCCTGGAAAGCCTCCGGCTAGCTCGTGTAGCTCTTTGTGGGTGAAGAAACCTCGCCACAGCCCGTAATACTCACCTGAGCACTTAGACTACTAATTGACCTTCAATCAAAGCCAATTTCGTCAACCCTAGCCAGCTAAACTGAGCTCCCTTAAATAGAGCTTGTGACTGAACTAGCCGTTATCAGTCAACTGGAGCCAACACCAGTCGACTGGCTCCAACCGAATCTGAACGTTATAACCCAACGTTCGAATTCCAGACGACACCAGTCGACTACACAGATGATCAGTCGACTGATCCTTCTATGCCCAACACCAGTCGACAGCTCCAAGTAGTAGTCGACTGCCCAAACCTTAAACCTAGGATTTCAATCCCGAGTACAGTCACTCAGCACTTGTCCTCACCCGACCAACCTAGACTTAGCCTTCTAGCCTCCTCCATCAGCCTTGCGTCCCTCGGATACCTCTCCATCCTTCATGCCTTGCCTTCTGAAGCTTCCTTCGGCCTTGGTCTTTGTTGTTGGGTCTTCCTTTGCCAAGATGCCACTTGGACTTTTCTCCTTAGTATATGTATCCTGCATTCTCACAATACAATATCAAATACAACAATAAACCTAACTTAAACCTTCGCCCAAATATTAAAATCCTGGGTACTTAGATTGCTCCAACAATCTCCCCCTTTTTGATGTTTGGCAACCCGTTTAAGTTAGGGAAACACCAACAAAGAAAATGATTATGGAACCTAACCTTAGGCTCCCCCTTTTACCTAAACTCCCCCATGAGTAGGTTTTTCTTGTAAAGGTACTTCTCCCCCTTTGCCAACAAATACTCCCCCTTCACTTAAGCTCCCCCTTGAGCTCGGATTTTTTGCAAAGGTGTGTTGGTTTCCCACATAAACTCAACACTTCTCCCCCTTTGCCACACAACAAAAGGAGTTCTAACAATATCTCAATTATTGGATTCTTTAACCTTTAATGATTATAAACATGGTGTATTAACCCTCTTATGAGGTTATACACAAGTCCAACATCATCAAGACACATTTCGACTTTGCTGAGAACATTTTCAACCTGTATCAGTCGACTGGGACAGTTACCAGTCGACTGACCTAGTCAAAAACCATCCTCATAGAATTATCAGTCGACTGACCTCTGCCTCAGTTGACTGATACCTTGATATCAACCCATTTCTGCATTTCTGACCTAATTTCAGAAATGCACCAGAAATTCCAAAGTCTCCAAAAATTTCTAAATTTTGTGGAGAGGTTTGTGGTACCTGTGTCTACTTGGAAAAATACATTTAAAAATGTATATATCTCGGATCCCAAGATTGACACAAACTCAAAACTATCTAAATGGTTCAATAGAACCTTGACCTAAAGTCCTAGTTTTGGCTTTCTCTTGATGTATCTACCCATACCAAACCACAATGCATCCCTAGCATTGGTTTATATGACATCTAGGCATCAAAAACTAATTTTCATTCAATATGACCCCAATGTCATATTTTCATGCATCAAACATGAACCTAATGTGCCAAAATCTTAAGATTGAGACTCAAATCCGTCTCCAAATCCTTTAGCACACTCCATAATCCATCTAGACTTCCGGAAGAAATCCTCCCGAGATCCATTTACCATGGGTCTCAATTTGATTCTTAGAATTCCTCCTTGAGCTCTTAACCTTAGACACCTCCCTAGATGGCTCTTTTTCTATAATTACTAGGCCACACTAGTGTACCGCCGATGATTCTTGGCCTACAAATCTAACTTCATTAACCTTGGATACCTTATCCTTGGTTAAATTCTTCTTTACCTTAACTTTAAATGACTTATCCTTGCCATTTTTGGAATTCCCATCCTTGGTATAGTTATATGCTACCCTAGCATATTTCCCTTCATTAACCTTAGCTTGGATGTACCCAATTTGAAATTTTTGGATTTTTGAACACCCAAATACATGTGAAGTCCCCTAGGTCTAATAATGAACCTATCTAGGACTCTCTCTATTTCTTCAAGTCTTGCCTTCAAGACTTAATTTTCCAACTCTAGAGCTCTAACCCTTAGTCAACATGTCCACCTTGGACATTAATCTTAGACCTACCTGTTGGATCGTGTTGGACCGGCTAGAGGGGGGTGAATAGACGGGAAAAAAATTATGAAAGTGGAGGCACTCGTCTTTAAAAAAGAAACTTGGTCGCAACTGAGAACGTTGCTTCCAAGGCAGTGGACGCTCAATAAAAATCTCCTTGTGGCGGAGAAGCCTTACAAAAATAGCACGCTAGACTTTTAGAGATTTTACAAGAATGAATAAAAATGATTGATTGAAAAGGTTGAAACTCTAAGCCTATTTATAGCCTACGAGAATAAATTTGGATTGTTGATTGTTGAGGAATTTTCTCTTGACCGTTGATCCTTGGATGCAATCTGGATGGTTGATCTTGGATGGGATTAAACTACATCCATTGGATCTGATTAAAGGATAAAGTTATCCTTTAAGAGATAAAATTTAATTATAACTTTGTCTTCTGCTCACAACAGATAAATAACTTTATCATCTACTCGCAACAACTTCAATTACATCTCTTCCTTATCCCAGCCGATAAGGCTGGTGATATACGTAGGCGAGGTTGCTGGTTCGAATCTTCACAGCAACAAATAAAATTTTTTTTGTTTCAGGTGCCTGGTTTGACTTGGTCAAACTGACCAGTCTTTTGGTTCATCTTCTGAGTGATTTCCAGCCAACCGGAGTTAGGCTTACCCGAACCCGACTCCGGCCTTTCGCCCCTCGAGTATGCTTCCTCCCGGTTTCCCGTCCCTCGGGCGTCGCGTATGTCCTTCTCGATCCACCGGTGTACTCTTCCGCAACTTCCGCGTCCCTCCACCTTTCTAATCATATGTCTCCCCTTCTTGGGATTAATGCCTTGCTCATTTACTATCTTCCTTCCCTTAGGCATGGTAGTTTGGGTCCTATTTGGTCTAGCCTTGGATAATGATTTCCTAGTGTTATCTACCTTGTTAACCCTATTCCTATCATTATACCTAAATCCATGATTATGCTTGGGTAAATAATCTACATTATTTTTAACAAGCATATATGAATTAGAAATTCGATTAAATTTTAAATAAGAGATTACCTTCCCTTTTACTTTTGAAGCTTCCCCTTGACTTGAGCTCCTCTTGTTTTCCAATTTCTTCAAATGCCCTAGCTTCTTAAGCTCTCCTTTCCTTGGGCATTTTGTATGGTAGTGTCCACGCTCACCGCACGTGAAGCAAATTATATGCTTCTTGTCCTTAGCTCAATCCCTACAACCCATATTAGTTTTTAAATGAACTTTACCGGGTTTAGGGTTTACCTCCTTTATCTTCTTGAGTGAAGGACACCTACTCTTATAGTGTCCCATTTTTCCACACTCAAAGCATTTGATGTGGGATTTTCCACTCTTCTTGGTAGATGAGGTCGAGGGCTGAGCTTCCAAGATCTCCTCTATCTTGGATTGCTCTTCTTCTTCCTCACTTGAGGATGTGGACGATTTTACTTCCTCCTCTTCGGATGTTGAACTCGATTTAACTTCCGATTAGATGTACCGAATCCATTGACTCATTTCCTGTGCCATCCTTTTTGTTTGCTGCATCTTCCGTTCTACTTCTTGTTCTCCTATGTTCTTGCACACTAAGACACAAGGCATCAAATACCAAGATGGCATAACTTAACTTGGTTGACCTTATCAAAATCAACCCGAGGTACTTACAATAGCGAACGAGAAGGATGACATGGAAAAAGAGTCGGTGGGCTCGGTGCATCCGAGGGAAAAGGAGCTACGGAAGAGTATACCGGTGGAGCAAGAAGGACATGTGCGACAACATAGATAAAACTTTACTGCACAGATAAAACTTTATCTAACTGAGACTCTCTAAGTCACATTGGAGGCATCCTGAATGTCACGTCAGCAAGCGATCACTTCGACCAACAGACTATAAATAGCCCCTAGAGCTTGGAGTTCAAAATAACACTTGTAATCATTTTTTCATATTCATTCTTGAGCGTTCAAAGTCTGTAAGAGGCTACTGCTCCTTCACAAAGGATAATCTTAGTTTAGCTTTCACTGTCTTTGATTAACCACCTACATTGTAACCAAGTAATTTTCCATCTCTTATTTTCTTTATGCTATTTATTTTATTTACTTATTATATGTTTGCCCTTGATGAATAGAAAGCATGAGCTTTAGTAATTTTAAATTGCATGGCTATTCACCCCCTCTAGCTAGCCAACCCAGACCTACAATTGATATCAGAGCCCAACCATTTTAGAAGGACTAAGCGCTGACTACAGCAAGAAAAAGATGATTGGACCAAGTATTCACCCACCAAAGTTCAATGGGGAGTTCACGCTTTGGAAGCGCCATATGGAGGTATTTTTTAAGACTAACTTTGACATTCTTCTTACAATCAAATATGATTTTTTAGCACCTAGAGATCATCACAGAGAAGAAAAGGAAGAATATCTCTGGAGCAAAAAGGAGTAGACTAACTTTGTGGCCAACGACAAAGGAGAAACAATGTATCAACTACACGCAAAGATTAAGGAGTTGATCACCGAACTCACCAACTTCGAAGAAATGGGAACAAATCATGGCTCAATTTGATATGCACTCAATGCCTTTTCGAAAACTCAAGAGTGAATATCAATAGTGGATGTCTACTATATCTCAAAAGACCTGGAGGTACTTTAGAAGATTTGTTTTCAACTTTGGAATTACACTAGTCAAGATGTGCAAGTTTAAGAAAGGGAAAGAAGCCGAACTAGAATTTAGCGCTGAAAGCCAAGAAAGATGAATCGGATTCCAATACATTCCCTCGACGAAGATGAAAAATCTTACATGGTAAGAAAATTTCCAAAGTTCTTTAAATTTAACAAGTTTAATATGTCACAGGCCAAGAAGCTTTTATGAGGCAAAAGAAAAATAAGGTGCTACAATTACAATAAAGAAGGACACATAAAAGACAGCTGCCAGAAATTGAAAGGCAAAAGGTCAAGACAGTTCAAGCAAAAGAACCTCAAACTAATGTGGGATAAGTTATCATCAGAAGAGTTCGAGCTTGAGAAGTACGTCGGACTAACACTAACGGCAAGTCTCCAAAAAGAAGACGACGAAGCCACTTCGGGAGAGAACACTGATGAAGGAGGAGCATCTATTGATGAGTCCGATATTGTAAGTGAGGTATGTAAGCTTCCTCTATATCAACTTTATGAATGTATTAAAATGCTAAGTAGATAACTTTGTAAAATTAAGACCAAATATATAAAGACAAAAATAATATGCATTTCTACCAGAAAATTTTCATAAACATGGGGTCAAAATGCAAACATAGAAGAATTAGCGCTAACACAAAAACAAGACTTAGAAAAAATTTCTAGAAATTCAAACATATGTTCTACTCTTGCAAGAAATTTTGGAGGCTTAATTAGTATATTAGAAACCATAAGGATAAATTATAAAAATAGTAAAAAATTATATTCCTAAAATATTTTTGATAAATTCAGTATCTAGAAATTTATAATGGATTACAAAATCTTGTTTAACCAATTAAACTGTTTTAATTCCTATGCTAGAACTTAATTATTTTTGTTTTGGAAAAATAAATTGCATGCTTGAGTTTTCTTTTGGAAAAATTATTTTAGAAAACATTCACTTTGATATTTTTTGTAAATTTTTTTCATGATAGTAAAACACGTTATCTATTAACTGAAATATTTTTGGGTTTATGCAACGATTATATACTTTTTTATGAATTTTTGAATGAAAAATAGAATTTTAAATTTAAAAATATTTTGGAGATTAAGTTTAGAAAACTTGGGTTGTCAGAAAGTATATGTCATATTTTGACTATTTATAAAAATTTGCAAGATTTTGTGGCGTCAAAATATATTTTTATGATTTAATTTCAAAACGATTTCTGTAATGAAAATAATTTTTTCATGCAATGAAAATCAATTTTCAGTGAGTTCTTTTTCCAATTAGAGCGATTATATTCAAATCTTGATAAAAAAATTTCAAAATTTTCTAACCGTTAAAATGTTTTCTATGGATTTTTGAACTAAAATCGAATATTTAAGTTCAAAAGGTTTTGAAGATAGAATTTTATCAAACCTAATTTTTTGGTGAATATATGTATATTTCATTTAGAAAAAATAGAAAATTATTTTGCCAAAGAATTATATTTTTAAGGATTTATTTTCAAAAATAACTATCTTGGTTAAAAAATAATTTTGAGAAAAAGAAAAATAATGTCTCATGAAATTTTTTCTAATAATCAAAATCATAATTTTTAGTATTGTTATAAATTTTTGGTAGTTTCAAAACTTAACAATAATTTCCAAATTATTTTTTTTTTGAAAATATGAGGTTTAAATCTTAATAAAAATTATTTTATTTGTAAAATAATTTCAGAAAATTATATAAACCCTAAATCAACTGTGTACATACCCTAAAAAAGTTTTCAAAATGTATTTTTGTAAGATTTACCATATATATATTTTTTGATGTGATGGGGAAGAATTTATAGGGGTTAAATTAAGGGGGAGTTTGCAATTTCATTTTCCAAATTCGTTTGAACAAAATTGCAATTATATTATGCTTGTTATGCCTGTTAAATTTTTTTTATAAATTCTAGTTTTTAACTTTAACTAACTCGGGTTGATTTACATCATAAAAGGAAGATTGTAAATACCCCGAGTTAGTTTTAATGTAATCAACCTAGTTAAATTAGGTTATGTGTTATTTTTTGATGTCTTGTGTCTAAGTGTGCAGGAACTTATGAATACAAAAAGTTGTTGGATAACTTTGACAGTCACTTGTATCTCCTCGGTATTTGACTTAGTCGATTTACGACCGTTGGATCTTCGGGAGGTTGATATCTCCTCGGTATTTGACTTAGTCGATTTACGATCGTCGGATCTTCCGGGAGGTTGATATCTCCTCGGTATTTGACTTAGTCGATTTATGACCGTCGGATCTTCCGGGAGGTTGCTATCTCCTCGGTATTTAACTTAGTCGATTAACGACCGTCGGATCTTCCGGGAGGTTGCTATCTCCTTGGTATTTGACTTAGTCGATTAACGATCGTCGGATCTTCCGGGAGGTTGCTCGGAGGAAGCAAACTGATTGGTTTACGTCGAGGCTAGTGTTCGACACTATCTCCGTAAAATGATATTGCTCCGCTACTGGTGCTCACGGATAGCAGCAATTCGTTTCCAAGATACAACGACATCGTCTCGGAATAGTAGCACTTCAAATTCTGAGACCGTCGAACCTTTTCGCAGGCTTTTTGGACTCTCGATGCAGAAGATGGATGAGTGCAAATGCTTTAGATTGCAATGCTTGAATGATTGAAATGATCTAGTGGAGAGATCTATTTATATTGAGTGAAGAGGTAAGTACTCTTTGGTTCGAACAGATCTGGACAGTTCATAACGAAAGGGTATAACCTTTTAAAGGTCATTTAATCTCGTCCCTTGATCTGAAGAGTTATAACTCTTCAGATCCATCTTGATCTCGGCCGTCAGATTAGAACATTTAATCCGACGTCTCAGATCCATTCTCCCTCTTCACATTCAGATCTTTGATCCGACGCTTCAGATCTTACCTTCTTGCGATCTGTCCAGATCTTTAATCCGACGGCTACCATTGAGCATATCTTGAACATTAATTAATTTCTCATTCACCCTTAATCGGTTTTGAGCAAATAAATAGTCCAGATTTATTTACGCGAAACGTAGATTTTGATTTTGAAGTCAAACTTGACTTTCAACGATCGATGGCATCAAAATCATATCCAACAAAAGTCGAGTAGAAGATGCAGCGAGCGAGAAGAATGACACGGGAAGGGAGTTAACAGACTCAGTATATCTGAGGGACGAGCATCTGCGTAAGAGTTTACTGGTGGAATGAGAAGAATGTGTGCGACGTCCAAGAGATGAGAAGCTAAGAAGAAAATTTACTTAAGGAGAAGGCTGGAGTTGGGTTCGAGTGAGCTCAACTCTAGATGGCTGGAGTATCACCCAAGCGATCGGGGGTCAAAAAATGATTAACAAATAATGTTAATCATTTTCAGATAAACAGTGCTGGAGGCACCTTAGTTGTGATTGAAGACGTCTCAGTTGTGATTGGAGACACCTCGAATGAACAAAACTTGAGGCACCCTCAATATTACCTGAGGTGCCCTAAATGTGAACTGAAGCAGTCTAAGTGTCAATCAAGGCTTCTCAAGTGAACAATAGCTGTTGAAGAAACGTTATTGTGTGGATAAAACTTTATTCAACTGAGGCACCCTGAGTCACATTGGAAGTGTCCTGAATTCCACATCAGCAAACTGTCATTTCAACCAATGGGTTATAAATATCTCCCAAAGCTTGGAGTTCAAAACAACACTTGTAATCATTTTTCTATGTTCATTTCTGAGCGTTCAAAGTTTGTAAGAGGTTACTCCGCTTTCACGAAAGTGATTCATAGTTGAACTTTCACTGTCTTAGATTAATAACTACCTAGGTTGTAACCAAGTAGCCCTTTGTTTCTTATTTTCTTTTATGCTCTTTATTTTATTTAATTAATATGTAATTGTCCTAGCTAAATAGAAAGTAAGGTGCTTGGTAAGTGGGTTTAGAAGGCGGGAATGAGAATGAAATCTATTTCATTTCCATTTATGATGCTTGATATACAAAAATCAGAATCAGAATATAGATATGATACCCCTAATTTTATAATCCAACCCCCACTAGGTTATCACTAAACTCATAAACCCTTCAATCAAAACCTATTACCATTCTCATTGTCGAATGTATACCAAGTGTCCCCTTACCAATCCCATTGCCGATTGCAAGACTTGACTCCCCTCTCTAATTGGCCAACCCGAATCTACAATTATTAGGTCTAATCCTCCAATTCTACCTATTTTGATCAATTCAAAGTGAAAAAAGGATTGCTCCTTCGACAAACTACAATCTCTGAGGTACAAATTTGAATCATTGACTCCACTGAGAACCCTCCTCCGATAAATATTATAAATATATGATAATCATTAGCACCCTTAATATTAATCTGACTCTATGTCACATGTGGGATCATACCCTAAATCAATATCGTACTCAAGTGGAGATTATGAATCACGAGAATCAACTTTTCCTATCAGAAATCTTTCAAAATGTATTTAATTCTTGTGCTTGTTTATTTTTTTCCTACCAATTTGACATATATGGTCCATCTAGATTGTTTTACGGTGCTCAATCTACTTTTAACATTTGATACAATTGGTTTAGAGATCCACACAATATGCTCATGTCGTTCGGTACTCAACATGTCAATTCAATTTGTTCACCTAGTCTATTTGACCCAATTAGCTCAATCTCCTTTAGTGGTTTAACCTACCTAACCAACGTATCTAGTTTGACTAACTTGCTCAATCTACTTGGTTTGCCTAGCTAATCGAATGGTTTACCCAACCAATTTGCTTGGTCAACTCAACTCAATTTATCTATCCCGACCAATGCACCCTAACAATCCATTTGCCACACTGATGTGTTTAGCCTACTACACGACATGTTCAATCCACTACGCCTGTGCTAACCTACTTAGTTTGTCACTCGAAAATGCTTAGTTTAATTCATTTGGCCCGATTGATGGGCCCTAATTGCCTATCTTGATTGACCAAACTACCTGCCTTATCCAACTAACCTATTGTCTTACCCAATTGACTCATTTTTTACTTATCTATAAATTTTGGTTTTAAAATCATGATTGATTAGTGAGTACTATAATTGACAGTGATCAAATTATCAATCTAAATATTAGAATAACATCATAGAACAAATTCAATCACTCCAACTTTATTCCATTCATATGTACCAAATTAAACACAACCTCATATGAATTAGTACAAATGATTCCATATTGTCTTGAGAATTAATTAACTCCAAAGTACAGCTAGCTAATTGCTTGATGGCACTCAGAATGAAGATGTAAATTGCCTTAGCTTCATTCCTTGCTCGAGTACTTGTACAAACACTACTAATGCCCTGCAACAAGACACCTCCTACCATGTGCTCCCTCCATCACTGATGCTCAGAATCAAACACCCTTTCTCTTTCTGTACTTCCCTACTCGACTAGCTGTTCCTCTCTGAGCACACTTTGTCTGCTAGCCAGCACCGCAGCAGAGGGCAAGACGAAGCCAGTCTCCTAATTAATGTCCCTTTTACATGGATTCAGTAACTTATAAATTATTGCAGACTGGAAGCCAATGCCACTGCAATACCTAACTAATAAATTCTCAGCAGCAGGGTAGCTTACAGCTTAAGAACTCTTCATCCAAAGCCTCCATCTTTGGTCCAATTCTCTCAGTCCTTGACCCTTAATGGAAAATATCCACTGACTGCCTTCTTAAATTCCTCTGCTGCATGCCTAATATCCGCATGTGTATTTGTGGCACTGCATGGATGAATTGCTTAATGCACTGCACTGCACTTCTTCTGTCTGGAAAGTAAAAAGTTACTGAATAATATTGGCATTATTTGAGTGATAAACTCAAGTTACAGAGGAAGATGTGCATGATTTAATATGTGTTGTTGTTCTTGGATTTGGAGCCTTGGGGAGTTAGAAAAATACAGAAGAGATCAGAGCCATGCACTGGAATGATCAGATATATGAATTATTTTGAATTTGTACATTCGATGAGAGAGGAGTAGTGTAAGGCTTTAAGTTGTAATTGTTTATTTGACACTGCAGCTGGAATGTGTCAGTGAAGGGGTTGCTTCTCCAGTTCTCTTTATCGCAACTTATTAATTGTAAACTATAGATCATTATGATGTATTAGTTTGATATTTATGACTAATTGAGAGGAATTCTGAATGAAAATAAGAAAGATGTTTCAGATAAGTAATTGATGAGTACACGGAGAAGAAGGGAATCAAGATCACACACTTTGAAAATCTATTCAACTTCTACTTACGTACTTGATTTGGGGCATCTGATCCAAGCTTAAGCTCGAGATCCAACTCTTCAGCAGGCACATACTTCTTCTCAATTTGCTTCTGCAGATCACCACCATCACTGCTACAAGAGCCAGCAGCTGATACTAAGAAATTGATAGAATTTTTTGGTATATGATCAGTCAGTATTCTCCTCTTGTTGTCATCCGTGATCATGATCCGATCGTCTTCTTCCTCTCTCCGTCTCTTCCTACCAAATTCTCCTTCTCCGAGCGTTGGAACCCGAGGAGGTTCAGAATTAGGGTTAGGGTTAGCAGAAGGAGCAGCGCTGCTCAGTGAGAAGCGTTCCCGCATGGCCTCCTCTTCCGCCGGCGTGTCAGCTCGGGACGATCTAAGCTTTGCCCTGTCCCTCCGGTGCACGTTCATGTGGCCGCCAAGCGCCTGCGCTGACCGGAACTCTCGGCGGCAGAAGCTGCAGGAGTAAGACCTGGGCGGCCACACGCAGCCCCCCGAGTGGGCCTCGGCGGCATCCGCCGCGAAGGCCTTCTCCTCCCAGGACGGCGACGGCAGTCGGAGACCGAGAACAAGCCTCGGGTCCGGGCTGAGCTCGGCGGCAGTCCACATCCAGTATCTCGCTTGATCCATATACGATCGCATCGCATGCATGCAGAGCCTTATTTATAGGCCTAGCTCGACTGAAAAGCAAGAGAATTAAAGGGAGCTAGCTTCACGAGATAATCAAGCAGAGGAAGAAGAGGAGACGATGAGGTTGGAGGAAGATGTACAGAGAGATATTGAAGCCAATGAAAGCGTCTGGTAAAGAAAATATGTCCGAATGGGAGACAATGAAAGGTACATGAGAATCTTGGAGGTTATGGAAGCATGGAAAGTCTGATCATTTAGGTAAAATTTAGTCTCTTTTTGTTGACAGGAGGATCCTTCATTCTTCTGCTGTCTTTCAACTGTTGAGTCCTCCCCTTTCCATCCTTTCCTTTCTTTGTTTTTGACCAGTATCATCTGCAGTGTCAGTGCTTAACAAAAACTAATTGAGATTAATATTTTGGATAAAAATCAAAAAGACATCTAAATTTTATAAATCATCACATTCCTTTAAAAAAAAAAATTAAAAAGGCACCCTTTTAATATTTTTATCTTGAAAATACCTTTTCACTCAGCGTTATTATAGAAGCTAACGTAAAAACTATCGAGTAGCTGCTACAATGTATTTAAAATGAATTTAAGATTAAAGATATACAATATATAGAAGCTGCCTAATAATTGCTATAACATGTTTATGGTAAGTTAGGGTTTATGATTTAGGGTTCAGGGTCTTTTAATACTATTATATCAACCTACTATTTCTTAACTTGGTCAAAATCAATCTAAATTTCTATCAAAATCATTTTAAAAATGGTTGTAGAAGCTATTATGTAATTACTACGACCCTAAACTCGCTCTAAATACGTTGGAGTAACAATTCGGTAGCTTCTACATGGTATAAACTCTAAACTCATCCTAAACACATTATAATAGTTATTGAATAACTTGTACGTATTATGGCAACTATTTGTAGCTGCTACAATAATGTTGGATCATTCCCACGAGATGGACTGATAGTTAAGGCATAGGTGTTGCAACATTGAGATCTGGGAGTCAAAAATTGTCAAAGTCAGTGTGTCCGTTCTTCCCACGAGCTAGCCACAGCATCTAGACTAGTAGTCCTCGTGATTTACCTCCTCCGTGTTGGCCTTGATACGGGTTGGCGGAGGCATTAGGGGTACAATAACGCTTGATCTGAGGGGTATTTTTGAGATAAAATTATTGAAGTGGTGTTGATTTGATTTTTTTTTTCTCTTAGAGTGGCGCTTGTTCCTTATAATTTTTGCTCAAATATTTTAGAGGACAACAACTATAAGTTTTATTTTGAATTTATTGGATATATGTGTGAATTAGAATTCAGAAGAACGACCATCTCCTTCAAGATTAAGATGAGTTTAAGATTTATGATATACAATGTGCAGAAGCTACCTAATACTTATTACAACATATTTATGCTAAGTTAGGATTTACGATTTAAGGTTTAGGGTCTTTTAACACTATTATATCAACCTACTATTTCTTAACTTGGTCAAAATCAATCTAAATTTCTATCAAAATCATTTTTAAAATGGTTGTAAAAGCTATTATGTAATTACTACGACCCTAAACTCACTCTAAATACGTTGCAGTAGCAATTCGTAAGTTTCTGCGTAATATAAACTCTAAACACACTTTAAACACATTATAATAACTATTGGATAAATTCTATGTATTGTAAAAAAAACGATTAACGAGATTTTTCTAACCTCGGGCGACCGGCTCGGCCTTATGGAAGTTTTCCATCGGCCGCTAGGGTAAATCGGGAAGTGCTCGCAGTGGGCGGTCTAGAAACTCAGCGTCCTAGGGTTCATACCCCATTTAGAAAAAAAATTCCTGAAAATTCTATGTATTGTAGCAACTATATGTAGTTGTAACTACAACGCTAGATCGTAGGGGTATTTTTGAGATACAATTATTGAAGTGGTGTCGATTTGATTTTTTCTTCTTTCTAACGTGGCACTTGTTCCTTTTAATTTTTGCTCAAATATTTTAGAGGACAACAACTATAAGTTTTATTTTGAATTTATTGGATATGTGAATCAGAAAATGACCATCTCCTTCAAGATTAATCCGGCGAAGCTACTCAAAATAGAGATTATAAAAAACACAAACAAATAACTTTAAAAAATATATATACAGTTCCTAATCATGAATTCAAACTGTTCAGACATCACTTATAAATAAATTAAATAAAAATTAACTGATATGTGCACATGCTCTAAAAAGGGATCCTATCCTTACAGATCTATATTATTTCAGGTTCGTCATTTAGGCAATGAAAGGGTCATCCAAATGGAAGTAATTAACATTGACATAAGTGACTATTAACTAGAGAAGACCTTGTTTACTTTGAAACGAAGAATTATTTGTTAGAAAATTTGATAGGTACGATAATAAAGTGTCCTATATTTGGATGCTTGGGTCTCGTTGCTGGGTCTCCCTAGGCGCTAGCTAGAACCATGAGAAAAGATGGAGAGAGTGGAAGGGAATGTGACTAAGAGAGACATGCATTGCTAGAAGGATCATATATCGATGTCGATAAAAGAAATATAAGAAACTTAGTTAGGGTACAATTGTGGCACTCAATGACCAACCTTTGAATTTGGTGGCAAAAAGCGATTCGCTCGTCCCCAACGTCCCCGTCAATCCGTCCTAGGGCTAACACGGAAGAGATAAATCCTAAATCACGGGGCTATTAGCCCGGATGTTATGGCTAACGTATGGGGAGGTGGGCATACTGGCTTTTGCCAGGATTTGACCTCAGACCTCTTGGTGGCAATATCCACGCATTAACCATCAGTCCAAGACTCGAACTTGAAACCTCAACCAACACATGTTATCATGATTACCACTTGGGATAGCAAGCTAAATCACGGGGACCTACCTTTGAACTAGAAAATAGAGCAAGTTGCAACCATTAACAAATTCACAAATGAGAGCAACAAACCAACATTTGAATAGGGAGGCAACTATAGTGAAACGAAATTACGACGGAAAAACGACAACTCTCATATAATAAAGTAAAGAGAAGTAGAGAGAGAAGAGAGGTAGAGAGAAAAAAAGAAGAGATAACCAAATAACTTTCTTCATTGATTTATCCAACTTGTCTATGAGATACACAATTTATAGGGACCTTAGAATACTTAGTCAAATAAAAAATTAATAATGAAACTGTTAATTAACAGATTTATAAAGAATCTGTTAATTAACATATTAATAAGAAAACATCTAATAGATATTAACGGATTAAACAGAATTTGGGTCACCAAACTATAACAATCTCCACCTTGACGCGAATTCCATAAATCTTCAAAAGAACATTCTCCACCTCTTCCACAAAACCCCCACAGGTAAATCTCAGCATCTAGCACCAACCAAGTCCAAGCAATGCTTAAACTTGTCTATAGGGAGTGCCTTAGTCATCATATCAGCAGGATTATCATGAGTACTGACTTTCCTAACAATAATATCACCACGTGCAATAACATAACGTATAAAATGATACCTCACATCAATGTGTTTTGTCCTCTCATGAAACATCTGATCCTTCGTGAGGAAAATGACACTCTGACTATCACAAAAGACTGTAGTAATCTGCAAGTCTTCGCTAAGCTCACTGAAGAGTCCTTTCAACCAAATAGCTTCCTTACAAGCTTCCGTAATAGCCATATACTCAGCCTCTGTAGTGGACAATGCAACTGTATTCTGCAAAGTAGCTTTCCAACTGATAGCACAACCACCAACAGTGAACACGTACCCCGTAAGTGATCTTCTTTTATCAAGGTCACCTGCAAAGTCAGAATCAACATATCCAATAACTGCATCTCTATTTCTCCCAAAATGCAAACAAATATCAGAAGTCCCTCGTAAGTATCTGAAAATCCACTGAACTGCCTTCCAATGCTCTTTACCAGGATTTGTCATGTATCTACTAACTGTACTCACTGCATGTGATAAATCTGGACGTGTACAAACCATAGCATACATGAGAGATCCCACTGCACTAGAATATGGAACCCGTGACATATAATCAACCTCATCATCTGACTACGGACATAAATCAGCTGAAAGTCTAAAGTGTGCAGTTAACGGAGTACTAACAGACTTGGCAGAATACATGTTAAACCGATGAAGTACTTTCTCAATATACCCTTTTTGACTTAGGTATAATTTACCTGCCTTTCTGTCTCTTAGAATCTCCATCCCAAGTATTTTCTTTGCAGCTCCCAAATCTTTCATCTCGAATTCTTTACTTAGTTGGGCTTTGACCTTTTTTATCTCTTCCTTATTATTGGCCGCAATCAACATATAAGAGCAGATAAATAAATGATCCATCATCAGTTTTCTTAAAGTAGGCACAACTGTCATAGCTGCTTCTTCTGAAATCATGAGTGATCATAAACGAATCAAACCTTTTATACCATTGCCTAGGTGACTGCTTCAAACCATAAAGGGACTTCTTCAGCAAACATACCTAATCCTCTTTTCCTGAGACTTCAAAACCTTCTGGTTGTTGCATATAGATTTCTTCCTCAAGTACCTCATGTAAGAATGTTGTCTTCACATCCAGCTGCTGCAACTCTAAGTCATGCATGACCACAATACCAAGGAAAACTCAAATCGTACTATGCTTTACAACTAGGGAAAATACATCAGTGAAGTCTACTCCTGGAATCTGACTGAAACCTTTAGCAACTAGTCTGGCTTTGTACCTGGCTTCTTCAACTTCCGGTATTCCCTCCTTTCTTTTAAATATCCACTTGCAGCGAACAGCTTTCTTACCCATCGGTAATTTCACCAAGTCCCATGTGTCGTTCTTACCAAGTGACTCCATCTCCTCCTGCATAGCAATTATCCACTTACCAGAATTATTGCAGCTAATTGCTTCTGAATACGTCTCAGGTTCTTCACCGGAATCAATCTCCTCAGCCACGTTTAAAGCATAAGCGACCAAATCAGCCTCTGCATATCTCTGAGGGCGTCTAATTTCTCTCTGAGACCTATCTTTTGCAATGGAATATTGTGAAGGTGCTTGTGATGAGCTCGTTCCATCCACAACATCTAGAATAGGCTCTGGAGTAGTCTCTGTAGATATCGGCTCAATCCCAATCTCCACTTGTGTGCTTGTCTTCTACTTATCTTCCTCAGAAAGAGTTTTAGATGGAGACCCCTGAAGCATGCTAGTCTCGTCAAAAATAACATCTCTACTGATGATGACTTTCTCGGTCTCTGGACACCAAAGTTTGTATCCCTTCACTCCTTGTCTGAAGCCTATAAATATGCACTTCACCGAACGAGGTTCCAACTTTTCATTATCAACATGAGCATACGCAGGACATCCAAAAATTTTCAAATTAGAATAACTAGCAGGAGTACCAGACCATACCTCTTGTGCAGTTTTCCTTTCAATAGCAATTGATGGAGAACGATTTACAAGATAACAGGCATACGCAGCGGCTTCTGCCCAGAAAAACTTCGGTACCCCAGCATTAAGAAGCATACAACGCACCTTCTCTATTAAAGTCCTATTCATTCTCTCTGCTACACCATTTTGTTGAGGAGTATACCGAACTATATGATGCCTCACAATACTTTCAGCTCTGCATAAGACATTAAACTCACCAGAACAAAACTCCAATCCGTTATCAGTTCGAAGATGCTTTAATTTCCTCCCTGTCTGCTTCTCAATCATGACCTTCCACTCCTTAAAGGTAGTAAAAACATTACTCTTATGTCTTAAAAAGAATGGCCAAACTTTTCTTGAGAAATCATCAATAATAGTTAACATATAGAGAGCACCACCTTTAGATGGTACTTTAGAAGGCCCCCACAAATCAGAATGAATGTAGTCTAATATACCCTTTGTGTTATGAATGTCAACTGAGAACTTAACTCTTTTCTGTTTGCTAAAAACACAGTGCTCGCAAAACTTTAGATTTGTAATACTTTGACCATCAAGAAGTCCTCTCTTGCTCAATTCAACCATGTCATTCTCACTCATATGACCCAAACGCATATGCCAAAGTCTTGTAACATCAGAATCAGACATAGACGACCTTGCGACGACAACATCACCTATTACTATGGATCCCTGCAGAACATATAAACCGGCGGTTATTTTTTGTCCCTTCATCACAACAAGAGACCCTTTACTGATCTTCACAGCTCCACCTTCACCAGTGTACTTGTACCCTTTAGAATCAAGAATACTCAAAGAGATCAGATTTCTTTTCAAATCAGAGGCGTGCCTCACATCACCAAGTGTCCGAATGACACCATCAAACATCTTAATTCTGACCGTACCAATATCATCAATTCTGCAGGATACATTATTGCCCATCAAAACGGCACCACTCGAAACTGTTTCATATGTTGAAAACCAATCCCGATTGGGACACATATGAAATGTACAGCCAGAATCAAGAATCTATTCCTCACTCTGCTTCAAATCAGCATCAGAGGCAACGAGAAGTTCACCATTACTGTGATTTTCGGCAACATCAACCTCACCAGACTTCTCTGTCATGCACAATTGCTCCAATTTTAGCCATAGTACAGCAGCGGATTTTTCCTTCATACTTGCCGTTGTCATTAATCTCGGTTGACATCCAACCTGGCTCTGATACCACTTGAAACAAAATTACGACGGAAAACGGCAACTCTCATATAATAAAGTAAAGAGAAGTAGAGAGAGAAGAGAGGTAGAGAGAAAGAAAGAAGAGATAACCAAATAACTTTCTTAATTGATTTATCCAACTTGTCTATGAGATACACAATTTATAGGGACCTTAGAATACTTAGTCAAATAAAAAATTAATAACGAAACAGTTAATTAACAGATTTATAAAGAATCTGTTAATTAACATATTAATAAGAAAACATCTAATAAATATTAACGGATTAAACAGAATTTGGGTCACCAAACTATAACATATAGAAGAACGATCATATATAGTGTCGGCTTGTTGATTCCAAGTCCTGTTGAATCCATAGGCCAACGCAAATAGGAAGGCATTCACCACCCATGAATGTGCATACAATTTATAGGTCTTTGGCAAGCCACTAGTAAGCGACAACCCTTTCCATTTGATGGAGGGGGCGCAAGCTACCTTCGTGAACGCAACTAGCTATGGTTGTCTCACGAGCACTAGGGTTTTGTAATTTGTGTGTAACCAAGGAGTGACAATTGCCATTCTAGCCATTTCCCTCTTATTTTGGAAAACAAAAGAACACATCCTATCCTTTGTTGCTCCTGAATCTCAAGCATTCTTCTCTTCTTTATTTACTCACAATCCAATCTACAATGACAAACGACAACAATAGGTGCCCACGAGTGTGGCACGTAGAGAGGTAAAGGATTTAGGGGACCAAATAAAAATATCAGAATTTGAATATCAATAGAGATAAATATTTTGGAGGTTGACCTCTAAGTGTGCATAAATTGTATTTTGAATTTACCTGATAGATGAATTAGGTTGAAAGGTCGTCTATCTCCAAAATTAATTGAAGCCTGACATCTAGATTAAAAAAAAAACAAACAATACAATGACAGCAATAGAGAATGAGTTCTCCTGTTTACTCACATGCAACACCATCAATTGATTTCTAACCCTAATTAATTACACCCTAATCTTCCAAGAAACTTCATTAATATTTTCCAACTAGAATACAAATTAAAGTTGCACATCACCATTGACATACGCTATAAGTTTCCATTTCACATTGGCACTTTGTCTCAGCCCTAAACCTCTAATCAAATTGAAGTGTTGGTAGACACTTTCCAAGTGATATTATTTGGAGAATTATAAGGACGATATAATTGCACAGTGCAATTAATAGATATAAGCCAAGTCAAGTTGTGTAAAGATGATAAGGTGTGAGCATAATCTGCTACCCAAGACAATCTTTATGAGAATCTTGAAAGGATTTATTATAAATAATCTTCCATTGACCTGATTTGATGCTCCACTGATTGATGACTAGGTGTCTACTAAACCATGATTTGATGTCTTGTTGTTTAATTTATTAATTTTTATTCACTATGTGATTATGTTTTTTTTGAGAAAGCCACATTTAGAAGGGAAAAAAAAGATTTTGAATAATAATTTTTTTATATATAATTCAGATGTCTAAGTCTTCGGTTCAACTAATCCTAGCAGTAGACAAAATGATTCCATAGACCGACTATTAGGGAAATCTAAAAGCGTGAACAGCTCCTTGCCAAACGGCTAATATCTCAATTTTTTTATTTTACTGGAGGAAAATACTCTATAGTGTATCATAATTGAGATTCAAACTGTAAATGTTGAACTACTTGAACACTTTGCCATTGCATATGTCCCGGGATGAATAATAATCTAACTTGCATGTACTTTGGAAATGAATTTTTTTCCTTTGACCTTCTTGTTCAATCTTCAATTTTCATTCCGGATGAACGAATCATTTTTTATCATCTTAAATTTTGAAAAAAAATATACAAATTAAATTTCACAAAAACCGATTGAGGATATATTCTTCCCATGAGATCATCCAATTTATTTCTTTATAAATGATCATAAAAATAATTGTGTAGAACATCTGAGATTCACGTATAACCTTTTTACCGTATTAATTAAATCTGAAAAGAAAAAAAAATAGGAGTAAACTCTCAGGGAACTCAGAAATATACTTTTCCATGATTAATTCTTTATATATTCTAAAGATTTAAATACACACGGATAATTTAAAAGGCCAAACTCGATTATTATCTACTACAATGCAACTTTAATTGATTAATAGACATGATAATCCACATACAGAGGAAGAGAGACATGTGGCGTGTGCGAAGGACAAATGTCACAAGCTCTTGAACAACCACAATCACAATCGAATTTGCCTTCACGAACATAGTTGATTATCCCGACCCAGCTCACATATAACTTGGTCGGTCAACCTGACGCCACATCAGGTTTTGTCGAAACCGAGGGTAGGAATAAGATCGAAATCACTAGCCGGGCCTAGGGACCCTAGGGCCCAGGCGAGCTGAGTCACCCGAACGAGTGACCGGTCAAATATAGCCCGACCCGATCCACTGGAAACATCGAGAGTCCGACCTCGCCCTTCGACCGATATGCACACTACATTAAGGGATACCGACTACCAAGCCTAAGAACGCCCGAGCAGCATCCGAGTGGCGTTGAGTCGGTAGTTTTCCTCTGCCCTAACCACCTGACCCTAGGTTGAGTCGGGTTAGTCGAATCCGAGCGCTCCATGACTCGGAGAGTATACTGCCCCAATCCTGGAGGTAGTGGCCGCATGGCCAGGTTTCACTTGGAGCCTCTGGGCGGCACTCCCATTCGGAATTTGTCGCGATCCTCACAAATACCTACTCTCTGACACAACATTAACAGAAGTGGAACGGGAGTCGGCGCAGGACTGACACCGTTCGTGCCCGAATCGCGAGTATCCCGCTGACACAGTACCCTCGTGCCATACCCCTGTACTCCGTACCACGACAACCTATGTTTGTGTCAAACCGAACGACGTCGGACGGCGCCTGTCGGCGAGCTAACAACGCCCCTCTCCCTGCCCCCGCATGAGATACCTTACCCTAGCCCCGCATAAGACAAAAGGTGGCAGACGCGGGCAAAAGCTGTCAGCTCCCTCGGCTATATAAACCCCTCCGTATTTCACTTCGCAGGTATATGCAATAGTGTTTTTTCGCCATTGTTCTACTGTTTTATTCCCTTCCACTAGAGATTGACTTGATTGTTGGAGGACTTTACCGGGGACTTTTCTCGGCGGGTTGCTAACGGTCATTTCCTTACTGGTCCGAGTCAGCATCAACAGTACTCGGGTCCGCTTTGCTCTTGGGAGTTTACCTCACTCAGCTGAGATGGTAAAGGAATGATAGATTACCACTAAAGATTTTGGATTCGAGCCACGGGATTGATGAGGCATAAATCGCTACACCCTGTGTAAAAATTCTCTCTCTCTCCCCCCCACCTATTGTCTTTTCAGTCACCATAATTTACTTCCTCTGTGTTAGTCTTAGGACAGACTGGCAGGAGCACTGGGGCGAACGTTTCACCTTTTTACCACAATCACTATCTAATTCTTGCAATCAGTGCCGCAAAGGATAGACAATACTAATTCTAAGTGTGATCAATTTAATCCCAATAAATCTTAATGGACGACCTAATTTCATGAGAGATTTGAGCACTATAAATGTATGATACATGTTGTTTCAAGATTCCATAAGGTCTTAGGCTAAACATTATTTTAGACTTTGAATATATTTTTTTTAAAAATTAAATTTATCCTCATCCTTTTTCATAATAGCGAGTTTAAAAGAGAAAAAAAATAATTCTCTACTATTTTTATCAAAATAAAATTACTTAAATTAAATGAGCAGTAAAACTTGATTTATATAGTTCTAATTTAATGGTATTTTAAAGTTCAACTATCACTGCACAAATATAATAAGAGAATAAATAAGTATTAAATTTAATTTTAATCGATTAATATAAGTAGTATATTATAAATCTTATAAGTGCACTTAAAAAGTATTAAAAATTTACGAATCTTATTTTATGATTTTTTAAATGCATAAATTTGTAATGGTAGTAATTTACTTGCATAGAAAAAAATGAGAAACAAATTTTATTCATTCCAACTATAATTTATCATTTATACATAATAATAATAATAATAATAATAATAATAATCATCATAATCATTTCGAGGAAGATTGGAAGAAGAAAAAAATGAAAATAAATATTACCGAACGAGAGAGAATTGAGCCCCGAGGAGAAAGATATCTTCTTAAAAAAATTTCAAAAAAAATGAAAATTACAAAGTACTTAGTATTGATGCCTAGTGACTGATAAGAGAACTGAGGACGAGTTAATGAGATATAAAATGGGATGAAAAAAAATGGTTCTGACATATTGTAACAGGTACCCATAAATAAAAATTTAGGATTATAATATCGAATTAATTATAGTTGTCGTTGAGTGTTGTAATGGATAATCGAGAGAATGCGGAAATCGAAGCATGATAAGCCCATGCAAGCGTGATGCAACGGTGAGCCTGGGCAACAAAGCTGCAAGTGAAAATCAAAGCATCGCGTAGCCTGGGCATGCTATTCGGTAGATGTAAAATTTTTGTTATTAAAACTATTTAATTTTTTTAATAATAATGGGCCTTAGACCATCTCCAACCATCAATATCAAATTTAGTATCATTTTTACATTAAAATAGTACAATTTCAACACCAAATACTATTTCAACTCGAACCCATTTACACTATATATCACATCAAAAGGAATATTTCATAGAATATTTTATTTTTCTTATTCATTTATTCATAATTTAATTATCGATCTAAATTTTAATTTAGTAATCATTTTGAATATAATTATTATATTTAAAATTAATATTTCATTTATATTTAATATTTTTTTTAAAAATTACATCCAATTAATATATATAAAAAATTATGATTTTTATTTTTAATATTTTTTACATAAGTATTCGGACATAAATATATTTTAAAAATATTATAAAATCATACACAATTAAGATAAAATGTAAAATACGATACCTTACCCTGGGCAAGAAAATTTTTCGGAAAATATTTAGAATTTTTCGGACCCTGGAATGAAGTTGAGGGACTAAGGTACTCAATTTCTTAAAGTTGGAGGAGCTTATTGCATACAATCTAGGAATTAAGGATGAGATTGCGATTAGACAAAAATTTCTTGGACTAAGGTGCAAAAGGCCCATATAAGAGCCGGTTAGGGCTCGGTTTGCGCCGCATCCGTCTCCTCCCTGCCCGATCGAAGCCGCTCCACTCGCGTGCTCATCCCGCGTGCCCTAGCCGAACCCGACGCCACCCCCCCCTTCGTCGGCTTCCTCTTCTCTCTTCTTCTTCGCCAATCCGCCACCGTTCCATTCACCCTCGTCAGTCCTCTAAGCTCGGTGGATTGAAAGCTCTTCCGGCAATGCTCCTCGTCTAGAGATTCTTGCCCTAGTTTCCACCTCCACAGCGGGAATCGGAAGGGGTGAACTGGGCTGGATCTGAGTAGCTCTAATCGCAAGGGTTGTATCGGCTTATGCGCGTGAGAGTGTCCAAGCCGGAGGTCGACCATCTCGGCTAGGTAAGTCTGTGTTCGTCGAATCTCGACTTGTCCTTCTTGGATTTGTTCGTGTTGGTGCTCCAAATGGTGATACCATTGGTATTCTGATTTAGGGATTGCTCCGGGCCTTCCCTGTTGAGATTGGGCGCGCGATTCATCAAGAAGGGATCTGGGAATTTTGCACCATTGATACTCCTCCCTCGTTTTAGGTTCATAGAGGAATTGCTGGTTTTCTGTTGTGGAGCTGAGGGAGGTCTCTGCCGTGTGAACTCCACCGCTGGGTGAAGCTTTTCCTCCTGTTCACTGTGGTGATCTGCCAGCGAAGCTGTGATTGAGGTAAGGAGATGTCTGTCTCTAATGGTCAGCTCTGTTTATTGGCCTGTAAGGGAGTTAGCTGTAGTAATGCTATTGTTTGAGATTAGCTAGTGGTGGTTATTTGGTTCAATTGGAACAATTGTGTAATGGCTACCGTGATACCAGAATTTGAATAGGTTTTGCTATCTTATAGTTGGATAGATTATTGTGGCTATTTAGCTTAATTGGAGCAATAGGTTAATTGTGAGACTGGATCTAGGGATATAACCTAAATCTTAATTACGCGGGGTAACTGGGAAAACCTTTCATTTAATTATGAGAGATTTAATGTAAAGGAAATGAAATAGATTAACCCTAGCACGGTTTAGGGATTAATAAGATGACTATTATTTGTTTGTAGTAGCTAATTAAACATGTCCTTGATACAGGGACTTGACTTGGATTATATTTTGACGAGTGGTTCTGTCTCGTTGATACGGACTTCACCTATTCGGAGGCGGGTACCCTTTGACTTATCTCTTTTGATATTGTCATGTGATTATGCATAGACTGTTATAGATAGCAGTAAGATTATACGCTATCCCTGTTTATTATACCTGTTCTGGATACTTGTTGTCTATCCCTGAGTTATTATATTTGTTTCTGGATACTTGTTGTCTATCCCTGAGTTATTATACTTGTTCTGGATACATGTGGTTTACCCTTGAGTTAGTATGTTGTAGTTCCATACAGTCTCAGGTATTGTCATAACTATATGTATGCTTAGAGATCATGTTGTATCTCCTGCCTTTGACCTTGAGGGATTTGTAGTTTCCAGTCAGTATACCTTGTAGGTTCCCTGTACTTCCTGTTATAGGATTTCAGATTTGAGACTTAGTATACTGAGGACTTGGGGAGGGAGGTATGTGTATCTATCATACACCATCCTTGCATTGTTGCATGCCGGCGATCAGCGACTCCCTTGTGGTTGAGCCTAATCGTCTTCCGGCACATGATATGCACACACGGCCACTCATGGGTTAGTGGATACCGCTGGGTGTGTGCATTTGCTCTGTATTGTTCCGCTCGTCCGCTCAGGGGTAGTGGTTTCGGAGCGTGGTAGCAAGCAGGGATCCCTTCTCTACCCATAGACCAGAGAAGATGAGAGAGATATCTCCCCCATATATACATGGGGCGGAGCGATAGCTCCACCAGCATCCTGTCCACTCGGTCACTCAGTAGCAGTGATGGCAGAGTGCGGACAGTGTCACGGCTCTACCCACTCGGCCGACACAGTATCGCCTGTCTCGGTGGCTTGACTGGAGTTAGGGGGTGACCATGGCATTGCACCATGTGCATATTTTGCATCGTGCATTGTTTGCTGCACTTATTTGCTGCACTTGTTTGACATTGCATATTCTGGAGACTTGTTACCTGTGCTTATATGTCTATTGGTATTCCACTGGTATTTCTTACCCTCTGTACAGGTTAGATGGATTCAGGTATGTATCTACCTAGTAATTTCAGTTCCAGTCTTTCTCTACTGTTGATATGAGACTGTATTAGCTGAACCCTTATTGTTGGTATAACTTTCTATGCATATCTGTTGGGTATTCGCTGAGCTATGGACTCACCCCGTTGCCATACATTTTATTTCAGGTTGATGCCTGCCAGGAGATCCCTAGCAGCCAGTCCCCAGCTCCAGAGGAGCTCCGCTTGGTTTTATTTTATGTTTTGTTGTGCTTATGGACCCTGTAGTATTTCCTATGCTTCCGTTGTGGTGTTTCGAACATGTATTCATGTTTAATTCGATGGTATTGTACTTTTGAGTCCTATGTTGGACTTCGTGGAGTTTTGGCTTTGTTCCTGCCCCCTGGCAGCTCAGGTGAGATCGTATTTTGGTTTTACGATAGTTATAGTCATATAACTGTTATTTCTGTATGGATTTGAGGCCTGAGGCCATTTAACTGCGTGGTTGTGATATATTTGTCTGTGTGTATGTGTAAATTGTCCGCCGGACAGGGGAGGTGCTGTCCGATTTTCTATTGGAACAGCGGCTCCTGGGTCTCGGGGCGTGACAATTTATTTTGGTATCAGAGCTCAGGTTGTCGGATACCTTGAGTGCTTTTGGATTTACGGTGTTTATCTGATACCGATTTATTTTTGGTATTTTTGGTATCAAGCCCAGGATGCGGGATACCATCGATTCGTGGATTTCTCGGAATTTAAATCTGACACTGAACTGGTAGGTGTCGGAGCTCGGGTTTGATGTTATTCATCCGAGTACATTACGGATTTTTAAAGCCGTGGTTGTGATGCGACGGCAATTTGGGGACTTGGTGGCGACGGGACATCTCCGGGCAGCAAATGTATAACTTGATAAGGTTAGTGACTTATATCCTTAGTAACCAATGGTTAATATTGTAACAGGTATGACTAGGCGCGGACGTGCCCCCGCACCGGGACGTGGTCGAGGACGGCCACGTAAGTCTACTATTGGGTCTCCGGTGACCAGGTCACCCGAGAGACCGACGGAGACGGGGCCAGTCAGTCAGGGACAGACTCCTCCGGTTGTTCCGAGGCCCTCATCTCCACTGCTGTCAGCGGTTCCGACCGCACCACCCGTGACTACTACACCGTTGATTCCCACAGTATCAGCACCGGTGCCTGCTACTGCTTACGCAGCGGGACCATCTGTGATACCAGTTGCTACACCTGCACCGGTGCCAGCAGTTCCGTACCCGACAGTACCTCTGTCAGCACCACCCACGGCGTACCCAGCAGTACCTACACCTCCAGTGGTGCCCACCGTTGTCTACCCTTCGGTGCCTTCATCTGTACCATTTGCGGGAGCTTCCGCGGCACCCACAGCAGTACCTACTCCCCCGGCGGTGCCTACGGTTAGCTATCCCTCAGTACCGTTCACGGGAGTTTCTGCGGTTCCCTCAGTGGTTCCTGCTCCAGCAGCTTATTCGGCCCCACCAGTGGCCCCAGCTACATCAGCTTATTCGGCCCCTGTTCCAGGATTTTTCACAGTTCCATCTACTGTTCTTGGCATAGCACCCTATGCAGCTCCGCTGGTACCCCCTACTACTCCGGCAGAGTGTGCCAGAGCCCGAGCATGGATACCCGCACTAGCAGAGTCGGTGAAAGGCCGATTCACATTATTCCACGGAGGAGCTGATCCTAGGGCTGCCCGTGACTGGTTGGAGACTTTGGAGGGTACGTTTGATTACATGGCTTGCTCCGAGTGGGAGAAGGCGGCGCTAGCCGCATACCATTTACGAGGCGAGGCGGTTACCTGGTGGGCCTCGCGGCGCACGATTATTGGAGAGCAGCATCTCACATGGGCCGTCTTCAGAGAGGCATTCGAGAGTCACTACGTTCCGTTATCCTATCAGATGACTCAGCGACAGGAGTTCCTGACTCTGCAGCAGGGGACTCGCACGGTTATGGAGTATAGCGCAGAATTCGACCGGTTGGCTGAATTCTGCCCCGAGCTGGTTACCGAGGATAGATCCCGGATGATCCACTTCACTAGAGGACTAGCTGCGTATATCCGACTCAAGCTTGCCGGATTTAGTACTGCATCTTACAGTGAGGCTTTGGAGAGAGCCCTTTTGATCGAGATGACACAGCAGGAGGTGAACGCGGAGAGGAAAAAGGGAAAAGAGTCAGCTCAGAGTGCATCTCAGACTCAGCCACAGCAGACCTCTGGACAGAAGCGTGGCGGACAGGGACAGTCAGCTCAGAGCACTTCTGGGGCATCTGGTAGGCCTCAGAAGTCTGGTCGCTACTCTAGAGGTTCTTCTCGGCATTCTCAGCAGCGTCAGCAGAAGAAGACCAGCGGTAGTTTTCAGTGCACCTTGTGTGGTTCCCGTGAGCATTCCATGACAGACTGCCCTGTGGGGCATCCAGTGTGTTTCTACTGTAGGCTCCCGGGACACATGAGTAGAGATTGTGCCCTGAAGGCACAACACGAGGGGACGGGAGGCACGGGCCAGAGTGGCCATACTGCACACAGTGGTCATACTGCACAGTCAGGACCACAGCGAGGACGGAGGACCCAGCATTCTTTTCGTCCACCCCAGACAGTCACTCCAGCAGTGGTTTATGGTATGTCTGGATATGAGCATGTCGGTACTCCAGCGGCATCTCAGAGTTCTGTCTCGACACCCTCGCATCAGTATATGACACAGCCTCAGTACTATCCGAGTTATCAGCCGGCACCGTATCAGCCTCAGACTGCGGTTGGAGCACCGGTACCCCAGCCTTTGCCACCACCGCAGCCACAGCAGTATCCTCCTCTTCCTCCACCGCCAGAGTCTGGACGAGTTTTCGCCGTTACACGAGAGGAGGCACAGAGGGCAGACGGATCCGTATTTCGCGGTATTATCTCCTTATATTCAGTACCTGCAGATTTATTAGTGGATACTGGTAGCTCGTACTCGTTTATTTCACGATTATTCATGGCTAGGATTGGTAGGTTACCTACCTCTATAGCACGACAGCTATCTGTGTCTTTACCATCTGGTGAGACCTTGTCTATCACTCAGGAGGTCCGAAGATGTCCCTTGGACTTCGACAGTATGATTCTTACTGTAGATCTGCTTGTACTGGAGATGGTGGATTTTGACATCATTCTCGGCATGGATTGGCTCACAGCGTACCATGCCACAGTGGATTGTCGGACGAG
Source organism: Boesenbergia rotunda (assembly GCA_024364735.1). NCBI lineage: Eukaryota > Viridiplantae > Streptophyta > Magnoliopsida > Zingiberales > Zingiberaceae > Boesenbergia > Boesenbergia rotunda. The sequence goes on along the minus strand of JAGFNQ010003817.1, from coordinate 225,132 downwards.
GGTGGTCACTTTCAGGCCTCCGGACCAACCCTCGTGGGATTTCACCGGCATCCGAGACGACGGCATATCGGTTATTTCTGCGCTCCAGGCGCAGAGATTGCTATCCCAGGGTTGTTCTGGCTTTCTATTATCCATGATCAGCGCAGACGATAGCAGTAGCACATCTCTTCCAGATGTTCCAGTGGTTCGAGAGTTCTCTGACGTCTTTCCAGAGGAGCTACCCGGTCTTCCTCCCAGGAGACAGGTTGAGTTCACTATTGAGCTGATACCGGGGACTTCGCCGGCATCGAAAGCTCCGTATCGTATGGCACCGAGGGAGTTGGATGAGCTGAAGGTCCAACTCCAGGAGTTATTGGACAGGGGATTCATCAGGCCTAGCGTTTCACTTTGGGGCTCCCCAGTTCTCTTCGTGAAGAAGAAAGACGGTTCTTTGAGGTTGTGCATCGACTACAGACAGTTGAATGCAGTGACCATCAAGAACAAGTACCCCCTGCCACGGATTGAGGATTTGTTTGATCAGCTCAGAGGCACTTCAGTGTATTCTAAGATTGATCTGCGATCCGGATATCATCAGTTGAGGGTCAGAGAGGCAGACGTCCAGAAGACAGCGTTCCGCACCAGATATGGTCATTATGAGTTTTTGGTAATGCCATTTGGGCTTACCAATGCTCCAGCGGTGTTCATGGATCTGATGAACCGCATATTCCTGGATTACCTAGATCAGTTCGTGATTGTCTTCATCGACGATATCTTGATCTATTCACGTTCTGAGCAGGAGCACGCGCAGCACCTTCGCATTGTTCTGGAGATCCTCCGACGGGAGTGCTTATATGCGAAGTTCAGCAAGTGCGCGTTCTGGCTACACTCAGTTGGTTTTCTGGGCCACGTAGTTTCCAGTCGAGGTATTTCAGTAGACCCTCAGAAGATCGAGGCTGTCACCAGTTGGGAGCAGCCGAAGTCAGTTCAGGAGGTTCGCAGTTTCTTGGGATTAGCCGGCTACTACCGACGATTTGTCGAGGGCTTTTCGAGCATTGCTATGCCGCTGACACGCCTTACCAGGAAAGGCGTGAAGTTTTCATGGTCAGAGGCTTGTGAGTCTAGCTTCCAGGAGCTGAAGCAGAGATTAGTGTCGGCACCCGTCCTCGTTCTTCCATCAGGAGAGGACGGATTTGTGCTTTATACGGATGCATCTTACCAGGGATTGGGCGCCGTTCTGATGCAGCACGGGCGGGTAGTGTCTTATGCTTCTCGACAGCTGAAGGAGCATGAGAAGAACTACCCAGTTCACGATTTAGAGTTTGCAGCCATTATCTTTGCGTTGAAGATCTGGAGGCACCACTTGTATGGGATCACTTTTGAGATATTCACGGATCATAAGAGCCTCAAGTATCTTTTCACGCAGAAGGAGCTCAACCTCCGACAGAGGAGGTGGATGGAGTTCCTGAAGGACTACGATTGTACCATTAGCTACCATCCTGGGAAAGCTAATGTCGTTGCTGACGCCCTGAGTAGGAAGTCAAAGGGTACCCACCTACGATTGCATATTCTGGAGACTTGTTACCTGTGCTTATATGTCTATTGGTATTCCACTGGTATTTCTTACCCTCTGTACAGGTTAGATGGATTCAGGTATGTATCTACCTAGTAATTTCAGTTCCAGTCTTTCTCTACTGTTGATATGAGACTGTATTAGCTGAACCCTTATTGTTAGTATAACTTTCTATGCATATCTGTTGGGTATTCGCTGAGCTATGGACTCACCCCGTTGCCATACATTTTATTTCAGGTTGATGCCTGCCAGGAGATCCCTAGCAGCCAGTCCCCAGCTCCAGAGGAGCTCTGCTTGGATTTATTTTACGTTGTTTTTGCTTATGGACCCTGTGTATATACTTTGCTTCCGTTGCCCTGTTTTTGGACATGTATTCATGTTTTTATTCGATGGTGTTGTACTTTTGAGTCCTATGTTGGACTTCGATTGGTTTTGGTTTTGTTCCTGCCCCCTGGCAGCTCAGGTGAGTTCGGATTTGGTTTTTCGATAGTTATAATCATATAACTGTTGTTTCTGCTTATATCTGAGGCCTGTGGCCCTTTAAACTGCGTGGTTGTGCAAATATTTAAACTGCGTGGATTGTTATACATATTGTGTGTGTGTAAATTGTCCGCCGGACAGGGGAGGTGCTGTCCGATTTTATATTGGGTCAGCGGCTCCTGGGTCTCGGGGCGTGACAATTTTATATTGGGTCACGCCCCGAGACCCAGGAGCCGCTGACCCAATATAAAATCGGACAGCACCTCCCCTGTCCGGCGGACAATTTACACACACACAATATGTATAACAATCCACGCAGTTTAAATATTTGCACAACCACGCAGTTTAAAGGGCCACAGGCCTCAGATATAAGCAGAAACAACAGTTATATGATTATAACTATCGAAAAACCAAATCCGAACTCACCTGAGCTGCCAGGGGGCAGGAACAAAACCAAAACCAATCGAAGTCCAACATAGGACTCAAAAGTACAACACCATCGAATAAAAACATGAATACATGTCCAAAAACAGGGCAACGGAAGCAAAGTATATACACAGGGTCCATAAGCAAAAACAACGTAAAATAAATCCAAGCAGAGCTCCTCTGGAGCTGGGGACTGGCTGCTAGGGATCTCCTGGCAGGCATCAACCTGAAATAAAATGTATGGCAACGGGGTGAGTCCATAGCTCAGCGAATACCCAACAGATATGCATAGAAAGTTATACTAACAATAAGGGTTCAGCTAATACAGTCTCATATCAACAGTAGAGAAAGACTGGAACTGAAATTACTAGGTAGATACATACCTGAATCCATCTAACCTGTACAGAGGGTAAGAAATACCAGTGGAATACCAATAGACATATAAGCACAGGTAACAAGTCTCCGTAGGTGATCATGTGTTTCTGCGAGTTTCACCCACGAAAGGGGTGAAACGATTCGGTCTTCGAGGGAAGCTTGCTCCGCGTTACATCGGTCCGTTCCAGATTCTGGAGAGGGTTGGAGCAGTTGCTTATCGGTTGGCTCTTCCACCAGCTATTACCGGTGTACATGATGTATTTCACGTATCTATGCTGAGGAAATACATGCCAGACCCTTCACACGTGTTGTCGGATGTCTCAGTTCCCCTTCAGCCTGACGCGACTTATGAGGAGATTCCGGTACGGATTTTGGGTCACCGAGAGCGTCAGTTGCGGAACAAGACAATCCGGCTTGTTAAAGTCGGATGGCAGCATCACTCAGATGAGGAGGCTACCTGGGAGCTTGAGGATGTCATCCGAGCTCGTTACCCCCACCTGTTCACTTGAGGTATGTGTGATTAGTTACTGTTCAGTATTTATATCAGCATACTTCTTGATAGTGTTTACTATAGTGGATATCGAAATTTGGGGACCAAATTTTTATTAGTGGGGGAGAATGTAAAATACGATACCTTACCCTGGGCAAGAAAATTTTTCGGAAAATATTTAGAATTTTTCGGACCCTGGAATGAAGTTGAGGGACTAAGGTACTCAATTTCTTAAAGTTGGAGGAGCTTATTGCATACAATCTAGGAATTAAGGATGAGATTGCGATTAGACAAAAATTTCTTGGACTAAGGTGCAAAAGGCCCATATAAGAGCCGGTTAGGGCTCGGTTTGCGCCGCATCCATCTCCTCCCTGCCCGATCGAAGCCGCTCCACTCGCGTGCTCATCCCGCGTGCCCTAGCCGAACCCGACGCCACCCCCCCCCTTCGTCGGCTTCCTCTTCTCTCTTCTTCTTCGCCAATCCGCCACCGTTCCATTCACCCTCGTCAGTCCTCTAAGCTCGGTGGATTGAAAGCTCTTCCGGCAATGCTCCTCGTCTAGAGATTCTTGCCCTAGTTTCCACCTCCACAGCGGGAATCGGAAGGGGTGAACTGGGCTGGATCTGAGTAGCTCTAATCGCAAGGGTTGTATCGGCTTATGCGCGTGAGAGTGTCCAAGCCGGAGGTCGACCATCTCGGCTAGGTAAGTCTGTGTTCGTCGAATCTCGACTTGTCCTTCTTGGATTTGTTCGTGTTGGTGCTCCAAATGGTGATACCATTGGTATTCTGATTTAGGGATTGCTCCGGGCCTTCCCTGTTGAGATTGGGCGCGCGATTCATCAAGAAGGGATCTGGGAATTTTGCACCATTGATACTCCTCCCTCGTTTTAGGTTCATAGAGGAATTGCTGGTTTTCTGTTGTGGAGCTGAGGGAGGTCTCTGCCGTGTGAACTCCACCGCTGGGTGAAGCTTTTCCTCCTGTTCACTGTGGTGATCTGCCAGCGAAGCTGTGATTGAGGTAAGGAGATGTCTGTCTCTAATGGTCAGCTCTGTTTATTGGCCTGTAAGGGAGTTAGCTGTAGTAATGCTATTGTTTGAGATTAGCTAGTGGTGGTTATTTGGTTCAATTGGAACAATTGTGTAATGGCTACCGTGATACCAGAATTTGAATAGGTTTTGCTATCTTATAGTTGGATAGATTATTGTGGCTATTTAGCTTAATTGGAGCAATAGGTTAATTGTGAGACTGGATCTAGGGATATAACCTAAATCTTAATTACGCGGGGTAACTGGGAAAACCTTTCATTTAATTATGAGAGATTTAATGTAAAGGAAATGAAATAGATTAACCCTAGCACGGTTTAGGGATTAATAAGATGACTATTATTTGTTTGTAGTAGCTAATTAAACATGTCCTTGATACAGGGACTTGACTTGGATTATATTTTGACGAGTGGTTCTGTCTCGTTGATACGGACTTCACCTATTCGGAGGCGGGTACCCTTTGACTTATCTCTTTTGATATTGTCATGTGATTATGCATAGACTGTTATAGATAGCAGTAAGATTATACGCTATCCCTGTTTATTATACCTGTTCTGGATACTTGTTGTCTATCCCTGAGTTATTATATTTGTTTCTGGATACTTGTTGTCTATCCCTGAGTTATTATACTTGTTCTGGATACATGTGGTTTACCCTTGAGTTAGTATGTTGTAGTTCCATACAGTCTCAGGTATTGTCATAACTATATGTATGCTTAGAGATCATGTTGTATCTCCTGCCTTTGACCTTGAGGGATTTGTAGTTTCCAGTCAGTATACCTTGTAGGTTCCCTGTACTTCCTGTTATAGGATTTCAGATTTGAGACTTAGTATACTGAGGACTTGGGGAGGGAGGTATGTGTATCTATCATACACCATCCTTGCATTGTTGCATGCCGGCGATCAGCGACTCCCTTGTGGTTGAGCCTAATCGTCTTCCGGCACATGATATGCACACACGGCCACTCATGGGTTAGTGGATACCGCTGGGTGTGTGCATTTGCTCTGTATTGTTCCGCTCGTCCGCTCAGGGGTAGTGGTTTCGGAGCGTGGTAGCAAGCAGGGATCCCTTCTCTACCCATAGACCAGAGAAGATGAGAGAGATATCTCCCCCATATATACATGGGGCGGAGCGATAGCTCCACCAGCATCCTGTCCACTCGGTCACTCAGTAGCAGTGATGGCAGAGTGCGGACAGTGTCACGGCTCTACCCACTCGGCCGACACAGTATCGCCTGTCTCGGTGGCTTGACTGGAGTTAGGGGGTGACCATGGCATTGCACCATGTGCATATCTTGCATCGTGCATTGTTTGCTGCACTTATTTGCTGCACTTGTTTGACATTGCATATTCTGGAGACTTGTTACCTGTGCTTATATGTCTATTGGTATTCCACTGGTATTTCTTACCCTCTGTACAGGTTAGATGGATTCAGGTATGTATCTACCTAGTAATTTCAGTTCAGTCTTTCCTACTGTTGATATGAGACTGTATTAGCTGAACCCTTATTGTTGGTATAACTTTCTATGCATATCTGTTGGGTATTCGCTGAGCTATGGACTCACCCCGTTGCCATACATTTTATTTCAGGTTGATGCCTGCCAGGAGATCCCTAGCAGCCAGTCCCCAGCTCCAGAGGAGCTCCGCTTGGTTTTATTTTATGTTTTGTGTGCTTATGGACCCTGTAGTATTTCCTATGCTTCCGTTGTGGTGTTTCGAACATGTATTCATGTTTAATTCGATGGTATTGTACTTTTGAGTCCTATGTTGGACTTCGTGGAGTTTTGGCTTTGTTCCTGCCCCCTGGCAGCTCAGGTGAGATCGTATTTTGGTTTTACGATAGTTATAGTCATATAACTGTTATTTCTGTATGGATTTGAGGCCTGAGGCCATTTAACTGCGTGGTTGTGATATATTTGTCTGTGTGTATGTGTAAATTGTCCGCCGGACAGGGGAGGTGCTGTCCGATTTTATATTGGGTCAGCGGCTCCTGGGTCTCCGGGCGTGACATGGAGTCCACTCAAATGATCAACTTCCAAGTTGACCATTCTTGTACTCTGCTTGCTTGAGTAATATTTTAATTATCTGGAGTTGAGTTCACTTAAACTCAACTTCGACGTTCTCTTCAAGTATGCTTCTTCTCAGCTTCTCGTTCTTCGGATGCTCCTTGTGCATCCTTCTCGCTTCATTGGTGTATTCTTCCATCGCTCCTCATCCCTCGGATGTACCTGTGTCATCCTTCTCATTTGTTATATTGTTCGTCCGACTTCTTATGTTTCTAAGTTCCTGCATACATGACTGGACTTAACTCGGTTAATCAACATTAAAACTAGTCCAGAGTACTCATAACTTCTACAATGTTATAAACTAGTTGCTAACTTCTACAATAATAACTTCATATATGTTGATTTTGCTTCTCTGAGTAATAATCTGATTAAATAATATTTCAATGAGTAAAATAAATAATGAAAACTCCGTGACACTGATTACATTTCAAATAAACATTATTTGATCATGTAAAAATTAACATGTACCTTTTATAATATGCAAACTCCATGACACCTATGACATTTCAAATGAATATAATTTAATTATAATTCAACATATAGAAATTAGTATATAATTTCTATACGGTGTAGAAGTAAATATATAGTTTCTGTATTATTATAAAAGTTATCGATAGCTTAAATAATCGCTGGATATTTTGGAGAGGGATGCCCCATTTAATTCTTTTGTTTCTCTTATCTTGGGGTGTTATTTACTTATTTTAAAAAAGAAAAGCGTTTCACTTTGTCATTTGAAGAACCGGTTCAAATCGCCTCTTTTTCCGGTTCTTCTAGTCACGTGACTCGTTTGGATAATACTTAATTGGGCCGAGTGTTTTGGAGTTATCGCTCTTAATTGGCCCATTTAGTCATCGTTGAAGAATTGAAGAGCGTGAAGCCAACTGTCATTGATACGACGTGGAACGAAGAACGTCTCTCTCTCTACTCCCGTTCCCACGTTCGACGAGAGTAACCCTAGGAACCGAAGCGGAGCAATTCCGGCTTCCAATCGCGATTCTACGCCGATTCCACCGTCTCCCTTCATACGTGGTCCCCGGCGATGCCGATCTAGCTCCGGAGGGTTGTAAATCATCGGAATGGCTCATGGAGGCTACGCCCGGCGTCGGATCGAGGACCGGCGACCCCTTGGCCGGCGCTCCAAGGGGGTGGGTTGGATAAGAGGCGCAACAAGTTGAAACGCGTCTCCCTCAAGAGTCAGATCCGTTCCGTCGAGCGCTTTCTTCGTAAGGTACTCAGGCCTCAACTTCCATTTAGCTAAAACGGTAGTATTACAGGTGTATAGTCCTGCAGTCGCGTTAATGGAACAAACTGATGAAGCTCTGATTGAAGAAAAATTCAATTATGGTATTAATCTTTAATTCTGTTAGCTGATGAGTACAATATTCGCTACGGGTTTTGATTAACACTCAACTTTAATTTTTTCCCTATAAATATCTTTTGTGATTTTTTTGGTTGTTGGGTGAAAATTTTGTACTTGTAAATTTAACTGTTCAATAAAGCCATCGTGTCTAGTTGCTTCCCTATGTGTAATATATTACTTTTTATCTATAAAAGAAACTCTGTTTGCTTGGTGAATCTTTTAATACATTGACGTATCTAGGACTTACCTGATGAAGTCAGGAAGGTTCAGGAAAAGAAGCTTGCAGAACTCAAACAGCAAACAGGAGCTGCAGACACTCTTGGAGTTGGAACATAAATTACGTCTGAGGGACAAAAAGATAAAATTCTTGGGTATATATGTTTCGAATTGAAAACTATTGTAATTGCAGGATCGTGCTTTTGCTCATCTTTTTCTGTTTTTCTCGCTGTGGTTTTTAATTAGAGAGGCGAAAGGTTGAAAGGATGATAAGGAGGCTTGAGAAACAACAACGCACATCATTAGATCATGTCTCAGATGAAAGTATTTTCTATCAGCTTTCAAAGCTAAAGGAGGATCTAAATTATGTCCGTGTGAGTTCAATTTTTCCCTTCGTCAGTCAGGCTATGGGAATGGTCTCAGTTTGTTTCTGTTTGCTTGGTAGATGGTGCATTGAAAATTTTAAAAATTTAGAAATTTATTAGGAATAGCATCTCTCTAGTTATTAACTTGCCGTTTAATCTGTGCTGAATGATGCTTTTATTGTTTGTCTGGTTGATGCTAAACACTGAAGATGTTTTAAAGTGACCTGATTTATTCCCTTCGATGATACAGTTCTTCCCCAAGACTGAAAAATATGTGTCACTGTTTGTCGGTGGTGATAATCCAGCAATTGTGGATAAGAGAAACAAATTACGTCAACAGGTTAAAGCTTATCTGATAACTGCTGCTGCAAATGGAAAGGATTTAGAAGGTTATAATATTCTTATTAGTTTGCTAACTGTTTCAATTCGTTACACTTGATTTTAGCATTATGCGTGACACCTAGTATTTCAGTATATTAACAAATATTGTTATGCATCAATCACATGGTATTTGGCCTTTGTTATACATAAATTTCAATATGGTCATACTGACTCAGCAGAAACAGCAAGTGATGATGATGCTTTAGATGTCAGTGAGGATGACTTCTTCTTGAGTGGAAGTTCAAGTGATGAGGCAGAAGCAGACGATGAATGGACAGATAGAAGTACTAGGTGTGCTAGTTTTTTTCATTGATTGAGTTTTCTAAGCTGATAATTTTAATGATTTTTGTAATAGAGATTATATTTCACATTGCTAACCAGTTTGTATATATATCTTTTTTTTTTAACTC
>JAGFNQ010003817.1:0-215415 GCA_024364735.1 Boesenbergia rotunda | reverse complement strand
CTATAGTGGATGATTTGGTGAATATCCAACTTAGATCAGATTGGATGAAGTAGGCTACTATCTTAATTTCATTTGGATTGTGAGTTGAACCTAAAGTAGCTTGCCATGTATACTTTGGATCTTGGAGCTAGTAGATTCGAGGATTGACTGTTATTCGAAGGTAATCTCTTGAATCAGTTTGGGGATTTGAAACCTAAACTTAATTGATTCAGGTTTTGAAAACCTTAACACGAATCTAATCAAGGTAACTTGGGATAATTATGGTTACTCATTTAATTGTGATTAATTAAATGAGACAGGATAATTAGGACGATCCTAATAAATTAAGATAACTCGTTTAGCTATAAATTATGTATCATTGTAGCTAAACATTATGTCCGTTGATACAGGACATTGATCGCTTTTGGACTTTGGGACGGGAGGTTCTCATTTGATACGGACTTCACTTACTTGGAGGCGGGTACCCTTTGACTTATCTATTTTGATATTGTCATTTTGTTATGCATAGAATGTTATAGATAGCAGTAAGATTCTACGCTATCCCTGGTTATTATGTCTGTTCTGGATATTGTTGTTTATCCCTGTTTATTATGCCAGTTCTGGATACTTGTTGTTTATCCCTGAGTTTATCATGTTGTTGGTTTCCTTCGTCTCAGGTATGTCATATCTGTATGTATGCTTAGATATCGTGATGTACCTCTTGCACTTGACCTGAGAGATCTGAAGTTTCAGGCCAGTATACCTTGTAGGTTACCTGTATTTCCTGTTGTAGGATTTCAGACTGAGACCTAGTAATACTGAGAGACTTGGGGAGGGAGGTATGTGTATCTATCATACACCATCCTTCACTGTTGCATGCCTGGCGATCAGCGACTCCCTTGTGGTTGAGCCTAATCGTCTTCCGGTACATGACTTGCACACACAGCCACTCATGGGTTAGTGGATACCGTAGATGTGTGCATTTGCCCTGTATTGCTCCGTTCGGCCACTATTTGGAGGGTGAGCGCGGGCGTGGTAGCAGCCAGGGATCCCTTCTCGTACTGAGCCACGAGGAGATGAGAGCGGAGCTCCCCCATTGCTTGGAGTAGAGGGGTGGTCCCTCGCCAGCATCCTGTCCACTCGGTCACTCAGGAGCAGTGATGGCAGGGTGTACAGTTGTCAGAGCCCTACCCGTTCAGACGTCCCTATGACAGGTGTACGATAATTCTGTCTGGTGTCAGGGGTGACCATGTCATTGCACCATGTGCATATTTTGCATCGTGCATTGTTTGCTGCACTTATTTGCTGCACTTGTTTGACATCGCATATACTGAGACTTGTTATCTGTGTTTATATGCCTATTGGTTTTCCCTTGGTATTTCTTACCCTCTTTCCAGGTTAGATGGATTCAGGTATGTATCTACCTCAGTATGTTCAGTACTAGTCTTTCCCTACTGTTGATTTGAGTCTGTATTAGCTGAACTCTTAGTGTTGGTATAACCTTCTATGCATATCTGTTGGGTATTCGCTGAGCTATGGACTCACCCCGTTGCCATATATGTTTATTTCAGGTTGAGATACTTGGAGTCGCCAGAAGAGCCCAGCAGCCAGTCACTACCCATCGCGTTGACATGCTTTTGCTTTGTACTGTAGTACATTGTTTTATATTTCTGTTAGTGATTTGTATATGTCATAGGAGTGTGTCATGTGCCTAAGGGGTTTTTGTATTGGTTATTTCGTCGTAATTCGGACCGGTCCGCAGTCAGGTATGATTTACTTAGTTGTCTTTGCATTTGTGTGTGTCTATATATATTTTGAGGCCTGAGGCCAAATAAACTACGTGGTATTGTTATATTGGTGGTTTGTATGTGTAAATTGTCCGCCGGACAGGGGAGGTGCTGTCCGTTTTATGTGGAACAGCGGCTCCTGGGTCTCGGGGCGTGACAATTTATTTTGGTATCAGAGCGTAGGTTTGTGATGCCTACTTGTTTTACGAGTCTTGTCGGATTTGTTCGGAGTATTTTCTCGATGTGGTTGTTTGGGACTTGGCGCGATGGGACTTCTTCTGGCGACAGGTATTTCTTCTGATCTCTTGTATCCCTTGTCCTAGTTAGGATAGATAGAAATTCTCTCATTTATGAGACCATGTTACATTCCTGTATTTATTATGGTTAAGAATTATCTCATGTCATTAGATTATGTTTCATTCCGGTATTTAGGTATGGCTAGGAATTCTCTCATGTTATCAGACCATGTTATTATTCCTGTATATTTAGGTATGGTTAGAAATTCTTCCATATTATTAGATCATGTGACTATTCCTGATGTTAAAGTATGGTTAGGAATTTTCTTATGTTATGGAATCATGTTATTATTCTGTACTCGTCTGGTACTTGGTTAGGTTGATACTTAAAGAATCAGTTTATATAATCATGGTCAGGATCGACTATGAAGGAGATTTGGCTGTTGCAGACTGTCTAAATGTGGAAATATTGATTCTTGTGTGATACCGACATACGGGTGGATGACGAGGGTCAAACCTGTCAACAAGATATTAGAGGTTAGATTTTGATTTTTCCTGGACCTATTATTCATAGTATTTGTACTAGCTATTATTAGCTAAGTGAGAACTAGGGTTGACTATCGTAGTTGGCTCGATCAGTATAGGACCGACTTATTCTGGTTCAAGGAGTTTAGACATTTGGGTTGTTCGTGCCTGGTTAGATACCTGGAAGGCACGTTAGGTACATAACCTACATTGGTGCAGAAGGATAGCATGATCTATTACTATCATGTTAGTAGAGGATTGATACATCATATTCGATGAGGACTTTGGCTATGAATCCGGTGTACCTGGTTGATGACCTAGACGGTACAGTTTGATAGGTGACTTGAGCCATACAGAAAAGTGTAGAGCTAGATTGCTGACACTTATGAGTTACCGTTGTAACCTGGTTGGATAACCAAGAGGTATTTCGGACCTTATGATTTGCGTGGAGGCAAATCACTTACAACTAGCCCCAATGGGTGAAGATATCGAGGATGATTTGGGAATAAAGAATTGTTTGTGATATGTTAGATACTCTGAGAGATAACTGTTTATCTTGTTATGGAGTTGGATCAGAGATTGAACTTGAGTTCAGAGGGTTACGAGCGAGGTGGTGACTCGTCATTGTACGCGATCTATGAGGGATTTGACTCATAGATTGAGTGTTACTGGTTTGATAATCTCGATGGTGCATCGGGATGTATGACTCGTTAGGGTGTGGAGGATGTGGAGTTAGTTGTATCCTTATCTTTCGGTGAGATATGGGACGTTAATCAGAGGTCAAAGATGCCACTGGTTTTCGGTTATTATACCCCCATTGTGGACTTATTAGTTCACGGGATGATAAGGTTGATATTACCATGGACTTTCTCGTTGGTGTTGAGAGGTGGATTGAGATTGACGAAACTCTAGGATATGTTATATTTTAAGAATTCTACTTGGGGATACGTATGGATTTTTCATTGTATGTTTGAGGATCAGAGTATAGACTTGGCACCAGTGATCTTAGATTGAGTGCCCTGGATAGTTGTGATGAATGAATGGTTGTTCGGTTGTACCTGGTTAATTGGATGATAACCTCTGGATTGATAACTCAGTTGCTCGTAGCAGTGTAACCTTAGGGGTATCAACAGAAGTGATTACTCATGATGAGTACAACATGGATAGTTGCTGTGTGTGCTCTATGAGGAATGGTGAAATTTGGGGACCAAATTTTTATTAGTGGGGGAGGATGTTAAATCGACATTTTTATTTCATTCCGAAAAATTTCTCTGAAAAGGGTCTTAGGGCTTCTGGGCTCTTAGACAGAATTTCAGGAGTTAAATGGAATAAAACAAATCTTAAAGGGGTTGTTTGCGAAAATGTTCAAATATAGGGGTGATCTTGCAATTAGAAGAAAATTGATTGGACTAAATTGCAAGATGGACCTCTTAAATACCTTGACCTAATCCTAGGTTTCGGCCGAACAACCCACTCCTGAGCGCTCGCCTCTTCTCCCACTCGTCTCCTTTCGTCGATCGCCAGCTTCTCCTTGGCGAACTCAACCAGCGCAGGGCTTTTCTTGTCTGGTTTCCGGCGCCGATCGCGAGCCATCCCCTTCTTCTCGTTCCTTGCCTTTGTCTTCAAAGTGGTGTCCCCTCTCCTCCTGTGCCGAGCTTTCCTTTGCAAAGCTACGGGTCGAGGATCACCGGAATCTGGAGCAGGGGAGTTTTTGTCAGCGCAAGTTCATGGTAAGGATTGATTCTTTCACTACTGATCTAGAATGGATTAAGTTTTGATTCGATAATGGATTTGAGTGTCTTTACGATTAGGGATCTTGGTTGTGTTCCTGTTCCGGTGTTGATGTGGGTTTCCTCACTTCGAGTTTGAGATGTTGCTGAGAAATTGAGTTCCAATTTCTGTGTAGAAGGTGTTCTGTAAGGTCTGGCTGGGCTTGTTTCAAGTGGGTTCTGTTCTAATCTCCGGATCTGAGGTAGGTTGATGTTTGCATTAAACTCAGAGTTGAAGGGTTGTAGCTGAGGAGTGACACATAGACTGATCCTTGTGTGTGATAGCAGGTTTGATTTCCGGGAATTGAAACTGAAAGTGGACTTTGTTTCCCCTCACCTTTTGTTGTTGTGAAGGTCTACAATTGGAGCTGGATGCGTGGTAAGTTGACAGAATTTAGTTTGGTTAGATCCTTGCCGTGAGCTTGTTCCATGTGATTCTATCTTAGATAGTTGATTTGGGTTGTTGGTTGTATATTCTTTTTCTTAGACTTGTAAGGTGGTAGATGGATCTTGCGAGCTTGTAAAGCTCATGACCATGATGTTAAGGTTAGGATGGTGTTTATTTGGATTTGGCAGGTTTAAATGATCCGGTTAAACAGATGGTAGTGAACCTGCTTGGGTTAAGTGAAGACTGACCCTAGAATTGAAACTTAATCTGAATAAATAGACTTGATTAGGTGTAAACATTTCATTAGGATTAATTAAATAAATGAGAAAAACTAGGGAGGATCCTAGTTAACTAGGGTAGCTCATTTAGCTATATAATACCTGTTATTGTAGCTAAACATTATGCTATTGATACAGGACACTGAGTGTTGTGGATTATTCAGACGGGTGGTTCTTTCCCATTGATACGAACTTCACTCTTGGAGGCGGGTATCCTTTGACTTATCTTTTAGATATTGTCATATTGCTATGCATTGTCTGTTATAGATAGCAGTAAGTTTATATGCTATCCTGAGTTATTATGCCTGTTCTGGATACTTGTTAGTTATCCCTGGGTTATTATGCCTGTTCTGGATACTTGTTAGTTATCCCTGGGTTATTATGCCTGTTCTGGATACTTGTTAGTTATCCCTGGGTTATTATGCTTGTTCTGGACACTTGTTAGTTATCCCTGAGTTATTATGTCTGTCCTGGATACTTGTTAGTTATCCCTGAGTTATTATGCTTATTCTGGATATTTGTTGGTTATTCCTGAGTTATTATGCGGTTAGTTCTATACAGTCTCAAGTATTGTAATATCTATATGTATGCTTAGATATCGTGAGGTATCTCTTGCGTTTGACACTGAGAGATCTGTAGATTTCGGTCAGTATACCTTGTAGGTTACCTGTATTTCCTGTTATAGGATTTCAGACTGAGACTTAGTATACTGAGGACTTGGGGAGGGAGGTATGTGTATCTATCATACACCATCCTTGCATTGTTGCATGCCGGCGATCAGCGACTCCCTTGTGGTTGAGCCTAATCGTCTTCCGGCACATGATATGCACACACGGCCACTCATGGGTTAGTGGATACCGCTGGGTGTGTGCATTTGCTCTGTATTGCTCCGCTCGTCCGCTCAGGGGTAGTGGTTTCGGAGCGTGGTAGCAAGCAGGGATCCCTTCTCTACCCATAGACCAGAGAAGATGAGAGAGATATCTCCCCCATATATACATGGGGCGGAGCGATAGCTCCACCAGCATCCTGTCCTCTCGGTCACTCAGGAGCAGTGATGACAGAGTACGGACAGTGTCACAGCTCTACCCACTCGGCCGACACAGTATCGCCTGTCTCGGTGGCTTGACTGGAGTTAGGGGGTGACCATGGCATTGCACCATGTGCATATTTTGCATCGTGCATTGTTTGCTGCACTTGATTGCTGCACTTGTTTGACATGCATATTCTGGAGACCTGTTATCTGTGATTATCTGTCTATTGGTATTCCACTGGTATTTCTTACCCTCTGTACAGGTTAGATGGATTCTGGTATGTATCTTGATTCAGTATCTTCAGTATACCCTTTCATATTGTTCATATGAGATTGTATCAGCGTAGACTCCTATTGTTATTATAACATACTATGCATATCTGCTGGGTATTCGCTGAGTTTATGGACTCACACCGTTGCCATTATGATTTTATTTCAGGTTGAGATACTTGGAGTCGCCAGAAGAGCCCAGCAGCCAGTCCCTACCCATCGCGACGACATGGTTTCGTTTTGTACTTTGTAGTGTATTGTTTTATATTTCTTTTAGCGATATGTATATGTCGTATGTGTCGTGAGCCTAAGGGGTTGTTGTATTTGTTGTTTCGTCGTAAGTCGGACCGGTCCGCATGCAGTCAGGTATGATTTACTTAGTTGTCGGGTGCTTTTATGTTGGGTCTATATATATTTTGAGGCCTGAGGCCAATTAAACTGCGTGGTGATGTCTATTATTATCTGCGTGTGTGTTTGTATGTGTAAATTGTCCGCCGGACAGGGGAGGTGCTGTCCGATTTTTATATTGGAACATCGTCTCCTGGGTCTCGGGGCGTGACACAAACTGCCCTCTCGCCGAGACAAAAGATTGAGAAACTGTGATGGATCATGATGCTGTCGAACCAACTACTAGCACTTCCCATGAGTTTAATGAAAGCACAAAGACCTTGCTTGTGAAGTGGACATGGATCCATGAAACACAACTGGATTCTCCTGAAAGCAAACAGCTCTTGCTTACAAATCGACGGTCTAGCAAACAGATGAGTCTAAGCCATGTTCGAGAAAGGAACCCTCTAGGTGGTAACGTGAAACAGCTTTTGCTTCAGTGTGCCGAAGCTTTATCAGATAATAAATTGGATGAATTCAAGTTATTTGCTGAAGAAGTCGCAATGTTGTTTCCATCGCCGGAGTGCCTATCCAGCGTCTTGGTGCTTATATGCTAGAAGGCCTGTGGCAAAACGTACAGGAGTCTTCTGGCAGCTACATCTATCGTGGCCGACTTGCATTATTGAACAGTTTATTCATTGCATTAACGAGTATTTATTTCCACTTTCCATGAGTTACATTACAGGAAAATATGATTGAGGAAGACGGAGATTTTGGAGCTTTCTCTTCTATTTACCACTTAATTATTATCTCTCCTGCCCAGAGCCTGTCCTGCCAAGCAACTCTGCAAGAAAAGAAAGGTTGGAACGTGCAGAGTAAGATACATTACATCATGAAATGTGCATACTGTAACAGCACGGAAAAAGGGCAACTTGTTGGAATGTGAAGTTTGAGTTACTCAATGAATGAAATGCGCAGGTAGAGATTGATAGACATAAGACAAAAAGAATGCGATCAGTCACCAGCATACACGAGAAAAGGGGAACACCAGAGCAGAAAAGTAGGAAACAAGATGAAAAGCTTCACCACTTGGCATGCAAGATTCATAGATAAGAATGAAAAAGGTCACAGAGACGATGAGATTAAATTGAATGTAATCATGCAAACAGCATGCCATTGTAATCATCAAATATATATGCCATTTCGTTCAGTTACATGAACTTCTTCCTCCGTTCACTACTGTTCTATATAGTATGTGATGATATCGACCATAATATTCAAATCAACATAAAATGGAGGTCTGACATCGATCAAACAACTCGAACTTTCTAATCGAGAGGCAAAATGGACGAAAAAGATTAATCTTTTCGAGTGTTTTTTTAAAAAGGACAATCAAGATCGTATAAAGTAAACAAGCGAAAACGCCCACCAAGATCTCATCTTTTTTAGGCTAATCGACTCACCTCGCCCGCCCGCCGTTTCTTCGAGTCCGGCGAGGCAGTCCGGCGGGTCCTCGAACGCGGCGACAGGAAGGCGCTTGCGGGCGAGGCCAATGTCTATCACGATGACGCCGGAGGACGGATCCTTCACGACGATCCCCTTGACGGGGAGCCACAGGAAGAGCTCCTCCTGCGAGAACCCGACCACCCCCCGGAGCGCGCCGTAGCTGAGGTTGCCGCGCACCTCGCGGTCGAAGAATGCCAGCCCGTCCTCGTACCGGGCGTAGCAAGTTCCTTCGATCCGGACCTCGAGGAGGCCGGAGAAGGGGTCGTAGGCGAAGGACTCGACGGCCTTGGGAAGGAGCCCGCCGGGGAGGCCGTGGTCCCGGAGTAGGTCGCCGATCGAGGCGGAGACGCCTCCGGCAGAGGAGGAAGAGAAGAAGAAGAGGAAAACAAGGATCGAGAAGGGGAAACAAGGCACGAGGGAGTAGAAAGATGAGAGCTTCGCCATGGATTTGGGTTTATGGTAGGGGTTTAATTGACACGAAGAAGATATAGGAAGAAAGGAAGGAAAACAGGGAGGAGATGAGCTGGCAAAACTGCGGTGGACCCCACTCACTGTGTGGTGAAGCAAAGGCAAACGAAATTATATATATATATATATACATATATATACATACAGTAATACTATATTGCGGACCGTTTCGTGCAAATCGCGTGCGCGACCGAAGCGCCAGAGCCTACCTTGCCTGATCGGTCTGGCAGTGTGGTCCGCACCGGGAGTCCGCACATCACGTCCGCAGCAGAACATCTTTGTATATATATATATATATACGATTTTGATATGCTGCGGACGGGTTGTTGCGGACCGCGTACGTGGCACGTGCCTGATCGGTCAAGTTGACCGATCAGGCAGGTGCCTGAGGGAAGTCCCTGACCAATCAGGAAATTCCTTGATCGGTCAGGATGTCCCTGACCGATCAGGAAGTTGCCTGATCGGTTAACCTGACCGATCCACCGTTACCCAGTGCTGACGGGTTCATCGTTACTCGACGGATTCACCGCTACCCCTAGGGTTCACCGCACCCCCTAGGGTTATAGTTTTGTTCGGGGCGGCAGTCTTCGCCGCCGATGGTGTCCGATCGACGATCGACCACCCCACCGCTCAACGAGTTGCCTGATCGGTCTGGCGCTTGGTCCGCATGCGGTCCGCACCGCACATTCGCAGCAGAACATTTCTCTCTCTCTCTCTCTCTCTATATATATATATATATATATATAGCAATTTAGTGCAAATAAGTCTAACCTTAACTCGAAATTAAGAATATTGAGGAACTTTTTTTAGGTTATTTAACTTTTTTAGTCTATTTATTTCCTTTTCTTGATCCTTTACACCTTGTTTAGAAAGAATGGAATTCAATTTCACCGTTTAAAACACATTTTCAACCAAGAATTGATAAGGAATTAAAATTCAATTCCTTTCAAATCCTTCAAAACAAATCAGAGCTAAAGAGGTCTGATTTATAAAGGGAATTGCTCTGACAAATGAAAATTACTAAATAATCCTTATTTCTCACTCAGAGTCATTTTGGATGAAGGACAAAATAATAAAAATATATGAATTAAATTCAATTTTTATAGGTTTCAAATCAAGGAATTTAATTTAATTTTGTTATTTACTAACTCATTTCAAACATAAAAATTGAATTCAATTCCTAATAAAATTCAATTTTTAAATAAATTCAATTCAATTTCTTTCTTCAAAAGTTTTCAAACAAGGTGTTAGCTTCTTTATTACAATTTCCACCTTCTTCAAAATAAAATTGGATACCAAGAGGTATTAATCATAGTAATAAACACAAACCTAATTTGAGGTTTCCAAAGTAAAGGAACAAAAGACAAGTACCAATTGGCATTTGGTATTATTTAGCATGAATCTATTAATAATTTACGTTCAAGGTTTGTACTTGTGAAAAATATAAAATGGAGTTGAGTAGCTGTACTCGTATAGATATATAAAACATTATATGTTTTATTTATATATATATATATATATTATGAAATACAACATGAGAGGAAAGAAAACAAACGCCACTTCAGAGTGGCAATCGCAAAAGAATAAGAAAACAAATACAGGTAATTAATGCTGTCGTAGCATGTTGCTTCCTTATTGAGATTTGCATTAAAGTTAAGATCATACTTCAGGAAGATTTCCCTCTTGTTTTTCTTTTTCTTTGAATCAATTCAAGTTTACCCCTCCAATTGTTCTTTCAATGGATGTTTGGGTAATGTTTTAACTCTCCCTGTAATTTTAATATGGCCAATGACAGTCCCATATATATATATAGTTCTCAATGAGGCATGTCCGGCCCCCGGGGCTATGGTACAGCGGTAGAGTAACTAGTCATTAACCCAGACATCCGCGATTCGATCCCCAGCTATACGGTATTGTTATCTTGAGGTCTGAAAATTAAATCCTAATGATGTCAGGTGTCTATCCTCACTAATAGCTAGCGTATGAGGCGTTACCACTATTAGGCGTGGGGGTTAAATCCTGATAAAGTCAAGTGTTTGTTCTCTTTTATATGTTAATCATTGTCTGGGTTAATAATCTCTAGTATTTATCTTCTCCATGTTAGATCTTTTGAATTATTACACTATTGCTTAAAGAATTGCTTTGATTATTAAGAACCACCAAGGTGACCCCAATGGACCCAGAAAAGAAAATTGAATTTGCTCTAAACAGGCCCCCCCCCCCCCCCAAAAAAAAAAAAAAGTACCCGTGATGCTTTTGAATAGATATGAATGATTGGATAGCCACAATCCATGTTTAAAGAGAGGCAAAAAACACCACTCTAATTAGTGATTTGTGTTCCAAGAATCTATGCTATTTACTGAAAGATGGATGATGGATAAAAAACCTACATGGAAGAGAAGGAAAAAAAAATTCTTTTTGCATGCTTTTACCATATGAGAGGTGGTACATGCAGTGTAATTTATTATGCAAAATACATGCGTCATTTTATGTAATGGTTAATTTTATGATTAAAAGTACAGGTTATTTTGTTATGGTGTAATTGTAAATGAAAGGGTACATGCGTCATTTTTTTTATGTGCTTTTTTTTGGTTTGATTTTTTATTTGGTGGTTATTTTTTTTTTTTTTTTAAGTAACTAAATTTCACTTTTTTTTTTTTTTTTTGTTAATTAATTAGTTGAGTTGGAAAGACAGAGATGAGATGAGCCTTTTGGACCTTTAGAGTAACATGGGGTATAATGGAAAAGAGCAATGATAGAAAGAGTAAAATAGGAGAGTGAAAATCATAGTGAATGATGTGGCACGACGTGACATTTTATATGCACACGTCCGATTATCGCTTGGACACCATCGGCGGCCTTCGGTCGCCGCCCCAAATCAAACTATACTCTGGGGGGCACGGTGAACCCATCGGAGATCGTGCATGCAAGATGCCATATCATTTACTATAGTTTTCACTCTCCCATTTTTACTCTCCCAATCATTATTAATTCAATGGAAAAATTAAGGCTAAGTAAACTCAATTACAAAAAGATTAGGATAGTGTGGTGCCAACAAGATATGGCAGGATGGCAAGGTAAATACAAATATTATCCTTAATCATTGTTTTTCTTTTTGCAGTTTTGAGAGTTAGATCTCCACCGTGAAGGATTAGTGTGGGATAAGAATTTGGTGATCAAGCGGGCTGATGATCAGGAATGAACCTTGGAGACTTTTCGTAGAAAGGATATGAAGTGGATTTGTAGAATATTGTTGGGAGGTGAAAGTGGGAGAAACATAATTAAGTGGTAGGATGGTTCCATATACTCTGAAAAAAAATTATAGAAGCATTTTGTTCTTCACACGAGGAAGTCAAGTATTTAACGAGATATTTTTTATTCGTTAAAAATAATTCTAAATTTTATTATAATAAATACTCATATAGATATCAAGTGAACGAGATATTTTTTATTCGTTAAAATTAATTCTAAATTTTATTATAATAAATACTCGTATAAATATCAAGTGAGCTAATATATAGTCACAACTTATGCACATTATGCTACATCTGTGTGTATCATACTATCTGTTGAAGATCAATCAAAGTCTCATGTTAGTTAGAAATAAAAAAGATCATGGGTTTAAAAGGATAGAAAGTATCTCCATTAATATAAGGTCTTTTAGGGAGAGTCCAAGAGCAAAGCCATGAGAGCTTAGGCCCAAAGTAGACAATATCATGTCATTGTGAAAATACGGATATCCTTGGAGCCCCAACAGAGGTATCAGAGTCATGGTTAAGACCATGTGCCATGTGGGAGGGTCCTCGAATAAAGTTGTGGGGAGGCTCGGAACAGATCAAGTGTGATCGAATGCTTGCAGGGTGGCTTGGAGCAAATCAAGAGTGACCGGGTACGGATACTTGAAGGGAGGTTCGGAGCAGGTCAAAAGGTGATCGGATTGCTCGCGGGGAGGCTGGAGGCCCAGAGCAAGTCAAGTGTGACCGGATGCTTGCAAGGAGGCTTGGAGCAAGTCAAGAGTGACCGGGTGCGGATGCTCGCAGAAAGGTACGGAGCAGGTCAAAAGGTGATGAGATTGCTCGCGGGGAGGTCGAAGGCCGGAGGCCCGGAGTAGGTCAAAAGAGTGATCAGATGCTCGCAGGAAGGTCCGAAGCAGGTCAATAATGACCGAATACTTGCGTAGAAGACCCGAACCAAATTTAGACTTGGATTCTTGTCGAAAGACTATAATTGAGCTTAAGAATAAAGAAAAGTATAACTTAATTGTCAACTCATCCTTCCGCTCAATCAGAGAACATGTTCGATTTTTTTTCAAACCGAATTTGAACCTATATTATTTTGTTCAATTGTTCGTGAGCCGCTTGCGAGCTGAACTCAAATCAAATTTTAATTATTTTTAAATAGTTTTTATTTAAATATATTGAAATTAACGTCCGAATAATTTGAATCGAATTCGAATTTAAATCAATTCGAACGATAATTCGAATATGCTCGAATCAAGGTTCGAGCAATTCGAATCAAACTCGAGCTCGAACCACAACTCGGTGTATTTTTGAGTTTTGAATATCATGTATATATTTTTTGAGCTCGAACTCATATTTTTATATTATTCGGCTCGATTCGATTCGTTTACACCACTATCTTGGATCAATCCAAGAGTCTTGGATTCATCCAAGTGCAAAATCTTTATTTTTTAATTTTTTTTGGATATATTTAGGATTTAAAATTTTAAAATTTAAGGATTGGATTATGGTGAGTTTAAGCTGATAAATTTTTTCCTCTAGGGTTCAGTCTTCTCTTTTAGATTATAGTATTTAAAATAAAAAATTTAAATATTCAAGAAATATATTATACATATTTAGCGTTTAAGATTTTAAAATTTAAATGTTAAGTTATAATGGGTTGATGAATAAAATTTTTCTTTTAAAATTCAATCTTTTCTATTGAGTTACAGTATTCAATATAAAAAATTTTTGATGCTAATTAATTATATTATATATATTTAAGATTTATGAGAGAAAATATTAATTCTTTTTAAAAAATTAATAAAAAGAACAGAGAGGCCTCTCATGCTTAGGAAGTGCCTCAATTTGATTTTTTTTTTAATAATCGAATCAAAGCATTTCCATTTATATTGGAGGCGTCTCGAGTTGTGCCACACACGGTCCACATCGCACGATCCGTCGAAGTCCGCCGAAGAGAATATATATATATATATATATATATATATATATATATATATATATATATATATATATATAGGTGATCTGCTGCGGACCCCGTGCAGACCGGCCCTGCATGACCGATCAGGGACTTCCCTGATCGGTCACGGACTTCCCGAGCCTCGACACCAACGGCGGCCTTCCGAAGGCCGCCGCCCCCGTATAAAATTATAACCCAGGGGTTGCGGTGAACCCTAAGGGGTAGGTGAACCCGTCGGATAGGGTGAACCCGTTGGGAGGCTCCCGAGTCTCCGGTGGCCGATCAGGCCTTGCCTGATCGGTCACGGTGACCGATCAGCCGTTGTCGCGCACGTGATCCGTAGCATAACAAATACGTGTGTGTGTGTGTATATATATATATATATATATATATATATATATATATATATAAAAGTTCATGTGTATCTATATTTATTGAACACGTTGTCAAGAACCATTCGAACAATATAATTACATTTCATGCTAATAATTCAACTCTGACTTATTATAAGATGATCAACAAACATACAAAATATAAATTCTAATGTATTGCAATCATGCTCAGATAATGTATAACTGCATCACATCTTCCAACTAATGATGTCTAAACAATTGACTATTTTAAAGACGATTAACACATTTCATCTACCCGTCATTGTAATACTCATTTCTTGAGTTGTGAAGCCTCTTTCATAGGAGATTGATCTTATTAATGGCTGCTTAAGTGGAGTAAGAAGCTGGTCCTCACTAGCCAACATCATTACAACTTCAGCCATTGTGGGTCGGTCTTCAGGATTTTCTTGCACACACAAAAGAGCCATTCGGATGCATCGTAGGATTTCAATGGTAGGATACGAGCAATCTAGTGCATCATCAAGAAGCTCAAGTGATCTACCTTCCTTCCATAATCTATATGCCTTTGACATAGGAATCAAACATTTAGACTAACGAACATTGCTTAATCCATAAAGAATAAAATTGCATGTTTTAAAGTTATACTTGCCTGTACTAAAAGGTTTGAGCTCATATCTGTTTGATTGAACACCTTGTTCCTCTTACCACTCAAGATTTCTAATACTAAGACACCAAAGCTAAATACATCCGATTTAAATGAAAAAAGTCCATCTGCTAAGTACTCTGGAGCCATGTATCCACTGTGTTTAAGAGTTTAAAATTAGTAATTCTTGTTAGATTATGACATGAATAAACTATAAACTTACAGTGTTCCGACGGGTCTTGTGGTTGCATTCATAGGAGCTCCATCACCTTCGAATATTCTTGAAATACCAAAATCAGAAATCTTTGGAGTCATATTTTTGTCTAGGAGAATATTGCTCGGCTTGAGATCTCGATGAATGACTCTCAAGATAGAGTCTTGATGCAGGTATAGAAGTCCCCGAGCAATGCCATTTATAATCTCCAGGCGCTTTTGCCAACTTAGCAATGCGCCTTTCATTTTATCTGCACATGTGAGTGTTTGAATAATTTGCTATATGATCAGAATAACACATGCTGACTAAATTCCTTGCAATTATGAAGCCAACAAAATCAACTGATGTTGTTGGATAATAAACTCACCGTAAATGAAACCATCTAAGCTCTTGTTCTCCATGTATTCTAAGATGATGAGTCTCTCCTCTCCTTGAATGCAGGAGCCAAGGACACGAAGAAGATTTCTGTGTTGTAACTTGGCTATCAACGAGAGCTCATTCTGGAACTCGCTTGGGCCCTGCGAAGAATGTCTCGATAATTTCTTCACAGCAATCTTTTGTCCATCTTGCAATTGACCCTGACAAAACATAACTTACATTCAGAAAATCTCTACAAATTAGGAAGCTAAAAATTACTTGCGAAGCGGAAAAATATATACAAACCATGTAAACCACACCAAATCCTCCTTCACCAAGTTTGTTGTCGATAGAGAAATCATTTGTTGCGGCCTTTATCGTAGACAGATCATAGGAAGGCAGTGCCCCCAAGATGTCGAGTCGACCTGGCACAAAATCAGAACATGCCACTAACCTAAAGAAAGTGGTTCGCAATCTCAGAATTGAGCAATGAGAAAATCAACAGACCTGCACCTGCTCCTTCATTACATGGAACATAAGTCTCAGAGTTGATCGACCTCGACCGTGGCTCTGATGCATCAAAAGCCACTGTCGAGAGGCTACCAAAGTCGCCTGTTAGAAGAACGCCAAGATGTTAAAAGGTTTATTCCATGTACGTAGAACACGAGGTGCCAAAAGTAATACCTTTGTCCATCTTGGACAAGCACATCAGCAAGCTGGTATCATCCTTGACAGAGGAGGATTCGGAGCCAGTCTCACGGCAGTCTGAACACCATCAAAACTCCTAATCAGGAACTTGAAATTTCAAACTGAAATCTAATCTCTTAAAACTTTAAGTAGAAACACCTTGTTTCCCTGCTCTCTTTCTCCTCCACATGAACACACATAGACTACACAGCAGCAGAAATGCCAGGAACACAGGAACGGCTATCTCCCAAACAAGCTTACTGCGCCTCGAAGACCCTATAGAAACAGTTTGTTCTCGATTACAATATTAGAATTCTAATCCATTCATAGATTTAATTAAGGAATAATTAATCACCTGCAAGGCGGATATATAAATCATCCCCTCCTTCGGTAAAATTCCTGAGATCCACTAAATCGCCTTCCCAAGTGACGCAGCCGTTTTCCCCAACCAGTGCGTACGCCACGCAGGAGCAGTCGTTGGTGCACACGTCGTTGCACGCACCCAGGCTCATCCGGCCTCGTATCGTGGCGTTCTCTGTGTCGGGCAGCTTCGCGTTGGCTACCTTCAAGACTCTGTTCGACGCGCAACTCAACGGCTTCTTCCTGTCGCATCCGAGACTTCCGTTCGGCGCCGGCGCGAAACCTTCCAAGCAATCGCAGAAGAAGGAGTAGTAGCCCATGGTGCAGATGCGGTTTCGACCGCAGCGCGCGTACCCGTCGCAGTCGTCCTCGGGCACGTTCCAGAAGCGCAACCACCGGCCGCTCTCCCAGTTCCACCGCTCGTATTGGCCGGCGGCGCTCATCACTGCCCGCGACAGCGCCGACCACCCGACCTTGTATTGAGTCGAGTAGTACACCATGTCGCTGTTGGACACGAAGTTGAAGTCTAATTGGTTCGAAATGTCGCTTTTCTCCATTCTCGGGTTGCCGCTGAATCCCTGAGAGTTCCACGGACCCGTTCTGTAGATTTTAGAGGAATCATTCCAGAGGAAGATCTGTGGAACTCCTCGAGTCTCCATCTTGAAGGCGTAGCTGCCCGGAGAAGGGTCAGTGATGCTCTTCCACGACACGAGCTGCCTCGAGGTGTTGGTTCGGTAGTCAACTCCGAGCCTCATGCCGGGTAGGAGAGTGTCGCTCGGATGGTCGAAGCTCTGCCACAGAATCTCATTCGTGCCGCCTCCGCTGTCGCCGGCAACGGTCAGGACGAGATTGCCGGAGTCCAAAAGCTGCATTCGTGCTGAATTTTGAGCTGCGGATGTCCCAGTCGACCATGAAACATCAGTTCCGTTGTCGACGAGGATTAGATTGCCATCGGAGGTGAAGTTGAGTGTTGCGGTGGAGGTGTTGATGGATTGATTCCTATTGGCAATCCATACTACTACTATGCGTTCCGTGAGAGAGGAATTGCTGTACCATATCGCTATGTATCCCTGTACTGAGCCACTGATGGGAGTGAAGAAGCCGAGTTGGAATATACCTCCGGAAGATGTCAAGTTCTGGCCATTTCTGAGCGAGCTATTTGGAGTCAAAGAATCGCCTGCCAAAAAGTCTCAGAGATTATCATCTGAATGACGATTAAGAATTTCTAAGCCTGAAAATAATTGGAGAATCAAAAGCCATGAAAAGAATTTTTGCAGAAAAAACAATGATACGTACCTGACTGACAATGAACAATGGATATGGATGCCAGTATGTTTAGGAACTGGAAAAGAAAGCGCTGCATCCTGGCCATGGAAATCTTACTGCATCTTACAAAGTTCATAGCTTTCTTGGTGTTCCAATGCTGCTTTGCCCTACACTTGTTGCCATCGCTGTGCTACGGCAACTCTCATCTTCTTATCTCTCTGTGGCATTGGATGCAGCAAGTCCAATCTTCTCATCTTCTTATCCCTTCCATAGAAGGAAGAAGCTATCATTAATTGGATGCAGAATTCTATGGTGACATTGAAGTCAGCAAACAAGCTTATCGAGATCTAGAAAGAGAAATGTGAACAAAGGAAGTCTGCATTTTATACAGCGATGAAGGGGCTTATAACGTTACCTTGATTAGTTTCCTTTAAGAAACTGGTAGTCCCGCGAGAGCGACTGAGAGAAAACTGTAAGTTGTGGTTTTTGTCAACAATGGCGGACGACGACAAAAAGGCCGTGTCAGGGATAAGGCAATGGAGTCAATGGCGGTGGGCGTGATCAGTACTGCTAAAGTCTACTTGCGGAATTTTTTGCCAGTCCATTTCAACTACTTTAAAACGAAGGCTCCATTTCAACTACTTTAAAACGAAGGCTTCGTCTCTCTTATTAGCAGTGGGGCAGAAAAAAGTCCCAACATTAGAATATTCTGAATGAAATTTCTTTCTATGATGATGCACAATGCTAAATTGGTTTCTACGCGGATTAGGTTGTAACTGATTCACTACATTCGATACTAATGCCCAGTTTCGATCAGGGAGTTAAAAGATGCACACCCAATTCATCGATCTGGGAAATTGTGAGATTCATTTATTTGATTGTGGGTTGCTTAATTGGAGTAAGAAGTTTATCATCTCCATTTAAGCAACTTAATTCTAACCCAAGCCAAAATCAAGTATATGGCACAAGGATAATCAACTTGAGAAGTAAACATACTATTCATCAATGTCAAACTCTCGCCCAAGCTAACGAGTTACGATGATTGTTGCCTGACTAAAGTAGTTGATGCATGTAGTAGCTTGTGAGCGATGAGTTCTTTAACAACATTCCATGTGTAGATATTGTGTTTCAAGTCTATGTTGGATATTATTATTATTATCTTTATTAGGTGGGTTTATTTGTAAGTTGCATAAGTAAATACAATCTGAGCCCTTAAAGTGATCTAACTTATATTTATTGGATTTCGGATTATTAGATACGGGTTCAATGTATAGAACCCTTTAAACCAATCTGTTATGATCTATGGGCTGATAACAGATTGGATTGCTATATAAAGGAGAGGTCCTCAAGGGTTTAGGTGATTTTATGACCTAGTTTCTTGTTCCCCATTGATAAGAAACTTTACGGCGCCGTCAAACCTAAGCCTATTGGAAGATCCTCCTTCTTCCTTCCGCTGCATCTTCTTTCACAGGGATCAAGCCGACGACGCTACGACAAGGACGATGGCTTTTCAATCAGGTTCCTTGTCATTCAGTTTACATTATTTTATTCTTGTCATGTCATAATTCGAAGAAACAATAGATCTATTATTATATGTCTTGTCTTTTCTCCTTAGAATTCTTATTTTATTTTTAGAATTCATGCGGTTAGGAGAAAACCCAAGTTCTATCATTTGGTATCAGAGCCTTGGCTTTGTTTCTTTGTTTTTATGGCGATAAAGTTTAAGCTTTTTTTTCGTCGATTTATTGTATGTATGCTAGATTAAGTTTTCCTAGTATAGTACAATTTTTATCGTCGAAAATCATGTAAAAGAAAAATTTTAGGATAGACTTGTTTTCTAAGTTTTTCATATTTTATGTGAAAAATGAAAAACGTCGGAAAAAAAAACCCGTCAGGTTTAACCTAATTTTAGATTAAATTATGATGGTTTAATCGATTGACTTGGTCAATCGATTAGCAAGTCTAAAATTATGAACAGAATAAATTTAATTTAATTGATTGTACAAATTTATTTTAATCGATTATCATCTTAAATTTGTGATAAGATGAATTAGGAATTATATCGATTAAAATTTTTTAATTTTTTGTACAATGGATGAAAAGTTCTTTCATAGGAAATATTTTTTTTCTTTCGCGTTAAAAGAAAAAAAACTATTTCAAAGAATGAATTAAAAAAAACGTTCGGAAACAATAATTAAAAAAACATAACTGTTTCTGAATTATATATATATATATATAATGTATTATATATATATATATATTTAATGCATAATCATAAAGAGATTAAATAATATTTTTTTAATATTATTTAATCATAGAACCATAAAGAAACTTTAATTTTTAAAGGAGGGTTCTATATATCATTATAGAATTACATATAGTAGACTTTTAAATTGATTGCGATAATTAATTGGGTAAACTAATTAATTATTTTATAGTATCAATCGATTTATAAATCTACTTTTAGAATTATTAAGGTTGATAAAGAAATTATCTGTTCGGTTAAAATATCTAGAATTTTCTTGAGTCTATCTATACAATGTGCTACTAAGTTGAACTATTGTGTCGGCTCAAAGGAAGGCACCTTAGGTAGATTTAGTGTATTTTGTATTGATAGACGTATATTTATGCTAAGAGTAATCGGCCCAAAGGAAGATTACTTTTATGCCAGATATATGTTTAAGATAGTTTATAACTATTGAACAAAATTTATTTTTTGTTCTGATCATGCACAAAATATGTCGGCCTAAAGGAAGGCATATTGCGTGGCAGATTAAAGTTGTTGTAAGCTATGAACCAATATATAACTCATATAAAGTGTCATATTATGCGCACAATGGGTCGACCCAAAGGAAGGCACATTGTGTGGCCAATTAAAGGTTAAGTTATATCAGAGAGTACCGCTAACAAATTATATTTTAATCTACACATTAAAATGCAATGTTGTATGTGGTATCTCATAAGGAGCCCATTTATATGCATTTAAAATTTTATTTATTTGCATAATTTTATTATATATATGTTCTTGGCTTTAGTTAAATCGTGAGCTTAAATAAATTCTTTTAATTTCAGTGCAATCTGTAACTGCCAACATTAATAACATCCCAACATTAACTGGTTCGAATTTTGCTGAATGGAAAGAATACGTGATAGTAGTCTTAGGCTCATAGACTTGGACTATGCATTAAGGAATGATCGTCCCGCACCTTCGACTAGTGCTAGCATTATAGAGCAGAGGGCTGAATTTCAGCTGTGGGAGAAATCAAATCGCATGAGTCTAAGCATCATGAAACTTTCCATACCGGCACAAATAAAGGGCTCAATTACAGTGAGTGAAGATGCTAAGAGTTTCCTTAACCAACTGGCAGACCGATTCACCTCAAATGAAAAGGTCGAGATTACTAAACTTCTTACGAAGTTGGTAACCATGCGGTACAGTGATAAAAGAAACATAAGAGAGTACATTATAGAGACATCTGAAAGTGCTCACTTAGTATCTGATTCTCAAAGTACGAGCAAGAAGCGAAAGAGGATCAATAACAAAGGAAAAGGAAAGTAAACTGCAGATTCTGGAGACAAACTTCTCAACTTTGTTAGTTCAGAAGTCAATTTAGATATTGTACCCACTGACACTTGGTGGATAGATACTGGTGCTACTACTCACATAAGTGTCACTATGTAGGGTTGTCTCAGGAGCCGACTTCCACTTGATGGTGAAAGATACATCTATACGGGGAATGGAAAAAAAGCTGCAGTAGAGGCTATTGGTGTTTTTAGGCTTTATTTAGGAAATGATAGCTATTTGGATTTGGAAAATACATTCATTGTACCGTCTTTCAGACGAAACTTAATTTCAATTTCTTGTTTGGACAAATCAGGTTATTCTTGTTCATTTGAAAATGAAATGTTTAGTATTTTCTTTAATTCAATTTTGATTGGTAATGGTTCCTTGCTTAGGAGTAAACATACTATTCATCAATGTCAAACTCTCGCCCAAGCTAACGAGTTACGATGATTGTTGCCTGACTAAATTAGTTGATGCATGTAGTAGCTTGTGAGCGATGAGTTCATTAACAACATTCCATGTGTAGATATTGTGTTTCAAGTCTAGACATAGAGTAAAACCAGCTTGCTAAATCTTGAAATTGTCGAACTCACATTTGCAGCCTGAGCAATTGCAGAAATGTCTAGAACATCCATTCAAAGTCAACTGAATATAACACCAAAAGACTTCAAGACAACGCTTAACCGTAGAGAAGAGAAGCGATCCCAGTTAGAGAATTCAAAACATCAAGACATCCGTGATCTTATAACTGGATATCAGTAAAATAAGTACAGATTTCCTAAGAATAGTAAAATGTCTCAACAGCATTAGTTGAATTCTACATTAGTTGAAGGGAACAAGGATATTAAAGTTACAATCTCAAAGGCAGTGACTTGTAAATTACACAGCAGTAGTACAAGGAGCACCTTTCGTTCAGATGTCGAAAGTTTCGATCTCCACTTCCAAACGACCAAAGCTCAATCAAAAGGTGGCTTTAATGGGACCATCTAACAACTCCAGCGAGCCAAAGTGCTAAATCCAGATATCAATCTGAGCTTCCTCAGCGTCGGTCAAGTTTGGGAGGAGCTTCCGGCGGAGGACAAGGAGTTGTAGTGCCCTTCCAAATCTGTGTTGCTGTTGTTTTTTTTTTGGCAGAAAGCCTTAGGGCATATACTCTTGAATTTTTGAAATGCAACCATTTTATTTTATGCACCCTTCTGTACTTTGTTTTGCCTTGTAAAAACTCTTTAAAAATACAATGCTTGTTAATTTACCATTGAGGAGGCAAGCACTGTTGGTTGATTTAACCTTGAGGGGAGAGACAAGGACTTGGTGCCCAGATAGGGTTACAAATTCATATGTTACTCACTCGGCTCACCGGGTATGATACGTCTGGAGATGATTTGCATGTCATGACCTCTCCAACCTTTTACCTTCAGCATCTTGTAGATAATAGCTACCTCCGGTATGTTTTTTGACAACGATGTAAGGTCCACTCCATTGAGGCTTGAGCTTCCTAGCGTCGCCGACCGGTTTGATTCTTTTCTAGACCTTATCCCCGACTTGAAAAATCCAAGTGATCACTCGGCGATTATACGCTTGTTGCATACATTGGCGGTACGCAGCTAGCCGGGCAACCGCTTTATCTCGCACTTCTATCACCAGGTCCAGATCGATTAGTCGCTTCTGATCATTATCTTCTTTGCTATAGTGTTGTCGTCGTATTGACTCATCGCCTATCTCCACAGGAATCACCGCGTCCTGTCCATATACAAGATTGAAGGGACTCTGACAGGTCCCTTCTTTGGGGGTAGTATGGTACGACTACAAGATACTCGAGAGTTCTTCAACCCAGTGATGGACCCAAAAGCTGTTACGAAAGTGGGTCTCAAATATATATATTTATAAGCTGGAAACCCTTTTTGCAATCAAAGGATAAAAGCATAGTAAAGGGTGCCACAGGTCGTATTTTTCCAAGGGCTAGTTCAAGTTGTTCGATTCGTACTCGAGTTATGTGTCGTCGATGTTTTTGGGTTTCAAATAAAATCGGGGATTTGTTTGCAAATAAAAATAACAATGCAATGAGAAGGAAATGAAAGCGCAAGAAAATGTAAGAAATTTGACTAAGTGAGCTAAACAAAGTGTAAGATAACTAATGACATCAAGCAATTTGAAACCTAAGCAACCAAGGGACTTAACTATCTTTTGGGAAAACAATGCTGATTTTAATTGCAAACCAAATATTAAGCAAAAGAATTAAAACGAGGCTGAAATTTTCAGTTGATACTAATGCGAAAACTTATCTTGATACAAAGTGGAAAAATTGGAACAAACTTGATACTAAAGGAAAAAAAACTTATGTGCCAAAAAGAACTAATGCTAAGTGCCAAACCAATTCTAATGATTCAGAATTGAAACTACTCAATTAGGTGCGGAAAACACAACTATAAATGCAGTAAATTGCAGGGATAGATGCAGAGATTCAGAATCTAAAAAAAATTGATCAAAACAGGGACAAGTGTTGCGGAAACTTGACAAAAACAAACTGCAAAGTTTCGAAAATGTGAAGACAGGAATAAAACTACTAATTGATTGCAAAATCAAACCAGCAGCTGATGTGAAACAATTGGGTGTCAAGCAAACATTCAGGTGCAGAATGTGGCAGCAAGTAGGTGCAGAATCAAACTCTAGTGAAACAAAATTCAGAAACAAAGCATGCTGTGCAGAAATGGAACATAAATTACAGAAATGGATTGATACGCAGGGAATTCAGCTGACAAAATAAAGCAAAAACAAACAATTCAAACTCAGATTGAGAAGGTAAGCTAAGAGTGAACTGATACGCAAGTCATGAATGGAGAATTGCAATTTCAAAATCCAGATCAATTCAAAAACGTCTAAAGCAAAAACAGTTTACAGAAATTCAGTAATGAAATCAGGAATTCAGAATCTGAAAGGAGAAATGCAGAAATGAAGGCAAACACCTAATTCAATACAATAGAGCAGATTTGATTTAACCGAACTAATGTGTACTAGATACAAATCTCAGCACATATGAACTGAAACAATGCAGCATTGAAATTGAAATTCAAGCAACTGATTAGCAGAAATTAAATCTGATGAGCAACAACTAGAACCGAATGCAAAACTTGCTATTAATTTCTATGGAAGTAAAACTACTGCAATGTGAATTCAGAAGGAAATAAAAACTGGAACTAGCTCGATACAAAATTAAGAAACTGAAGACAAGATTTGATTCGCAAGAACAGAACTGGCACACAAAGAATTCAGCTGATACGCAAGCAACAAACAAACAAAATCACTAGAATTGAATACAATTGATCACTGAACAAATTTACTAGCTAACTACTTGAAGAATGGAACCTAATTACTGCTGAAGCAATTCAGAAAAGGGAACTTGAACATCTGATATAAGTGCAGAACAGAAAGAAATTGCTGAAACAGAAATTACAGCTAGGAAAAACAAGAAAAGTAGTAAAAACTAAGCCTCGATCCTTCCCATGTTTCAAGACCTCCTTGTTCGTCACGCAAGGGCAAGCCAAGAACCCCTTCAACTCACAAATCAATGAGAAATTGGCTCCAATTCAGATCTGCTCGCAAACTGCACGCAGCTGGAAAATCCACTCCAAACTCCTAGATCTCAATGTGAATGGTTGCGAAGATGATTTGAAGATTATCTGAGCTCATCCTAGGACCCCTACAGATGGTTCAGATGGAAGGAAATGGAACATGGTTGAGATCCAAGAGCTCAAATCACAGATCTGCCGAAACCCTCAAGCAGCTCTGCATCCGGCACAATCTCTAGCTAAAATCTCCACTGAAGCTTCTTCCCAATGATCCAAATCCTGCTCTAAGGTTGTGATCGAGTTGGCCACGCCTTCACTGAAGAAAATCGCAAAAGAAATGAAGAAATGATGAATCCAAACGAAGAACAGCTATGACTGGAATTGGCGAAGACGCGACGTTTAGATCTGAACAGGGGAGTAGTTTAAGTAGTTAAAGCAGTGAACGACCCAGATTGTCCAACGCTCATCCAACGGTTGATCTTCGTCCGATTTGGCTCAAACTTCTCAGATTTTGATCAGAGGTCAAGATCATCCTCGGGGTAGCTCGGATCTGCCAGATCTACAATGGATGGTTCAGATCACCTTGATCTTTGAATGGATGGTCTAGGTCCCTCTGATCGTGATCCAATGGCTAGATGATCTCCGATTGGGCTGAAACCTTCAGATCTTGATATGATCGCTTGATTAACCTTAATCCCAGCTCGGATTGATCAGAAGTCATCAGATGGTCTAGATCTAACCGTTCTTGCATCGGACGGTCCATATGAGTCGAAGCTTGATAACTCGATCCGGGTCCACTTCCGACTCAAGTTTGACCCAGTATGCCCTAGGTCCATGATCCTTTCATGCCTACAAAAGTAGATCAAAATTTTAGTGACAAAACAACTCAAATATATCAAAATTTGTAATTAGGTCCAAAAAGAGTAGAAATCATAGAACCTAGGGTAAATCCACAATTATACAAGTAAAATATGGGTCAAACATGGATTTAAGCATATAAAATGATCAATAAAATCATACTTATCACCCAGCTACCTCCGACATGGTCCAGCTTTATCTTGAGTCCTCTAATGATCTCCCGGTTGACCACTTCGGCCTGGTTGTTGCCTTGAGGATAAGCAACTGAGGTAAAGGCTTGGCGAATGCCTAAGCCTCCGCACTAGTCTCTGAGTTTGTGCCCTGCAAACTGTTTGCCATTATCCAATACCAATTTATACGGAATGTTATACCTGCAAACTATATCTTTCCACAGGATCTTCATCACAGTAGATTCCATGATATGCGCAGGCAGTTCAACCTTTATCCATTTGGAGAAGTAGTCGACTAATACTAGTAAAAACTTTTTCTGCTGAGATCCAATCGAGAAAGGACCTACGATGTCCATTCCCCACTGATCAAAGGGGCATGAGACAATAGAGGTTTAATGTAGTTCAGTCGGGTGGTGTGTAATATACTGATGCTTCTAACAGACTTCGCATCCGGCAACAAATTTGGTTGCATTCGCTTGCAGCATGGGCCAAAAATATCCGACCAAAATAATCTTTCTAGTCATAGATCTCCCTCCAATATGGCTTCCACATATGCCTTCGTGTACCTCTCGTATGATGTAGTCGACCTCCCCAGGACCAATACACTTGAGCAATGGTCGGACCAATGCTCTTTTATATAACTGCTCTCCGACCAGTATAAATCTGGCAGTCCTACGACGGAAGAGTCGAGCTTCCTTATCACTCGCCGACACTGTTCCACTACATAGGAACTCCACATAGGGTTCTCTCCAGTCAGGTAATACAGTGTCTGCAGTTTCTTCTTCAATCTAGGCCACGACTCTTTCTAGAGCACTAGGCTCTTCTAGCGTCCATAGTGCAATGGAGCTAGCAAACTTGGCTAGCTTATCTGCCTTAACATTATCCGCCCGAGATATCTTTTGAGAACAACTTCAGTAAAAGAATATTTCGGTTGCTCATATATAGTCACATACCTCTGCAGGCACTCATTTTTAACTTCTAACTCTCCTTTTAGCTGTTGAGCCACGAGTTGCGAGTCCGAATGCAATATATCTCAAATAGCTCCCACCTGCTTGGCAGCTTGAAGCCCAGCCAGTATTGCCTCATATCAAGTCTCATTATTGGTAGCTCGGAAGTTGAGTCGGATGAATAATTGTAGTAAGTCTTCTCTAGGAGAAATCATCAGAACCCCGACTCCGCTATACTTGTTATTGGATAAGACATCAACATAAATCTTTCAAACCTCACCAGCTTCAGGTCCCAGGGTGGTTTCGAGCATAAAGTCAGCTAGAACATAAGCTTTGATAGTTGTTCAAGGGTGGTACTCAATCTCATACTCACTCAACTCTCCGTCCACTTGATTAATCATCCTGAGGCCTTAGGATTGGTGAGGATTTGCCTGAGTGGACTGTTAGTAAGCAACGTGATGGAATGCGCCAAAAAATACAGCCTCAACCTTCGTGCCATCAATACTAAGGCATATGTCAATTTCTCCAGGGTAGTATACCGTGTTTCTACATCTTTAAGGAGATGCCCAAAGAAATAAATGGGATATTGAATAGTGTCTTCTTCACGAATAAGCCAGTGCCCATCGCTTGTTCAGCTGCAGACAAGTAGATAAACAACACTTCTTCTCCCAACGACTTATATAGGATGGGGAGTTCAAAGAGATATGCTTTCAAATCTATAAAAGCCTTCTTACATAAATCATCTCATTCGAATTTGACTTTCTTGCTTAGAATTTTAAAGAAAGGCAGAGTTCGGTCGGCAGATCTCGATATGAATCGGGATAGGGTTGTAATTCTTCCATTAAACTACTTGCACTTTCTCAGAATTAGCTTCAATTCCTCTTTCTATTACCATGTACCTGAGAAACCGCCGACTTTTCACCTCAAATAAACATTTAGCGGGGTTTAATTTTAGTCCATTGGCCCTTAAGGTAGCGAATGTCTCCTCTAAATCAGAAATCATGTCTTTTCCTATCTCTGTCTTGACCAAGATGTCATCCACATAAACTCTAATGTTCTGTCTGATTTGGTGGTTGCCCTTGCGTTGTGTAACCCGAATGGCATTACATTGTAGCAGTAAGTACTATCCGTCGTTACGAAGCTGACCTTCTCTTGATCCTCTCGAGCAAAAGGAACCTAGTGGTATCCCTGATATGCATCCAACATCAAAATAAATTCATAGCCAGAAGTAGAATCTACCATCTAATCAATGTGAGGCAAAGGATAACAGTCTTTAGGGTAAACTTTATTTAAATCACGGAAGTTGATACAAATCCACCATTTACCCCCGAGCTTAGGGACTAGTACAATATTCACCAGCCAGGTCGGGAATTAAACTTCTTTGATATGCCCGACCTTCAACAACTTTGCGACCTCCTCCATGATTATCTTGTCTTGCTCTGGAGCAAAGTGTCTCCGCTTCTGCTTCACCGATCGGGCTCTTGGAGTGATATGCAATCGGTGTGTGGCCAAGGCGGGTGGGACTCTTTTGATTTCTTCGGTAGCCCACGCGAACACATCCCGATGGTCCACCAAGCAGCTGATCAACCGACCTCTATATTCTAACAAAAGATCGACAGCAATTCTTGTGATTCCTCTAGCCTGTTGAGGATGAATTTGTACTTCCTCGCTCTCGACCTCCTGGCGCTCCTCTTTGGCTCTTTCCTTTTCTTGGGGATTCGCCAGGTCAATTTGTAGAGATTCATGGGTCCTCGGGTTCTTGCGAGCTTCTGTCCTGGACTTCTCCATTGTAGCATACCCGAGAAGCTAATTGGTCTCCCTTAACTTTAGTCACTTGGTCTTCCACCGGGAATTTGATTTTCTAATGGTAGACTGAGACCACCACCTGAAATAAGCTGAGTGCTGGTCTCCCCAAAATAGCATTGTATGACGATGGGGCATCTACGATTATGAAGGGAGTTCTCCTTGTCCTCTGTAGAGCATCATCTCCTAGCGATAAGGACAATGAGATCTGTCCTATCGATTGTACTCGATATCCGACGAAGGTGAAAAGTGGAGTGGAGACAGGATATAGTTCATCCTCATCGACTTGCATCTGGTCTACCAACGTCTTATACAGGATGTTGACGGAGCTACCTGTATCCACAAAGATACGTTTAACCTCATAATTAGCTATTCGGGCGAGGATTACCAGTGCATCTTCGTGAGGGGCTTCCACATCCTCCAGATCGAGCTGTGAGGCAGCCTCTGAAACAATCTCTGGGTGACCCTTGATAGGGTGTTTAGGAATACCCTGCACTTCACACCATTTGTGTATTGGTGTAACTGTGTCACGTTCTCGAACTTACAGATGTGGTCTTCTGGATTCATTTTCACATCATAATCAACAATGCCCAGACCGCGAAACTGCTTAGGCATCGGTCTGTTATGATGTTCAGGGCAACAGGCGTGGATAGTGGCTTCAGGAGAACCTTGGCGGGCTCGCCCTTCTCCTACCCGTCTTCATGCCGGAGAACAATGGAGGAGACGGAATGCACTTTATCCATTTCTCCCACAGAGTCTCGTCTGTGTCCCGGAGCTATCATTGCCACCCTTAGTGGCGAGACGAATCATCGATTTTGGTTGTGCGAGACCGACATCCTGGGGATCTCAGCCTGCATCGGAGCCACTCTTTAAGAAGCGGCTTGTTCAATCTGGTGCTGCTCCAGAGCTTCTCTGACGGCGTTGGTGACCAAATTAAACGATTCAACTCCTCCCGCGTCAAAATGATGGGTTGTCCCTCTGAATTTGCCATCACAGTGTTCCTTCTACTGCTTAGATGTTTCCCACAGACGACGCCAAACTTGTTCCGAAAGCTAACGACGGGGTTGACGAATCACTAAAGCGCAGTCCACGACGACGATGACGAGGAGAGAATGTCAATGCCTGCGAGATTAACATGAGCGTAAAGGGGATGCACCGGAAGAAGTTCCGGTGGAACCCTCTCCGACGCTCAAGTTAGAATGCTTTCTCTTAGGGATAACCACGAGAAATCAAAGTACTATAATTCTAGCAAACTTATCCCCTTTACCTGGGTGTCGATGCATCTTATATACCTGATGTCTTCCTCTCACGTGTCCCGACCTCCTCCTCTACGTTCCTTAATCATTGATTTACCTCCCTCGTGATGGCCTTGGGACGGGTGCGGCGGGGGCGTTGGGGGCGAGCGATTTCGCCTTTTTTATCTTAATCATTTATTACTTGATAGTTGTTCTCTTCTGATAACTGCTACAGTGACTATTAAAGCTTTAATTACCATGCGTTGAGAACAATAATTAGCTAATGATTTTTCTGTTTTGGAAGGATGAGCGGGTGCTTGAAGTCTGACTTTCTTATCCCTACGCTGATCTTTGGGATTCACTCTCCCGATTCAGTCTCAGAGTCTTATCTGCCGAGCTGACGTCGGAGCTTTCTTCCGTTTTTTCCGAGATAGTCTCGGGAGTCCGACTCCTGATCGATTTGACCTCGGGAGCTTTCTTCCGTTCTGCTGAGATAGTCTCGGGAGTTCAATTCTCAATCTGACCTCGGGGCACTGATTCGGTGGGCCTTGCCACGTAACTTTCCTATGGCATGTGTCCTCTCGAATTGCTCATCCCTATCAATGAACTACAAATTTTCTACCAAACACAAACAACAACCTTTTTTATTTTTCTTTTTCATTTTTCTTTCTTTGATTTTGAAGCAACAAGCTCACGCCAAATAAATCTTTAAAAATTTGATACTGATGGAGCATATTTGCTCAATTCATATCATTTTTGCAAATTGAGCGAACAACAGATCAAAATTTAAGTCGAAACTGAAGCTTAAACTGATGGAGAAGTAGATTGGAGATACGTAACTAATGTTACTCGATCGTCGATGAACATACTAGTCATGAGGAGATAATTAATTACAAGGATAGCTTAAGCGAGAGATCAAGGGGAGTAGCAGCTGAGAAGGAAGAAGATGAATCACCAGGCGCCGTTGGGTCAGCAAACTCAGATGAAGCGCCATCGATGGATGCGCTCAGGCTGCTCGACGACGGGAAGAAATCAAACTCCTTGATTACCGACCTCTCCTTCTTCTCTGGTGGCTTCTACGTGCAGTCCAAGGTGAAGACATCGAAAGAACGATATAGAAGGTGACAAAATTCGAAAGGATTAGATTGAGAGAGCAATATTTGTGTGGGGAGATTACCAGATTGACAGCCCTGGCGGCGGCGAGATTCATCTCGAAGTAATCAGCACCGTTGGACAGGTTAGAAGATTGATTGTTGCCGAAGAGACGTTTCTTCTGAGGTAAGTTTGATCGGAAAGAAGCGCGTGAGATAGGAAAAAGGCACTTCAAAGAGAGAGAAAGATAGATAGAGTTGTATAACTCACTCTGGCACAGAACTCGCATTGACCGGAGAGGCATTGGGTAATTTGGCTTGAAGGGGGCTCTAGAAATTGACCTCCGACCCGGAATCTGTCGTCCGCCACCGGTCGTTGGTGGCCATCCAGCGCTAACGGATCCCCGAGCACAGATCGGGCAGCGGAGCCAGCAGAATCTCCATCGAAGGTCGTCACCGACGGCGGTGCCGTAGGGCGTAAGGGATAGGGGTAACAGTGCATTTGATGGCCTATGGTATAAGAGACGGGCCTGCCGTAGATGGCTGAGGGGCCGGCGGCGACAGGGCTCAGCTGTAGGAAGTTGAGGGGCGGAACGTCGTGGTGGGAGGCGCCGAGCTCCTGGAGGCGGATCTGCTCTAGCTGGGCAACGCCGAGGCCGCGCTGCGGCGGGCGCTTTGGCCCGGCCGCCTTAGCCCCTCCGCCGCCTTTTCGAATCTTAGCCTTCGCCGCCGCAGCGGCAACGGCGTAGCCATTGGCTGTGCCGCCGCCTCCTCCGCCGGCGTCTTCTGTCTTGCTCTGGGGAGAGGGCCACAGGAAGAAGGACGTCGCCATGGTCGAAGCTTAAAGAAACGGCTGAAGGCGCATCGTTGAGTCGGTCAGCCATATATTGCGGGACGAGGGGCAACACATAGATCAAATTATGCGTACTGCCATTGTAAATGGTAACGGAATGGGAAGCGCGGGGCCGTGGTCCCAAACAACGAACGGACGCGTGTCATAATCCTTGTGGCAAATACGAGTACGGTCTGGTCGGGATAGTGCTGCGGGTCCCACACTCGTTCCCTGCCGTTCTGTTTTTTTGTCTTTTCTTCGCAATTTCCATGCAGTGCCAGTGGGACTCATTCGAGCCGCCCGATGAAGATTCATGAGGAATTTCGACCGTTCGCTTTCTCGGCCTAAGAATGAGGCGTTGGCAGCCGCGGTACAACTGTATAAGTAGGCCGTAGGGTCATGGATTAGGAGGGCCGGGGTGGATTTGATGATGGTATTTTCCTAATCAGGAAGATTTATTCTCTAGAAAGAAATGTGATGATGGACCATGTTTGGTCCAGATTGATAAATCCAAGCTTCTGTAATTAAAAAAAAATCATATATTAATCCTGAATATTTCACGCGCTAGGCATCATCTCTGTGATGGAGGCTGACAAGATTGAAAGAGGACGAACACTTGGTGGATGCTAGTGGTTAAGAATAGGGACGATGAGACATAGACACGCATGGGCGAGTGTTGATGTTGTCTATCACTGCGATTTGCCGCAAAGGGACAGACCATTTGGATACTGGCGAGACTGGCGACTTAGATCAGACCCAGAGAGAGCGAGGAAGCAGACAAACCATAGAGCAGCAGTCGATGCATGCAGCTGGGTGGCTCAGGGACCAGTCCGGGCAGACTTTCGGTTCGCCGTTGCCAGAGAAGGCGAAGCTCTGCAAGCGCAGGTACCTTCACTGCTCTTCGTATTAGCTTGTCGTCGAACTCCCTCCTGGTGAATTTCCAGCGAGTTTCTTTTATGTTCCCACAAAATCCAAATCCCTACCATCCATCGCGGCAATCCGTCTAGAGGAAGGATAGGATTGGGAATGGGGGATATATATGTGATCCCTCACCTGTTCGATAAAATTCCCCAGAAAAAAAAAAGGGTAGGAGGGGACCATCTCCGCGTCGTTCGTCTGGATGATAGATAGGAG
This sequence comes from Boesenbergia rotunda, assembly GCA_024364735.1. Classification (NCBI taxonomy): domain Eukaryota; kingdom Viridiplantae; phylum Streptophyta; class Magnoliopsida; order Zingiberales; family Zingiberaceae; genus Boesenbergia; species Boesenbergia rotunda. Next base: position 182,572 of record JAGFNQ010003817.1, on the reverse strand, counting down.
AAAGGATTTGGAGAAGGCATGCAATTGTAAAAGCGATGTAATAAAGGAAGAGAAGCAGGCCGCGCTAGTATAGCAATGCTCAAAAAGGTTGCGGGGACCGTAGGCTTTCGAGAGCCCAGCAAAAACAGCAACGCGGACAGGGAAAGAGAAACAGAAGATTGACTGTATCTGAACTGAGATCCGCTACCAGATATTGTGTTTTTGCTTGAGGAATATGGCGGGGCAACAGAACAAGGGCTTGGTTTTTCCTCACCTACTCCTATACTGCAGCGGTAGCAGTTCAATTCTCTTGGCTGGGGAACTGGAGAGTTCACATTGCATGGAGGTCTCCTACTCGAGTATGTGCACTGATCATTTATTATTGAACAAAAAAAAATTGCACTTTTCCAACTGTGACATAAGGCCCATCAATGGGGGCAATGAATGTTGCTTGCTCTTGCACAAGTTGGGAAGCTTCAAATATTAATTGAGACCATCATCGTCCTGTTATGCAGATATATATACTTAGATTATTAGGATTCAATTTGTCATGCTTTCTAGATGTAATACTTGTTGTACTTGCCTCATTGGCAGCAACTTGATACTTGAAATGCTTTCTGTTTTCAGCAAGCCATCTGGCAGTAACAATAATAGAATGCAAATGCTCATCTTTTTGGATCTTTGAAGACGGGATGTATGGAGAGAGGAATGTTTAAGACTAGAGGTAAGTAGCACAAACTTTGTCTGAATTCCTTTTTTTGTTGTTGTTGTTCTTATTATTAGTTTAAATTGGAAAATTTTGATTATGAGGTCCCGAAAGCTCTTTTGTATTATATCATATTTTAGAGATTTACATTGCTACCAAATCCGGCAACATATAGGTAGAAAATGTAGAATATAATCTTTAGGGTGTATTTTATTTGACAGAAAATATTTGCTGAAATATATTTTATATATACTTTTTAGTGTTTGATACAATAGAATATCATAATAAATGGAGGAAAAATAAACTTAGCCAACTTATAAAATCACCTTTTTGTGTGATCTTCAACACACACATGCATGCGCCTGGTGTGTTTGAACAAGCAGTTAATGCAGTGTAATGCATCCCTGCCCTGCTCTTATCCTGCACTCTGACTGGCCTAGTGAGCAGTGTTATACTGGTGAGGTACTAATTGGATCAAGGGATGGAAAGTACCAACTAGTTTTGTCAAATGAGGAGTAGGAGCATTAGGGCCACAAGACGCAATGGGGAAGGACAATACATTTCTTTCAAAGTTGGTAGTAGAAAATCAGTCACATTTTACTTCCAATGGCATTGGTATATTCTTAATATTTATTAATGGAGGAACCATTGATATATGATTTCCAGGGTGAGTAATACTTAATGTAGTCTTTTATACTGTTAAGTAATTGTTTAGTTTGACTCAATTAATTAATTAGCACACTAGCAAACAATTTTATTTTATTTTTTGCATAAAATGTTTATGTACATGATTAGAATATTAATCAATTCTAATTGTCAATGAAAAACATTCGTAGGCTGGATTAATTATCTCAAGGATTAATCAATTAGAATACTATACATCTATATTATATATAAAAAAACAACTTACTGAACAATTAATATTATAATGTATTGTAAAGAAAATGCGAAACAACGAACTAATCATTAGGAACTTGATTAATAACTGGGCTAAATACTTAGATAATGTATTTATAGTATAAAAAATATTGAGTCAACCTAAATTTTTCTAGATTTGAATTTTGATGTGCTAGATTATTTCTTAAAAGGTTTTACATTGATCCTGAATGCCCCCACATTATCAGCTCCACGGTCATTTATAGAGGTATTTATATTAATTTCATCATAAATCGATCTTTATCTATCTCTATAAATCTATTTTATGATAATCAATTTTATTATGTTTTGGGACTGAAAATGATAAACTATTGTGATGCGTATACCCAGTGAAAATGTACATTCAACCATCAAAATACAGTTATCATTACAATACGAACTCTGCCAAGCGTAAGGGTATAATGAACCAAACATTTGTGAACAAGTTTGGTGCTCAGCTTGGTAAGAGCTTGTTTATGTTCACTCAATATACGCAAGATCAATTAAATAAACAAGTTTGAATAACTCGTTAAATTAAATAAAAAAACCTGAACATATATGTGTTCAGCTCGTTAATATTTGTGAACAACGTTCACAAATAATATTCACGAACCATGTTCATTAATAAAACCTTTATCAACACGTTAAATAAATAAAAAATAAAATAAACAAATAAGTTTGAATTATCAAGTTCAATAATCAATCAAACAAACAAAAATTTTAAATAATCAAATAAGCTTGAATTGAAAATTCGATAATATCTAAACGAACCAAGCTTGAACCGTGCTTAAATTAAAAGCTCAATAACATCTAAACAAATTAAGCTCAAGTCAAGTTCGGAACAAGCTCAAGCTCATAAAAAATAAACCAAGCCAAATTTAACAATAATTTCAAATGCTCGATTTATTTTAAACTTGACATGACTTGGTTAAATTATCTTATTTCAAATAAGATTGAACACCTCAAAATTTGACTCAATTTGACTCTGCTTGTATACCGTCCTACAGGTGCCCAGGCCACGACTGCTACATACGTGCTTGAGGCATGCAATAGTACGCGTACATACACGCTTCCCCGCTGCCTCCGGTATCAACATTTTCCTCTAATGCTGCCTCCCTCCAGTATCAACATTTTCCTCTAATTTATTTCACAAAGCATGGAGCGATGGAGATAATCTTCGATAGCAAATATTGATTCCGGTAGATTATAAAAATGATTTCTTTATGATCAGATTTTTGTTTTTTTAAATGTTCAAGTATGTACCATTAAGGGCTCTGAGAAGGATATCTGTGGCATGACTTTGGAGAGCGTGGAGGAGAGAGGGTTGGACCTGCGAGAAGAAAGAGAGGAACAATGGAGGAAGACAGGAGAATGGGGTGATCGATTGCATCCTCCAACAGAGCGCTCCGAGCACTAGAAGCTCCATTCTTTGGATCGTGCGTGATTCAAACATTAATCCTTCATTTCTCTACCAATGAAATGAAGCAGTGATATCAATTAGTCTCGTCACATCCTAAACTCTCAAAAGAAGGATTTTCCCTCTTTCAGAGCATTACCTGAAGATCTTCAATGGCTTGTCTCTCTGCAATCGTAGATCGCTCATGATGTAAGCTGAAATAATCTAAAATGATCCATCCGCTATGTCTCTTTCAATTACTGATCAATAATTACATACCGGGATTGTGCGCTTGGAGAGGTACCGATCTATGTAGCTTACTGCAAGACAAGCGACGGAGGGTTTCAGATCACAATGAGACTGCAACTGGCCACGGGGATCTCGGCGTGATGGTAATTAAAAAGGACTAGTTTCTTTTCTTTTATCTTCATTTCAATTGACTATATCGTTGCTATCGTTACCTTTAGAACCAGAGTAACAGCCTCTCGCCGGGCGCAAAGATCGGTAGCTCCGATCATGGCAGATGTTATGTGGTCGGCCTCGGCAACTAAGATGTTCGATATAGGCGACGAGCACATCAGCTCTTCTGAGTTCATGAGCTGGTTATCGAGATCAGACTCCATTCTTTCTCAGCAATAGCAAGTGAAGGTAAAAGTTGGATTTTTGGTTGAGAACGGAAGGGGGAAAAAAAAAGAGTTGGAACCGCCATCTTAGCGGCTCCTTGGTCCCGGCCCCATAGATTTCTAGAGGGAGGCAAATCATGGTTATCACTGGTGTGGTGACGCGCTTGGGGTCGACCGGATTAAAGCCAGCAGATCAAGATTTTATCCCCGTGCATACCTGGCGACGCTCGAACCTGTGACCCCGAAACAAACGGTCAGGCGCTTTACCATTCGATCCAGCCCGTAGGGGCAGAACAGAAGGGAAGCAGAGCTTTATAGGCAAAAGGATCATGTTCTCCATTGTTTTCTTATAGATCTTAGTTAATTGGTCTTAAGACTGGCTGCTGAGCTATCCTAATTAAATATACGTTCAAGTCTGCAGCAATCTAGTATATAATCGAGCACATACAAGGTCAGCTGACTGCAAATCTAAATCCTTTCGGTGACAAAGTCTGTTTGATCTCTCCAACACTAGTAGATTGTATATGTTCCTCCTCAATCCTTATCAGTTTGATATAAAATTATTAAGATGTATCAAACACAAATAAATATAAAATAAGTACGTATCATATATACATAATGAAAAATATTAAATTTAAATAAGATTAGTAATGTCAAATAAACCATATCATATGCACATGCTAAAAATAACATAACATTTTATCAAAATCAAAATATGAAAAGGGATATAATATATTTTACCTTTCAAAATTTAGATTATCAATATATGCATTTCTACTCTCTACCCTCAAATCGATCATATTGACCTTCAAACACATATGAAAATGTATCATATTCAGGACATCATCATCGTCGTTCAAAATCACGTACATCTTATGATGTAGAGCTATGTATTGCAGAATCATAGATTCGGGAGTAATCTCCTCACATTTTTTACCAAGACTCACAAATATATCCAGCAAACTATAACCACTGAAAATTGAAATCACAAACAACTCATTCTTGCACTTACAACTACCCAAAAATGTAACGTTGCAAGGCCCAGTTTCAGATTCTATTTTCGACCTAATCCACAAAAGTATAACATTTTATTCAATAGTATAAAAACTGAAGATTAATATTCATATAAAATTATAAGACAAATTTTTTTCGCCAAATCATTTCAAAATATTGAACAATAATTAGATTTAAGCATTAAAATATAAAAATTGAGGATAAACTATTATAATCGAGTACTCTAAGTAATGTTCTCAAAATTTCTAAAAATTGAACTATTTCAAATACTAAACTTATTTTAAGTATGATAAAGATCATTCAATCAATCCCTAAACTAAATCCCTAAACACACAGACAATCCCTAAACTAAATCTTAAATATTAGACATGAAATAAACAACCAACCAAAACACACACACAATAAAAAAAAAATTAAACATAAATCTCATAGAATATACACAATAAAAAAAACTAAATACAAATCTCATGAAATCATTAAATCGAAAAAAATCAAACACAAACTCACTGATAAAGAGGTGATCGTCTCTTCGATTTTGTCCTTCAATGTATCAATAAAGGCCTTGTTCGTGATGGTTTAGATTTGGAGAAGGAAGTCGATGTTGAGTTAAGGCAAGAAGGCGTTGGCAGTTGGGGGTTCGAGCGAAAAAAATGAGCTGCAAAGGGGGTTTTAATTAAAACCAAGGGCAATTAGGTAAAATCAAAAATATGAGAGAGCCGCAGTTACTGATCAGATTTTGTCAGGAAGTGAGAAAATATTTTCTCTGATCTGCGAACTGAGGGCAGAGTTTGAGATGCGATTAGGGATTTTATGGTAATTTCCAGTTGTTTTTTTTGGATTTTCTTTTAAGAAAATTTCATTTTGCAATCCTAGCTCATAGTTTACTTTTTCATTTTGCCCCTTAGAATTGAAAACTTTTGCTTTGAGTTTCTCAAAAACTTTACAAAGTACCTCGTCTCTAACGTCATCAGGGCAAGCTCATAGTCTAGTGCATAGGTGGCGAAGCTTAATCGGCTTTTTACTAAAAGACCTATTTTAGTTTTAAAAAATAGATATTTTTAAATTGATCAAAAATTTAAATTATTTTTATATTTATCCAAGAACGTATTTAATTATGCACTTTTTGTGCTTGATTCCCTAATAAAATCAACTATTTCTATGTTCTGTTTTTCTCTCTTCACTTCTCTTTTCCTTTTCTTTTTTATTCATACATAACGTAAGTCCCACATGTTTAGAATTTAACTAAGTTTTAATTATGTATAGACAATGTGTTTGATATGGTTCATATCAGGCGTGGGCTTGATATTTGTGTAAATCAAGTCCAACGTGAGTTTGATATGATTTCATATCATACCCACGTTGAGCTGATTCTTTCAATAATATTTAACATTTTTAGAGAAGTATAAAAAAAATAATAAATGATACCATTGGACTTCTTGTAATCTCATAAATTTACATGACTTGAAATAAATCAAATCGGATATGTATAGTTTCATTAGTGACTTTTGATCAAAGTTCAGTAATCGACCTAAAAATTTCAAATTGCAATCATTTCAAGTTTCGTGAATTTATAAGGTTTTAAAGCGTCCAACGGTGTTGTCCATTGTTATTTTCAACTTCTTTAGAAATGTTAAAATATTGTTCAAAAAATTAGCTCAACATGAATCTAATCTAGTTTCATATTAGGCTAAACGACATATTATGCCTACGTTTAGCATGATATGCCAACGTGCGTAAGGAAAAAAAATGATACAGATCGAAAGAGAGAAGGTTGATTGTGATATGAAATTAATGTTTTTTTTTATAAGTTTTAAAGTAACATGGGATTTTGATCCATTTAAAAATTTTGCACGCCTTCTAATAAAAAGCCGAATTAGTCTCTCGGCTTTTGTTGCAGAGGTTACTCACTGAAAACAATATGGGCTTCTGTCAGTGAGAAATATAAGAGTAATGATTGAGAGAGTGAATTTGGGAGAGTGAATGGGAGAGTGAATGACGTGTAGTTAATGTGTACATGTTCAATCGTCGATCGGACACCACCGATGACCTCTGATTGTCGTCCTGAATCAAACTATGTCTTGGGGGATGGTGAACCCGGCAGAATCGCCGGTAATTGAGATCTCGCCGGATTGACGGTGAATGCGACGAGATCATAATTGCGGCGATTCCCGATGAGTTCACCGATCTTCTTAGGACATAGTTTGATTCGGGACGGTGATCAGAGGCCGCTGGTGGTGTCCGATCGGCGATCGGACGTGTATACAATAACTGCCACGTCATTCACTCTCCCATTCACTCTCCCAAATTCACTCTCCCTATCATTATTCGAAATATAATTACTGCTACTGTTTCTACAATGGAAAACATCGAGACCCCAGTCCTGATAAAAATCCTCTTTCCTGGTACATTGCTCGATCTCAAACCCTCTTTTATATACTGCACCTCTATGTTGTTTAGAAGATTGAAGTACCAACTTAACATGAAAATAGTTTCTTTTTTTCTGTACAACTCCAAGATCTTTTTCATTAGTTTTCCAAAAAGTGGCGAAAGGTAGATAATGATCAATGATGCTTGTTTCTTAGGGGAAAAAAAAACATACTGTACACATTTAGGTGAAAACAGGTAGAACTCTGACAACAACTTCTAAGGGAGTGTTTGGGAGAGCTTTTACTTCTTGAAAAGTGATTCTTGTAATGATTATCTTGAAGTTAGTAAGAAGCTAAAGCATACAGTGTTTGGAAATAGAAGTCAAAAGCTGATACAAGGTAAAGTTTGAGTGTTTGGTGAATAATCACTTTTAAGCTTAATTTTTAATTAAATGACAATAATATCCTTAAACTATCAAAATTAATTTTTTTTCAATTATTTAAATATAATTTTGATACATGATCTATAATATTTTATATATTTAATATTATATTTTAAATATTATATCAAAATTATTTTTTTTAATAATATATATATTTAAAAAAAATATAAAGTTAATAAAAATATAAAAAATAATAAAATAATAAAATTTATATAAATTTATACAAACATGTATAAATTTTTTTGAAAATATAAATTATATAAAAATATAAGATTTTATTTAAAAATAGGATGGTAATTATGTAAAGTAATAAATTTATTAAGGGTATAAATGTCAACTTTTAATTCTACACCATAAGCAAAAAAGCAGAAGCAGAAAAAAGCATCAAATTGTTGCTTCTAGCTTTTGAGTAAAAGTTGCAGAAGTTAAAACAGAATCTGACATTCCCAAACACTCAAAAGCACTTTTGCATGGCTAGAAGCTAAAAAGCAGCTAGCAGAAGCTCTCCCAAACACTCCCTAAGGCCCTTAAGTGAGATTCTCATTAAATGATGTCAAAGTTCTTGGAAAGCTGATTGAGTCGTCTTGCTAAAGTTATGCCATTTAAGTTTGTATCTTGGAAACAAAAATTTTGTTATATCATGAGACATCATATGTGGAAAATTTCAACATTCGACACCTCTCATATGTTTTCACAGATTATGTTATTGTCTGCGAAGGAAATTTAATTTTATCTATATAACATGATGATTTACATCATGTAACATATAATCTAAAAGCTCAAGTGCTTATAAATAGTACAGTTAGAAATACATCGATCGCTGGATCCAATTTGCGACACATCAAAATAAGGATTATATTGAAATAAAGATTGAATTGCCCTAATACTTTCGTTGTAATACTTTCAAATAAGGTGGCATCTCCATTATGGCAGGATTATCACTGGGAAGTTGTTCTCTTGGATCTATCACTTTGAACGTGCAACCCGCCTTTTGTTGCTCATCTTTCCAGTATCACAAGCTAATGATACTGGTCCTGATAAACAAAAGCAAAAGAACTCCATGAAACACCACAATATATCTATATGAAGGAGGACAAAAACAGACAGACGACAGGTTAGAGTGGATGAATGGAGCCCCAAGAAAAAATTGCAACCAAAAAGTAGCTTTGGATAGAAAATGTACAGTGGTGGGTGGGCAGACAGGTGAACACCGCCGACTGCCGCTTTTTGCGACTGGAGTCGGTACAGCAAAAATGTGGAAGAGAGTACTACAAATGCAACAGTGAAAGCTCCCGGCGGAGCACGAGGAGGTGCCGCAGCGGAGTCGGCGAGTTGCTGGAATTGGAGGGAGTCTACGGCGAGCGGCATGTTCTCCTGGTCCGGGCTGCATTTGTAGTCCGACGACTCTCCGACGCCACGGGGAGGGTGGGCGCTGTAGAGAACGGCGCGCAGGACGGCAGAGGCCGTGGGGATATATGCCGTCCGGTTCCTGGCCAGCAGCCACGTCAACCCCATTAGTTGGCAGTCGCGGCCAAACATCCTCGCGGTCCGGTCGCCGCCGTCGCCGCCGTCCCCTTTCAACTGTTCATGAAGAATAAGCTTGAACTAAATCGAGTGTTCATGCAATGAGGCACGCAGAGGGATTGAATGTTGCATGTTCTTCATTTATTACAGGGGAGGAAGGAATGAAGATATTGGATACGATGGGAAATCCAAGAAAGACACCACACGAACAAACAGACAACCAACACGGAGACGGAGCAAATAATTTGCAACTAGAAGAAAGTAACTTTGACTTCGGGAATTCTGAACAAATTCTGTTGAATAAATAATTGAAGCAATTGCCATGACATTTTTCGAGCTGAAAAAGTTGAAAACGAAAGGTTGCCGATCGAGCAGATAACATAGAACAAGCAATACGGACGAAGACAGAGAACATGAAATGGTGATGATTTATATACCTTCTCGAGGGAGTGCAAGCACCGGGTGCAGCCGGCGTACGATGCGTTCAGGCAGTCGCGTTCCAGCTGCCGTACCGCTGCAGTCGGCGTGGCGTTGCGCGGTGGATCCTTTCCGCCGCTGACGTTAAAGGCGGCCGGGCACCGAAGCGACCCGACCTGGTGGAGCCGGATGCCGCAGAAGCAGAGGACGGTGTCGCAGGTGGCGTTGGTGCGCGGCAGCCGGATGCCGCGCCGCTCCAGCGCGCTCTGCAACGAGTCCACGCACTTCTGGGTGTCGTCCGGCATCATCGGCCCGTCGGCGCCGGCGAGTCCTTGCGCGGCATCCGGCGGCGGCAGGAGCTCGAGCGCGTAGCGCGCGTGCGCGGCGAAGAGCCAGGCGGCGAGCACGGGGCAGCAACGGCTCCGGTCGAGGCCGCCACGGGCGCAGGCGTCGTTGACCCCGCCGAAGAGCTCGTCCGAGAGGTCAAGGTGGCAGACGCTCTGGTTGCCCGGGCCGGCGGGGAAGGAAGGAACGGTGGTGGAGTCGAAACCGTCGGAACTGAGTGGGTGGAGCTGGGGGAAGGCGGCTTGCAAAGTGACTCCGGTGACAAGGTAGAGGGCGAACATCAAAGTTAAGTGGGAAGAGGCCATTTTTGTTCGTCCTTTCTTCCACCACTTCCTTTCTGCCTTCAAATTAGAACGGAAAGTTGGAGAAAGTGAGGAAATCGAATGGGAGCATAGGGAAGGGAAGCAGAGCTTCCCTCTCTCGCTATATTCCCTCTCTTTGGTTAATGTCGTGATGCGGGAGAGAAGGTGGAGTGGCAAAAAGGGAAACGCTGGCCCAGCGCCCCCGCCAGCCCGCCCGGAAGAGAAGGTGGAGGAACAAAAGTGAAGAGGAGAGAGATAACGTACAGCTTTTAGAAACGGAGTTTGTGAATGTTGCGTGCGAAAACAGAGGGGAAAAACAAAATGACGAATGATATGATATAACAGATGAATCTGATCGATTTGGTCGTGTTTTTTTTTTTTTGATTGATTATCAAAATAAATTAAAAAATATTGGTGATAGATGAATTAAAATTTTAATTTCTAAAAATTTAAATTCTATTTTTAAAAAATTGAAAAATAAATCGTAACGGGGATTGAACCGCTAAGAAAAAAATAGAGGAAGGAAGAATACAAAAGGTGAATTTGATTAAGTTAAATTATCCTAAACTTTTTGAATGTAACTCAACTTTTTCTTCAATCCCTATATTAGAAAAAATTTATTTTCACTCTCTACGTGCAAAGTTTCATATGCTTCAACTATAGATTTATCAAATTACCCTAAATTTTTTAGGTTAAAAAATCTAAAATAACATATAATTCTTCGTGAATTCAACATCATTTAATTAAAATCTAGTATATTTTCTATCAAAGTTAATATTGTCTAATCAATTAATTCTAAGCTAATTAATTGGTATGAACTCCTAATCAATTGATTAGGCGGAAAAAGAATTATACTCAATTTGATTGAAAATATACTAAATTTTAATTTAATAATACTGAATTTAGAAATAATTATATTTATCTTTTGAACTTTTTGTACCTATAAAAAATAAGAGTGATGTTCTCTCTTGATAAATATAACTGAACAATTACCGATAAATTCCTAATTGATTGAAACTCCCCAATCGATTACCTCTATCGATTGGAGTAGCTCCAATGGGTAGTTTTGATCAATTCTCAATCCACTAGTTTCGAAAAAAGGGTGGTACTCAATTTAATAGAAAATATGCTAGATTCTAATTATATTATACTAAATTCAGGAGGAATTATATCTCATTTTAGATATTTTATATCTAAAAATAATAGAGACTTTTAGGTAAATCAATATATAAGAAGTGAAGCAAATGAAAAGAAGTGGAAATGAACTTTTTTTTTATATAGGGATTGAAAATAAAATTTAAGATGCAATTGAGGATTTAAAGATAATTTATAGTTCATAATCTTGATTATCTAATTATCAAATAATCGTATAATTAAAATCATCAGGAATAAAGCTTCCGATAATGATATATTGGTTAAATATTTTAAATGAATATTTCAATTATTGGTGAAAAATTTTCAATTAAATGGATGTTCGGTATCATTGCTCGATCAATTGACTTCGAACAAGAGTGTTCAAACCCGATTAGGATACAATCGAACTAGTTCTCAAATCACTCAAAAGATGGGGCTTGAAAGCCTAAAGATAATATATATATATATATATATATATATATATATATATATATATATATATATATAGAAAGAGAGAGAGAGAGATTTACTCTCCTGCGGATCGTGCGGTGCGGACCCCGTACGCGATAGGGGCGCGCGACCGATCAGGGACTTCCCTGATCGGTCACTCACGACACTGCGCTCCGTGTCCATCGGCGGCCTTCGGCCGCCGCCCCCGAACAAAACTATAACCGTAGTGGGTGCGGTGAATCCTAGGGGTAGCGGTGAATCCGTCGGCGTAGTGAACCTTAGGGGTAGCAGTGAACCCGTCGCGCGTACCGGTGAACCCGTCGGCGTACGTGACCGATCAGGCAACGGCTGATCGGTCACGGTAACCGATCAAGTACGTGACCGATCAGCCGTTGTCGCGCACGCGGTCCGCAGGATAGCAAATCCGTATATGAGTTCTGCTCTCCTGCGGACCGCGCGGTGCGGACCCCGTGCACCTTTGATTTTGTAAATAAGTATCTTAATTATATTATAAAAATATTAGTTAATTTAGTTGAGCTTCATGACAAATCTCTAATTCAGTTTAAATTTATCGTCACGGGATGAATTGATGGCTAACGTGTATGATATTATCATCTTGAGATCTGAAATAAAATTTTAAGAAAGTCGATGTACTCGTTCTTTCCACATATTAATCATAATATTTGAGCTAATAATCTCCATGATTTATCTTTTACATAATGATTCTGGAACATATTGACTGAGACACAATACGAATGAATTATAATCATCTCTAATTCAGTTAAACTTAATGAAACTTTTAACAAAATAAATTGAAACCATTTAAATAAATAGATAAATAAGTTGAATTTGAAGAGTCTCGCTTACTCTACTCCTAAACTGATCTGAGACTGCGTGAAGCAGTAGACAAAGGGCAATTCTCTAGAGAGGTCGGAGGTGTCCGCTTGTAAGCAACAAGCTGTCTAAGGGCATCTCATCCTCTTTGGAGTTTCGACGACTCGCAGCGGCCACCACCATTTCACATGGTGAGAGAGACTGTCCGTTGGAATCCGTGTCCGTGGACTGGAGCTAGCAGTGCGTAATAAAACAAACAGCCAGATCACGACACAGCCAGCTGCTCCACTAAGAAACAAATCAATGAAAAAACATTTGCAGTAGTTCACTTCAACCAGTTGGAGTTAAGCAATCAGCAGCAGTAAAACTTTCGTAATTTTCATCAACCTTCAGATCAACCAGACGTCCTAAAGTTAGATAGACATCTGGGGGCCTTCAACCTTTTTAACTCATTCGTTCAATCACACATAAACTTTAATTGTATGATGGGAGAGGTGGGCCTTTACGAGATGGCAACGAGAAGACGTGAAAACAAAGAAACTCCAGCGTGTTCTACCACTCACGCATTATTATAGAATTTCACATGGATTTCAGTTCTAGCCTTCAGAACCACGTTATTAACGGGTTTAAATAAGCTGGAAAAGACAAACAAAAAGAAAACCTTTTTAGTTTATTATATATTAGTGTTTTGTGGAGTAAATTAAACTATTGAGTAACTTTCTCTGGTGTGTCACTGATATAAAAAGACATAATGAGTTGATTCAATCCTGCAAATGTTTATTTAATACACAACATTAATATATTTGTTATGATTGTGCCTTCGCACCATTTCCAGTGTGCCAGAAACGGAATAGGGAGGTCTACGAAAGAGGAAGAAATCCAGCCCCCACCAAAATAATCACACAGGGGCCGGCTGTTTTGTGTGATTTCTCGTAAAACAACGAATTAAACAAAAGGTAAAATAAAAAAGAAAAGGTAGCACAAGAAAGGAGAGAAAAGTTTGATGACAGTTTAGCTCGAGATGCTCATGCTCAGTGTATCAAGCGAAAAGATATCTAAGTGGAGCTTTAGGGTGCTCTTTGGTACTATTCTAAACCACCTTGGGTGCCACCATGTTCTATCTTCGTCTCCTTTCTCTTCACAGTGGTCAGTGGGTTTTGGTTGCAGGATAGCAGCTGCATGCCTTTGTGCAGGTTGGGCGTCGGGTCATGGGAGCGAATCACTCCCTAGTTGCTCCTGACGGAGTGCGTTTGCATTGGTAATGGACATCCAGCAGCAGGTCAACAAGACCTATGCTTCTTCGTACAAAGGCACAGTGTGTAGTCTGCAACTCCATTCATCGACTCCATCATTTTGTCCTCGTGGTGCCGCGCATCGCGTAGGCAGTGCATATGAAGCCGCAACAGGTGAGTGGCGAAGTGCAGCCCCACACCAATCATGCACCTACTAATTAGCTTAAGCATTGTTGTGAAATAGAAAAGGCAAAATATACGTTTGTGTCATCAACTTTAGACCAACTTTCTTTTCTATCAACAACTATTAATTTTAAGCATTTGCATCATCAACTATTAATCTCTATGCGTTTGTGTCATCTGTTAGACCCTCACTTGACGCCGTGACGACGTGGTCGATGAAATCCGTCCATTTGCTGATGTGGCGCCGTATATGCCTATGTGGCGTCGCGTTGGCGAAGACGCCTCTTTCAAGCCCTTAAAATCCCCAAATTGACAAAACCTAATTTCTAAACCCCTTCACTCCGGCGAGCACTCCCGACCTCCAATGTATGCGCGACACTTCCCCTAAGGGCGCTACCCATCCGCTTCTGCTTGCATCCCGACGTTCCCAGTGGTTGGCGTGTTTATTTTACTGCGTTGTGATCTGTTCTACCATTTCTTGCTCTTTTATTGCTTTGCTTCCTTAGGTTGTAGCTCTATTTCCATTCTGATTCTTGTTTTTTCATTCATTCGATTATAGGTAACTCGACGTCTTCCACTACCTGCTTTTCCTCCCCTGCCAACACACCAGCTAGTGATAGCAAAGTAAAGCCACTGCTTTTTCGCCTCATCAAATGTTTACATGCCAATCATTAGATGTTCGTGATGAAGCTGATTGTTTTTCCATTAGATGTTGAACTACTTTATTGCTTATTGATGACATTGATAATCTTAGGCCTATTTGCATTTCTTTTTGGCAGATTTTCTATGAGCATCCAAAGTACTAACATGAGCAATGTATCCATAGTCGTGGACGACTACCATTCTCAGCGACAATGTGAGCATCATCGCAAACCGACCCTCTACACTTCCTGGTCTACAAGAAATCCAAGTCGACGATTCTTTCGATGCTCTTCGTGGAAGGTATATTGCTTACTTATTGGGTTAGTTTGTTTTACATTGATGTACTTTTTTTGTTTATTTTAGGATGATGATTGTGGATATTTTGAGTGGTTCGATCAAGAATTACTACCGAGGCATAGGGATGTGATATTGCAGTTAGTTGAGCAGAAGAAGCTATTAGAAGCAAAAGTCGAGATGTTGGAAGAGATGGGAAGAGTCAAATCTGAAAGGATTGAAAAAGTATCATCTAAGAAGTGTAAATTGAAGTCTGCTAATATATTACAAGCTGCTGAAATCCATGGATTGAAGAAGAAACAATATGTTCTTGTTATGCTCATATTGTTATTGTTAGTTTTAGTAGTTTGTAGATGACTGAAATTGTAGTTAATTATGCTTCTTATTTTCAGTACTTCTAAATTGTAGTGTACTATTTTGGGATGAAATACATTAACAGATAGATACGATTTCAGTACTTTTACTAAATAATAGTATACTGTTTCAATCTATCCTTCAAGATATATCAGAACTTGCAGACTCTTTGACTCTTCTTTCATTCAAATCTTTCAAATGCACAACTAATTGTGAGAGGCAACAGAAGTAGTGACATTGTACAAATAAATTGATTAAGAATAACTTAAATGAAAGGTATGATACAACAAATAAAAGTGACATTGTACTCTTTCAAGAGATCCCAAAAATGGAACGATAGTGACTTTGTAAATGTTGTGCATCTTACAAGCCCAGCTGAATTATCTCCATAAACTGCCAAATGCTATGCACAACATCACCGCAAATTGCAATTATATTGTAATGTATAGAACCATTCGAACACCATGAAACATTACACCTACATATAAAATCTACATCAATCCAACACCACAACCTTGAAAAACTACATCAATTCGATAATTCAACACAACAAACATGAAAAAGTACATCAATTCAAGTACACAAAATATGGAAAACTACATCAATTCAAGTAGCTTCCTACGTTGTACATCATTCGCATTGCAAAAAGTTACAAGTAGCTTCCTGCGTTGTACATCAACTAAACATCATCATTGTTGTCTTGTGTATGTTGCGTAGATTGTGTTGGTTGTGCCTCAGCTTCATTACATGTTCTCCTATTATGCCCTTGTCCTCCACAATTCCTACATTTTCTCTTCAAGTATACTTGGCTTGTTGTTCCTGACTCTTACAAGAAAAATGTTAACACATGGTATTTACTTGCAGCAAGATCAGAAAACACTTAATTGCTTTGTCAGCTCAACCAAGAAACAACCGATAGAAGAATTGAGAATGCAAGCATGTGCAAAGATTGTATTATTCTTCTAAGACACCATATGCTACTTCATAAAATATCATATATAGGTATAGGTAACAATTTGGTTTACACAAACAAAATTTGGGTAAATGGTTGAATGTAATAAGAAACTATTCAATGAATATTAACAGAAACTTTGCAGGCAGGAGCATATACACAAAAACTGTAATATAAAACTATTCAATGAACTGTGAACTCATTTCATACACAAACATAGAAAATGCATTTAATTTGCTTATCCATAGTTTGTTGCTCTCTTGATGTTCATAAAATGTTAATATGAATTCAATGACAACGTGCTATAGAAGTAGTCAATATATAAGGTTGAAAGCATACCCGATTCCTGAGAATGTAGTACTTCTGACTCAGTGTTGGCCGTAGACATTTTACCTTTGCATGTTCTCTTGTTATGCCCCCATTGTCCACAAGTTGAACATTTCATTCCAACACCGATCTTCGAAATCTTTCCTGTGCCTTTAGGTTCCTCTTCCTTACTCTTCTTACGCTTGTTCTTTTTTGGCCTCCCCGGTAGTTTCTTGTAGGGTGGCGGCTTTATTGGTTGGCCGACATCAGTCGGCCAGAATTTTTGGCCCTCTAAAGGCTCTAACCCAAATGCGTAAGTACTATCATAAGCAATCCTCTTGTAGCAATCATCAACATAATCTTCAGGCAGTCTTTTCATGAAGATAATACAAGCCATAGCATGCACGCAAGGGATTTTATGCAAATCCCAATATCGACATATGCATGTCCAATTAGTAAGGTCTACAACAAACCTTTCTCTTTCATCTAAAAAACGTGACACTTCGTATTTATCCAAAAGAGATGGCTTGACAATAAATGATCTAGCAGCTACTTTCAAATGCTCAATCTGCTTTCTAATAACAGGACAAATGACATCCCCACTAGTACCAAACAATTTACTCTTCTCTAAATGTCTCATCATAATCAACTTACGTATACGTTCAAGCATTTGTATAATAGGGCGGCGACGTGCATCTAGAATAAAAGAATTGAAAGTCTCACAGATGTTATTACTAATCGCACCACATTTGCTTGAACATTGGAAGAATGCTTTGCAAAAATGTTGGGGACCTTGTTTTATGAAATCCTCAACTGCATTTGAAGATCCCATGACACCATCTTTTCCAAACTTCATCTCATTCAATGCAATGTTGTAATCAGCCACATTTGTACTCTTCACGGCCTTATAGAAGCAACTCTTTAAAAACAACCCCTTGTGTTTAACTTTCCAATTTTGATAGATATGCCGAGCACAGTTTCTATGCTCAGCATATGGTGCCATGGTGCATATAGAGTTCACCAAGCCCTGGAAAATCAAGAAAATCATAAGAATTATCATTAATGAAAACATCCATGAATAGCAACATAGGACGCTTATGAGTTTACCTTCTGTTGATCGCTGGTGAAGGTCCAACCAACACCATCTAACACATTAAGGTCTTTAAATAGCAATTCCAAAAACCACACCCATGAGTGTATATTTTCACCTTCTACAACTGCCCACGCAATCGGATACATTCCATCATTTCCATCACGACCTACAGCTGTTAACAAAATTCCACCAACTTTGTGCTTTAAAAAAGTTCCATCAAACCCAAAATCCTCCTACATCCTGCTAAGAAACCGTCCACCAGGGGCTTGAAGCAGACATACAACCGATTGAAAGTATCAAACATTCCAGATTCTGATCTTTCAAGTTTCAAAACGAAATTGCTATCCGTAAACTTTCTTCGTAATGCTGCAAGATAAGAACGCAAGTCCTTATAATGATCCTCAATAGTACCATCGATGATCTTTTCCGCCAACCACTTACTTTTGTAACATTTCATCAAAGGCACTTCCAATGTATACTTCAACATAATCTCTTTTTGAAGCTCTTTACACGTTGAACCATGCAAGCTAAGATTGCCCTTTACAAACTCGTTAGCTAACCATTCTCCCGTAGCTTGACGATTAGTCATGCTGCGAGTACAATTATGAATATTGGAACAATACTTAACAGCAAATCTATTCTCCTTTTTCAATAGACTAGCGTAAAGTCTCCAAGGACAACCTTTCTCACATACAGCTTCTTGGATTTCCTTATTGCTCCGCTTCCAACGGATATTAAAACCATTTAGGATAGCATACTGTTGTACAGCATGATGTAGATGCTTCGGAGCCTCAAAGGACAGTCCAACCGTAAAATCGATGACCTTATGATCACAATTAGGATCATACTCAACAAAAGTCGACCTATCTTTTCCTTTCATATCACTTTGAACTTCTAAGTCATCATCAGAGACTTCAACCGATTGTTCTATTTCATTCTCACATTGTTGCTGAGAATGGCAGTCATCCGCGACTATGGATGCATTGCTCATGTTAGTACTTTGGATGCTCATAGGAAATCTGCCAAAAAGAAATGCAAATAGGCCTAAGATTATCAATGTCATCAATAAGCAATAAAGCAGTTCAATATCTAATGGGAAAACAATCAGCTTCATCATGAACATCTAATGATTGGCATGTAAACATTAGAAGGCAAAAAAGCAGTGGCTTTACTTTGCTATCACTAGCTGGTGTGTTGGCAGGGGAGGAAAAGCAGGTAGTGGAAGGCGTCGAGTTACCTACAATCGAATGAATGAAAAAACAAGAATCAGAATGGAAATAGAGCTACAACCTAAGGAAGCAAAGCAATAAAAGAGCAAGAAATGGTAGAACAGATCACAACGCAGTGAAATAAACACGCCAACCACTGGGAACGTCGGGATGCAAGCAGAAGCGGATGGGTAGCGCCCTTAGGGGAAGTGTCGCGCATACATTGGAGGTCGGGAGTGCTCGCCGGAGTGAAGGGGTTTAGAAATTAGGTTTTGTCGATTTGGGGATTTTAAGAGCTTGATAGAGGCGTCTTCGCCAACGCGACACCACGTAAGCATATATGGCGCCACATTAGCAAACGGACGGATTTCATCGACCACGTCGTCACGGCGTCAAGTGAGGTCTAACAGATGACACAAACGCATAGAGATTAATAGTTGATGATGTAAATGCTTAAAATTAATAGTTGTTGATAGAAAAGAAAGTTGGCCTAAAGTTGATGATACAAACGTATATTTTGCCTAAAATTTATACTTATCTATGTATTATATTATATAGTGAACACAATCACTGGTTATTATTTTTAAAAACATTCTTTAAAGATTTTAATAATTAGAGGTCTTTTTTATTTTTATTTTTTACACTCTAATGGCTGTAGCCAAATTTTGATTTTTTTTTTAATAAAAAGCCTATTTTAAGTTTTTTTTTAAATCTATTTCAATATTACCGTACCATAGAAATAATTTTCGGGGGCATTAATGCCTCACCGAAGAGAGCCAGTCGGCAAATAAAAAACGCGGAACGAGAAAACGAAACGAGGACACATTCGCATCGAAACCCTTTCGGGCCGAATCAGATCGGTCGCCGCCCTTGTCCACCGATCTCGAAGAGCCGCCGCTGCAGCCCTCAGTCCTCCGCCGGAGAGCCAGATCCGCCGCCCCCATCTTCCGGGCGGCCCTCCTCGGTTTCTTCGTATCGAGAAGAGGCGTCTTTCGTGGGCTAGGGTTTCCTAATCCTCCTGAAGAAGGATCAACGAGTTGATTGCGCTGGTGAGGGGGCTTCGATTTGATCCGTACTCTATGGCCGGCGGAAGCACATCGAGCCGGCCGCGGTACGCTCCGGATGACCCGACTCTGCCCAAACCTTGGCGGGCGCTGGTGGACGGAAGCACCGGCTACCTTTACTATTGGAACCCGGAAACCAACGTCACCCAGTACGAACGCCCGTCCGATGAGCTCCCTCCGCCTCCTCCACTCTTGCCACCGCCCCCACCGCTCCTTCCTCCCAAATCCGCTTCTGTGATCGCCGTTAGCTCTTCCACGGTCCAAGTTGATCGAAGCCGTCATCATCCAGATGATCGCCGACATCGTCACGAGGATGATGATCGCCACGATCGTTCGAGGAACCACCAGGTTTGGCTTCTTCACTCTGTATGTAATAACTGTTTTCTTATTTCGTTTTATAAAATCTCTGGCGAAACATTATTTTGGATCCTATGGGAGAACACTGCTCAAATGGATTATTCCTTGGGAGAACACTGTTCAAATGGATTATTCCTTCCCACCTTCGCTATCCTAAATCATGCGTTAACAAATTTGTTTTTTTTTTGTGATTTAGGATGGAAATGGCAGAAGCAGGAACGGACATAGCACAAAGGAAAAAAGAGAAGCGAAGATCTCAACTGGAGGCCAAGGATCATCTGTCAATGTTGGAAGGGCTTCTTCCACACCTGTAGAAGCTTATCGTCGTCAAAATGAAATAATTGTAACGGTATGTTTTCCCTGGCATTCAAGTGGGAATCACTATTCTTCTTGAAAGTATTTTGTTGTCAACAAGTTATTATCAAGAATGTTCAATTATGTATCTGTTTCCAAACAACTAAGCATTTGCACATCTAACACCTGCCTAGATTTTATTCACAAAAGGATGAGTTTTTTGGAGATTTCTCAGAACACGCGCTTATTCTAGAAGTTTATAGAGGGGAATTTTGCTGTGAAACTTTTAATCTTATGTTATAATGTTATGATACTGTACTAATGGTGGAACTCATCTAACAGACTTAGTTTTTGTTGGTTACATTATTATCCAGAGGGAAGAATGAGAGCAAATATTCTTAGATGGCTACTCATTGGAGCTTATTGAACAATATCAAGTAAAACTACTAGATTTGTAACTTCACTCATGACATTGGATTGTTGGTGACCGTTAAAATATCACTTCAACGGATCACTTGTGTAATTATTTTCATGTGTCCTGCTTGGACCAGGCTCATGCCATAAGTATAAAATGGTGTTATCTTCTCATAGTGTATCCAAGTTATTTTGCAATCTAAACTCTCTTTTATCACTATAACAATGTTATCTTTTAGTTCATTGCTAATTCTATTTAGTGCTGATAATTTTGCACAGGGAGAAGATGTGCCTGCACCATTCATGACATTTGAATCTGCGGGGTTTCCACCTGAGATTTTGGAAGAGGTAGTTGTTCTTTTCTTTATTATCTTATCTTGCACACACGTTTGTACATGTAACATATGTAAGTTTGTCGGGCTGTATTTCTTACTTGTGCTCTGCTTGAAATTTGCAATTGCTGTTGATTTGGTTTATCTAGATGCTCATGCCTCTTCTGTCTTCTTTCCCTTTTGTACTTTGCCGCAGGTGCGATATTTGCTCCAGGGCGGAGCTAATGTCGGACGCTGTGCTACGTTGTGCCACCCTCTTAATGGGTAGCTGCTATATAGCTGGAGGGCCCATTATGGAGGGCTGAATCTGGGAAGGGCTGACCCACTTACTGATTCGTGGGTGGGCCTGCCTATGGTGATATGGTTCAGGATGCCACTCAGGTCTTCAGAATTCAAGGTCCTTTCTGCTCCAGCTTCGCATTTGCAAGCAGTTGCAATGTTTGAATAGGTTCTCCAGTCAACTAGCTCATGACTTGAGCTACCTGCCTTGATTTGTTTTGTGCTGCTACTTGAGTCCAACAAAAAAGAAGGCCTTTTGTCCAGTACAGCTTGCATCTGTGAGCAGGTACCAACTGGAAAGGGACTTCTGAGTCTCTTGTACATCAGTTGGTTCTGCTGTGATTGTCTAAGCTTCTACCTTGGTGCAAAGGATATACGTCCCTTTCTCTTGCTTCAGTTTGCATCTATCAAGCAACAGTTTGCATTTCAAGGATGCACTTCTGGCATAAGCTTAGTTCTCAATTTAACTTGCAAAAATATGCTCAGTAATTTTGTATTTAGTTAGTTGTGTGTCAATAATTCTCATGGGACTTGATGGTTTTTGTTTCCAGGTATACCGTGCTGGTTTTTCTGCTCCAACTCCAATTCAGGCTCAGTCATGGCCAATTGCATTACAGAGTCGTGATATAGTGGCTATTGCAAAAACAGGATCTGGAAAAACATTAGGATATCTTTTTCCTGGGTTCATGCACCTCAAGCGCCTTCGAAACAACTATAAACTAGGTCCTACAATGTTAATACTGGCACCGACAAGGGAATTGGCAACACAGATACAGGAAGAAGCTTTAAAGTTTGGCAAATCATCAAGAATTCTAAGCACGGTTTGTTCATATATCTTCTTCTAGACGAACCAATATGCTTATTCAAATACAGTCTCCTGTCTTTAGATGTTTTTTTTTTGAATGTGCATTTTTGTTGTTGTTAAAGTGTGTGTATGGAGGAGCACCTAAAGGGCCCCAGTTGAGAGATCTTGATCGAGGAGTGGACATTATTGTTGCAACTCCAGGAAGATTAAATGACATTTTGGAGATGAAAAGAGTGAGTCTCCGTCAGGTTTCATATTTAGTTCTTGATGAGGCTGATAGAATGCTGGATATGGGGTTTGAGCCACAAATTCGAAAAATTGTGAAAGAAGTACCCCATCGCCGCCAAACACTTATGTTCACTGCTACTTGGCCCAAAGAAGTCCGAAAAATTGCTGCAGATTTACTTGTTAATCCTGTTCAGGTCAACATTGGCAGAACAGATGAGCTTGTTGCAAACACTTCTATCACACAGGTATTGAATCTAGTAGGGTTTCACTTAAAAAACTGAAATTTGTATTTGTTTGTTACTAAAGGAATCATCTTGTGTTTCTAAATTAAAATAAATTTATTTCAAATTTCAGTGATTCATCTTTTCCTATGTCTTGGTATATTGAATCAAGTTGTTAGTTAACCTACTGAATGAGGGATGATAGCAGATGACGTCTTAATATTATAGAAGTATGATCCGTCTGTCAAGATGTTGCATTAAAAATGTATTCTTCATACTTGCACTCAAAAGAAATGTGCCCAAACAATGTTTGAATCCTCATTTATTGATTCTTAGCAATCTCTTATGCAGGCACGTTTTTTTTATTGCTTAAAGAGGTTCATTTTTGCAAGGACTACATGTGTCGAATGTTTTCCACACGTGTTTTTATTGATCATTCAAAAAATCATGATGGAAATATCCTTTCCACGTCAAGGGATTGCTATTTACCAATAATTAATTGGCAGTACACACACAAAAAAAAGACTAGTAAAATACAGACCTTTTAATTGACTGATGCTGGCGTTGCAATTCCAACATTGTTCTCATTTCCCCTCAAAAATTTAACATGATTGAGTTTTTTATGTTTACGTATCTCTGGTGCACTATATACATTTTTTCTATCCAGGTATTATTCATATTGACTGATTTGATAATTCTCGTAAAACTAATATGCTCATTGTGTTTACTTCAGTATGTAGAAGTAATTACTCCAGTGGAGAAACAACGCCGAGTGGAGCAAATACTGCGCAATCAAGATGCAGGCTCCAAGGTTCTCATATTTTGCACCACAAAGAGAATGTGTGACCAGCTATCTCGAACACTTGCACGTCAGTTCAAAGCTGCTGCTATTCATGGTGACAAGTCTCAGGCCGAGAGGGATAGGGTTTTAAGCCAATTTCGCACGGGTAGATCTCCCATACTAGTAGCTACAGATGTTGCTGCTCGCGGTCTAGACATTAAGGATATCAGGTTACGGATGCTTGACTTTTGTTAGCAGTCAATTAACCTGGTAGTTTTTCTGTTTCTTTAAAATTTAAATTTGTTTCTTATTAACCTGTCAAATTTGAATTTTCTCCAGGGTGGTGATAAACTATGACTTCCCCACAGGAGTTGAAGACTATGTTCACAGAATTGGTAGAACTGGTCGGGCTGGTGCAACTGGAGTCTCTTACACCTTTTTTTGTCAACAGGACTCCAAATACGCTTCAGATCTTGTTAAAATTCTCGAAGGTGCTAATCAGAAGGTTCCAAAGGAACTAAAAGACATGGTTTCACGTGGTGGGCATGGTGGCAGGTCACGGCGCTGGGCTTCCCGTTCGGATGCCAGGGATAATGGCCGCCCAGTGAGTGGGCAAAGCAATTTGGGTGGTTTGCTATCACTTCCAAGTAGATCAGATTCTTATCTTGGCAGTCATGGCACCAATGACCGCGAGCCTCTTGACAGGTACTTAGTGATACTATGTGGGACAGTAATATATACTGCCTTACTGGAATTCAAATTTTGTTTTCATGCACACTTTCAAGGCTTACATATGCAGAATTTTATGATATGAAACATGCTGCAAGACCCAGCATTCTGAAGAATTGCTAATAGCTCAATCTCTCAAGTGTTTACTTGCTTAAATAGACTCTGAATATGTTGGCAATCATAGGCATGGATGTAGGCCATGATACCAGTAATAGCTGCCTTGACAAACTTAATATCATGTTGGAAAAATATTATCAGCAATTATTTCATCAAGTAAATTAGACCTTGCTTGTGGAATCCTCTCATACAAACAGGTAATACTGTCTAAGCCACTTGGAGTATCCATCACATCAGTGAAAGCAATGTGACAGGCTTACAGCATTGGTGCTGGAACCAACTTCGGTCCCAGGCCAAAATGTTTACAAATTGTTCTTGACCTATGCCAACACAGGAACATGTTAGCACAGGTCAATTGTTCATGTTTACTACCAGCGATGGGGAGGGCGAATATGTGACTGTAGAGCATGTGAACAGGCAAGAGGCTACGTTACTGATTGACGCTACCATGTTCGCTCACCAAAGCATTGCCACTGATGTGAATGCAGCTTTCATTGTGTTGCCATATGTCATGGTTGTATCACATTTCCATGTGGGAGCATAATAGGACGTCTTGCCTAGTAAATGACACCAAAATTTAAACCTTAATTTAGTTATACCAAGATGCATATTCCATCTTTCCAGAAAATGAATATTAACAAAATGTTCTTGATGCTTACATCTACCAGCTGGGCCAAAAGCATGTGATGCTTATATTTCCATTATTTTCCGATTATTTGCTGCCTGTCAGTAGCATGCACACTCTTACTGTTTGTAAACATGGTTTTTATGAACTTTATTTGGTGTCATTTGAACTATATGGTTCCATCAAATGATTTCTAAATATATGTGTGCTACCTTGTAAGTTACTAAGTTTCTTATTACGTGCAGATCTAGGGGCCGGGTTCGTAGCCGCAGCCGCAGTCATAGCCGTGATCGGAAGAACAATCCCAGCTTAAAGAGGGCTCGGCTTGCAAGTCCTCCTAGCAGGAGCCATGGTAGCAGGAGTCGCAGTCACAGTCCTAAACATGTCCTTGATCGATACAGTGGGGGAACAAAGGAGTCAACACGTGTGAATTCACAACCAAGGAGGATTCCATCGCCAACTACTAGGCATGCAAGCCCTCCTAGTAGGAACCAAGGTCGCAGTCGAAGCAGGTCACGCAGTCGCAGCCCAAACCGTGGATATGATCGTCACAGTGGGAGAACAAGGGAGGTGGCACATGTAAGTTCACTTCCAAGGAGAATGCCATCACCAACAGCTAAGCATGTAAATCCTTCCAGCAGGAACCATGATAGCAGTCCAAGCAAGAGCTGCAGTCCCAGTCCTAACCGTGGATATGATAATTATGGCGGGTTGTCTAATGAGGTTGCACGCTCAAGTTCACCACTCCCAAAGATGATGTCATCTCCCATAGCTAGACATGCAAGCCTTCCTAGCAGGAACCTCCACAGCCCTGACCATGTCTTCGATAGTCATGATGAGGAAAATAGGGAGGCGACACATGGGAGTTCAGCACTCCCAAATCTGATTCCATCATCAACTACTAGGCATGCAAGCCCTCCAGGTAGGAATTGTGGTCACAGTCAAAGCAGGAGCCTCAGCTGTAGTTCTGATCATGGCTTTGATCGTTATAGTGAGAGAACTAGGGATGCAGCACATGGGAGTTCACCACTCTCAAATCAGATGCCATCACCAACTGTTAGGCACGCAAGCCCTCCAGGCAGAAGCTATGGCTGCAGTCCAAGCAGGAGTCGCAGTCACAGTCCTAACCACGTCTACAGTCCTAATGATGGATATGATGCTCATGGTGAGGGATCTAAGGAGCTGACACATGAGAGCTCACCACTCCCAAAGAGGATGCCATCACCAGCAGCTGGGATCGAAAACCCTCCTTGTAGGAACCATGTCTGCAGTCGAAGCAGTAGTCCCAGTCCTAACCATGGCTCTGATTGTTTTGACGGGGCAGCTGGGAAGGTGGCAAGTGCAAGTCCACCGCTCTCAGGGAGGGGCCTATCACCAACAGATTGCCATGCAAGCCCCCCTATCAGCAACCATGACCAAAGTCGAAGCAGGAGTCTTAGCCACAGCTCTAACCGGGGCTTTGTTCATTATGGCCAGGGAAGTGAACAGGAACCACAAGTCAATTTGCCACTCCTAATAACAGTACCAGCACTAGCATCTCATGGCACGTCTGACCCAAACCATTCAATGATGCCATATGATGACCAAAGATCACAGTCAAGTGATGGGGGAAACATAGCAGCGGTGGAACTCAATGCGTCACGCCGTCAGAATGAGAGAAGCAGAAAACCACATGGATCAGATAGCCCATGTCAGTATCACGAAAGGTCTCCACTTAAAAATGAAGATTTCGATCCACAGCTGTCAGTTCCAAGGCCTGCCCAGTTGCCAGTGTTGCCTCTCGACAGCCATGGCGAGGAGGAAGAAGGCATGATTCCTGCAGATGAGGACAGTTTCATTTTTCAGGAGGATGGTAGGACTTCACCATAGCTCTCTATCTCCCCCAGCGACCAAACTCAGATAACTAATTAGTGATACTTTTCTTCGGAGTGGTTTGGCGTTTCCTATTCAAATTTATCATGATGCAACTTCCTATATAGTTTGGAGATTTGGGTATTGTTGTAATATTCCCTACGACGAGGATGTTATCGGACCATTGATTGATATGGTGTACTAGCTAGTTTACTTTTTAGATCTTACTAAGACTGGTATTGAAGTTGTACAATTGAAACTGTAACCTCGTTTTTAATTCGTTTAGCAATTCTCGCACACTTGCTTTGTTTTACATTTCTTTAGATACAAAATCTCAGAGGGATTGATCTATATTTTTGGTCCTATCATAGGTTTGTTGTTTGTGTATTTATATGAATTTCTTTTCATATCTGTAGGGTCGGTTCTAGAGGGGCTATTAAGCAGCGAATGTAACTTTTTTTAATAACAAAATGCTGCAAATACCTGTGCGATGGTCTGCGTTGAACTTAGTTACTGAGGGAGTTGACTTCTTTGTGTACCTTTGAGTTAGTAATTTTTCAAAGACTGCTTCACTAATCAGAATTCCCAACTTGAAATTGCAATTAGTTTAGCAGTCTAATTTTGAGTTTTTTAATGCTTGGCATAATAGAAAATTAAGCTTTTGCTACCAATCTATTTTCCCCGCGTTTGTTCCTATGTGATCTTCAGATCATGAATTGAGCTGCGAAAATAATTTTATAGGGTTAAGAGCATGAATTGAGTTGCAAAATTAGATCATGAATTGAGTTGTGAAAAAATTTTGTAGGGTAAGACTATCCAATTGAGATCATGAATTGAGTTCCAAAAATAATTTTGTAGGGTAAGACTATCCAATATGATCTGATCCTTTTTAGGAGCTTCGTGGATTAGATTTTTAATATATATATTCTATCTCCGTGTATCTAATTAAAAAAGAAAAAGTTTATCCCGGAATAATAATAACGGTTAGATCAAATAGTTAGTCAAACACTTAATAATCGAATCCCAACTACAGCTAGTGGGATAGTAACTCTAAATGTTGACCGTTTGGATATACTTCTATGAGTATTTTTTTATTTATCTTAATAATCGATGAGAAACTTTTCTAAAACCGAATTGTTAGAATAACTTGATAGTTGGATTAAAAAAAACAAAGGAAAGTTTTTTTTTCCATAAAACATCTTTTTCAAAGAGCGTTTTAATCAATACATAATAAAAGGATCCTAAAAGAATGACAGATTTTATTTTATTTTTCTGAGTCCTAGTTAGATTCAAGCTCCAGATATAGGCAAACAACTGCTCTCATCCTAAACTCATCCAAATATCACGAGTATAAAAATGAATACTCTCCAGAATGAGTTAGAGTTTCCACAAACACGTACAAAAAGCTGGCCACACAATCTTTAGCTTGATTCTTTTTGCTTGAGTAGAGGAAAATCCAACAAGTGCAATGCCAGTACCTGAAACAGAAACGTTTCTCATTTTCGATAAAGGAACAGAGACGAGCATAACCGATGAGGCAAATGGCCCATGTATGTAGCTGGCTTGGATAGCTAGATTTGTAATGAAAGTCTTAACGAAAGAATTCATGGGTAGAAACTGAGTCATGAACAAGAGGAGTGTAGTGACAATGACCACGACCCCTTCACAAAGTTTATAAGCACATATACCTATTGATATGGGTGTTTCACTTGCGAGTATCATGTATGAAACCGAGATCAGAATGTGATCTATAATTCAAAACACAAAGCAGCAAGAAGAGATCTCAAGTATATCGATCTGTCTATGATCCAAACCCTGAAACAATAATCCAAACAATAACCATAAACTTAGATGTCTATGAAAACTCATTCAACCACACAAGGACTAGTAATATTCCACAAAATAATATGACTTTAGGCTACGTTTGGTAGGGGGTAATGTAATCGGGTCTGTAATGTAATCAAGTTTGTAATGTAATGTAATGTAATCTTGATTACATTGTTATGTTTGGTAATGAGTTGTATGCAATTTTTGATAACCATTACAAGTTGGATTCCTTTGTTTGGTGAGGGATAATCTATCCTGTAATGTAATTAAGATTGACGACCGCCGCCGGGCGGCCGGTGACCATCGACCGGTAGCCGACTGCCACCGACCGCCGCCGTTGACCGGCCGGCGGCGGCCGCCAGTCGGTCGGCGACCGCCGCCGTCGACTGGCCGGCGGCCGGCGGCGGCCGCCGGTCGGTCGGCGACGGCCGGCGGCGGCCGTCGGTCGGTCGGCGACGGCCAGCGGCGGCCGCCGGTCGGTCGGCGACAGCCGGCGGCGGCCGCCGGTCGGTCGGCGACGGCCGCGGACGGCCGACGACTTTACAAGCCGTAAAGTAATCCAGATTACGGAGGTTTTGGTTTGTAATCCAGATTACAAATCATCAACCTCTTTTGTAATCGAGATTACATTACATTACAATTTTAAAGTTATTCCACACAAAGGAATCCAACTTGTAATGTAATCTTGATTACATTACAGGGTAGATTATACCCTACCAAACGCAGCCTTAGAGTTATCTTAATGGCAAGGATGGGTGTACTACTTGCGTGGAAAGATAGTAGGAGAGGAAGGGAAAAGTGACTAAAAAATGTACACAAATGATTTCATGTTCGTAAGCAAATTTATGAGTTTTTCCCTCTCTGTCCCTGTTCTTCCTATATTCTCATCTGTCATAGGGGTAAATTTCAACCTTCAAAAATTTTCTTGCGCGGTAATTAAGTCCCGCACTTGACTCAGCCTTATAACGAATGGATCACCAAGATACAAAGGATGCCTAATGCAATGAACAATTTCCCAACGAAGCCACGAGCAAGCAAGCCACACAATTACAGGAAACTCCCAGCCTTTATTATTCCCAATAACAAAGGAACACAAGTGGAACACTTACAGAATTGCTTACAAATCACTCATGATTCGCTCATACAAATCCCTCATGATTTCTTAACAGTTCCTTCACACTTTGCCTATGATTTGCCCTTGCTAATGCTCCCTCATGCCAATGACAACCTTGCCTATTTATAGTGCATAGGTAGCAGTGACATAGTAGTTGCACCAATTACCTTGCCACAAGTGCAAAACCGCCTCAACTTACAAAACTACTTCTCCACATGTCTTGGTTGCAATGACACCATGCCAAATGACAGCCTGCTTTCCTTGTGCATTGCTCCATGGCTCCGTTGATTTGGCACCACACCAAATGTTAGTCCACTTGGCCCACGGATATGCTGCTTTGGCACCGTGTCAAACAACAACCTTCACCGCTTGTGCTTTGCCTCATGGTTCTATTACATTGGTCCCACGCCAAAGTGTCAATTCGCACTCTTTGTGCTTGACCATCATCCGTTTCTTTGGCACCATGCCAAAGTTTGTCTGCGCGCCAGGTGTTTAGCTCATTGGCTCCGCTTCTTTAACATCACGCCAAAGTCTGTATGCACACCCCATGCATGGCCCATGGCTCCGTTGCTTTGGCACCACACCAAAGTCTTGTATGCACGCCTTGTACATGACCCAAGTCTCGCACCACGAACTTGAGCAAGACAGCCCCTGCTGCTCCATCTGTTGTGATGTCTTGCATGTGCCCATGCATGCCATGGCTCACTTTTTCTTGCAAGCCTTAGTTGGCTAAATGCTTAGACCCAACACGTCTAATCCATGCACTTGTTCGTCACATTCCAAGTCTTGCCCCCGCATGACTTGTGGTTAGACGGTCTTGCACACCGCCACACCTTTGTTACTGCTTGGCATGTTGCGCATGCATGTCTTGCTCACATGATCATCAAGTCTTGCCCCTGCATGACTTATGGTTAGATGGACCTGCACGCCGCTACACCTTTGTTGCTGCTTGGCATGTTGCACATGAATGCCTTGCTCGCATAATCACCAAGTCTGCCCCTTCATGACTTGTGGTTAGACAACCTTGCATGCCGCCACAACTTTTTTGCTGCTTGGCACATTGTGCATACATGGCTTGCTTGCATGATCACCAAGTCTACCCTTGCATGTCTGGTGCTTTGGACAACACCCTGCGCACTGTCACCATTCTCCACTATTTGGCATGTCTTGTGCACATGCTCGGCCTTGATGATTGCCAAGTCTTCCCCTTGCTTGACTTGGGCTTGGGCAGCCTACACCATCGCTCTGGTGCTTGGCATGCCTTGCGCACATGCCATGCTTGGATGACTGCCAAGTTTGCCTCTTGCATACTTGGGCTTGGACAACCCAGTGTTATCGGTCCGCTGCTTGGCATGCTTTGCGTGCATGCCATGCTTGGATGATTGCCAAGTCTGCCTCCTATATACTTGGGCTTGGATAGCCGCGCGTTGTCGTTCTACTACTTGGTATGCCTTGTGTGTGCATGCCAAACCCATTGAATTGCCAAGTCTTCCTCTTGCAAGACTTAGGCTTGGACAACCCCTATGCACTGTCTAAATTCTTCGTTGCTTAGCATGTGGTGTGCCCTACGCACATGCCCGATAGGTTGGATTAAAGAAGCAGTCCAGTTGAGCCTCCGAGTTAAGGGGCTAACACCATCCGAGCAAACCTATTCGAAATTTGTAAAAGATCACATTTTCAAGGTACTCTTACAACCTATAGAAGATATGAAGGGGTGATCTTGATTCCCTTTGCAAATAATATTGCAGAAGCAAGAAGGTAGAATGATATAATAGTTATTATTGAAAGGGACTTATGTGCCCATCGATTGTGTAATAAAAAAAATTACCGCAAGAAACGTTCAAAATTAAGTAAAAACTAATATTATGTCGCATTCATGATTCATCTGTCAAGATTGATGACCTCTTTCTTAACCATGACTTTCCTGCTAAGAACATTGCTAAATTGAGGTCAGACAGGAAGCCATTGCACTCATGAATTCAACCCTAATTGAGAAAATGACTAGCTATATGTAGTACCTAAAAAAATTTCAATGTGGACTGCAACCAATTGTAAGATGGCAGGAAGCTGAAGAAAACTTAGTGAGACAAGAAAGTCCTAATTATCAAAGTTTGCATCCCACAATCACAAGATCATACCCGGGAAGCAGAAATCTTAGTCCATTTGTATAAATTAGTAGAGCTCATGAACAATACGAGCATAGTTTGGACATCAAATCAAATTGTTGTGATTATTTATCTCACATCAGACAGACAGTAAACATATAAGAACCATGTAAGCATGGACAATAAATTTGTTCAAAATACCAATTCATTCCAGAAAAGAACAACCTTTTTTTAAAATGGAAAAGTAGTGTTTCTCCATGTTCACAGTCAGTAACTAACAAAACTTACAATATATTTTTAAGTCTTGAATTTATCAAATTGAATACAATCTGTTGTTATGATATTATAGTTTTCCAATCATTAGATTGTTTAATAATATCTTGACCAAAAAAAACTCACTGTGTGATCAGTACCATAGTGAAAATGTTATCACAAACAGAGAGAACAGGTTTTACTCTGGTAAAAATCTATATCGCGATGAACAAAGTGCGCTGAGGTCTCATGAGAGATAAAGAAAGCAAACATAGTGAGTGTCAAGGGATATACTTCCTGAGATTTTAAGGATTACGAATCCGGATTACGACCATATTCAAATCCTTAGGGATCATATCTAATCCCACAAATTAAGGATATGTATTTATCATAATCTCACAAATTAAGGATCTTTACTTATCATTATTTCCCTATAAATATTGCATCAACAACACATTGTAGCCATGAGCTAAAAATCAATACAAAATATTTTCTATGTTGGTATCAAAGCGAAAAGAAAATTCCGATGATCCTATGGCCAAAAATTGCAGCTAACAATAACTCCTACTATGACGTCGTTCACTACCCTAATTTCGACAAAACTAAACCAAGGAATTACACTCTCTAGAAATCGAGGTACTACCTGTGCTAAAAGACCATTGCTTATTGCAATTCATTTCTGGAGAGTCCATAATCCTAGCCGAGACTATAGTAACTCGGAATGAAGCCGACGTAGAGGAGATTAAAGTCAATCCCAAATATGTAATCTAGGAGCAACAAGACCAACATCTCCTCAGTTGGCTTCTGCCAATACTATCGGAGGATGTCTTGGGTCAAGTCGTTGGCCCCTCTTGCACCACCTCAAGACATTTGTGGACATCGTTGGAGAAAATGGTAGCCTCACAATCTAGTGCATGACTCATGCAACTCCAACTCCAACTATAGATAATGAAGAAGGGTGGGTTGTCCATGACCGAATATCTATAGAAGATGAAATCCATCTCTGACGATCTCACAGGCACTGGACATCGACTTCTAAAGACAGATCTAGTGCCCTATATTCTCGGAGGACTCAAACCCGAGTATGAATCTATGGTGGTTGTCATAATAACCAAGAGTGAAGGAGTAAGCTTAGAAGAGTTAACCGACATGCTGTTTACTCATGGGCAGCGACTGGAGCAACTACACGACATCGAGCCGTATTCCATGGTATACCTAGCTCTTGATGAATCGTCTGGGAGAAATTTCCACAGAGGCATGCTCCATATAGGCACTACTTCAGGGGACCCTCTATTGGGCCCCCTTATTCTTCGAACCCTTTAGAGGCTCACAACCTTTACGGGTCATCCTCCACTTCTTCATTGGACGAGTATCAAGCCCAATATTCAAAGAACCGAGCCCAACTCCTTTTATAACAGCCCATAAACTCCCCGCCCATTAACAAGTTTAGTCATGTCATTGCCAACTGTCGTACATCACATTAGTGCCAGATCTGTAATTGGAGGGGATCATGTCAACCTCGTTTTAACCAGAATTTAAATTCTCCTCCATCACCATCAACTATGATAGTCGAACTTACCACAACCTCTTATCCTGCTTAGTACCCTGATTCAGGCGTCACGGATCATCTTACATTTAGGGAACCTACATGTTCACTCCCCATATCAAGGTACAGAACAAATTGTTATTGACAAGCTTACGGTGTGTGCCTCCTCGTTTCGTTTGTGGGAGGGTTAAGAGATATACTTCTCATGATTTTAGAGATTCTAGATCCGGATTACAATCATCTTCAAATTCTTAGAGATCATATCTAATCCCACAAATTAATAATATATATTTATTATGATTTCACAAATTAAGGATCTTTATTTTTACTGTTTCCCTATAAATATTATATGAACAACACATTGTAGTCATGAGCTAAAAATCAATATAAAATATTTTCTATCCCTGAGAAAGCCACGAGAGGTAAGGAGAAATGGAAGAGATATACCTGTTTGTTGTAGATATTGAAGAGAGACCCGAGGCCGAACAGAGACCAAAGCTGCAGCACCTGAATCAGTCCTACGTCCTTGGAAGACGCTTCTTTCCTGGGAAGGAGCTCTCGTGGACAGAGGCTAGTGGCCGGAGGCGGAGGGGCACTCGCCTAGCGGCGATGGCGAAGAAAGAGGAGGAGAAGTGGTCGCTTCAGTTCCCGTCGTTGTGCTTGCAACGCGAAAAACCCTTACCGGGTCGGATTGCTTCGCCTGGTCGGAAAATTTGATCCAAAAAATCATGAATTAAGATACCCTTACCGGGTCGGATTGCTTCCGCCGACGGATCTCTATCACTACTCGAGTCCACTGCATCTGCACCTCCTCAACAAATCCACGGTGTTGGACCTAGCAACGACGACAGCGACGCCGTAGCGATCCGTGCCGGAGGAAAGAGATGAGCGACGGCGGAGAGGATGCTGTTCGGCGGCGGAGCGCCGTGGCGGACTACCGGAAGAAGCTCCTCCAGCACAAGGAACTCGATTCCAGGCTCAGGACGCGTTCGTATCTCGATCTGCTACGATCCCTCTTCATTTCAATTTATTTTGAGATGCCGAGCAAGTTTAGAATTTGTGCTTTTAAAAAAAAAAAATCTTTTTTCTGTTCTTTCTTCTTGTTACATCGGTCTTTTACAATTTTTTGGGAGAAAAAGTTTAAAGCTTTGTCGATTATTGCGTCGATAAAAGAAAGCTGTTTTTTTTTTCATTTTGCGTAATGATTTAGCTTATGCTTTGTACATCTAGAAATAATCATTCAAAACCCTTTTGATTGTATCCTAACGATTTATCAGAAACAAAATGTAGTGAGGGAGAATTTGAGAGCCTCAAAGAAGGAGTTCAATAAAACTGAGGATGATCTGAAGTCTCTCCAAAGTGTAGGGCAAATTATTGGAGAGGTGCTTAGGCCACTCGATAAGGAGCGATGTAAGTATACATTTATCTGTAAATTCTCTATTATGACTTTAAAAGTCTTATATTTCAATTCTTTATTCATTTGATTTCTATATTTCCCTGCATATCCTATATTTGCATTTGTAAGTATACATGTATCTATGCCTTCTCTGTATTGACTTGAAAAGTCTTATATTTCAATTATTTATTCATTTGATTTCTATATTTCCCTGCATATTTTATTCCTGCCTTCGTATTGCTTCATTCCTTTTCTTTTATTTGGTAACTTATGTAGATTAATGGATATGCTTAACTCTGGAAGGAAATCGAGGGTGACAAATTACAGTATACGCGTGTGTGTACACGAGTGTCTAAGTCTGATGTTCCACATTTATGTTTATAGTTGTGCCTGGAGCCTTGGCGCATATGCTATTTTTGTGCAACCATGAAAAAGAATAATAAAGGAAGGATAGAAGGGAGTTGCAAAAGCTTGGAAATACCAATGCTGCCATCTCTTGATACACAGTACAAAAGCTCTTTCCATTCACCTATGTGGTCACATTTGAATCTTAAATAACCCATTTCAGTGGAAGAGAAAAGTTCTCCTGCTCATTTCAAATTCCATACATCACCTATCTACTTAATTCAGCCAAATAAAAGCATTATGATGGGGCACTAAAGCACCAATCACGAGAAAAGCATGTATTCGGTAGGCTTTAAGTGAGTGAAAAAATGATTTCTTTGAAGTAAGAAAGATTTTCTGAATATTCTTCTAAAACCAGCTGTAACCCTTAATATGAAACATACACAAGTAGTTGCAATTAGGTGGAGCCTGAGTTTGTCGAACCATTGTTTCTGGTGTTGGTAGGCACACTCCATTTCCTACTTTTGAGATCTTGTTTACAAATGTTATATCTTACTTGTAGATTTCTTAGTTTTTTTTAACAAGTTTATATGTTTCCCTTTGATAATGGAATGTACAAATAATGTGTCTTTTGTTTTAACAGTTCTTTTTCTTTTTTCTGTATCTTTATCTCATCCTTATTTTCTACTCTTCTTTTCTCTTGTCTTTAAACCTTGTCAAATAATAAAAAATTGGCTGAAATTAGCTAAATTTAGTAATAAGTATATAGGGTTTACTCACTTTAAATGATAAGGTCCATACATCAACCAAGCTAGATTGACTTTTAGATGACACTGGTTCCCACTGTTAATTTCATATCACAGTCAGTCATCTAAATCAAATGCAACCACATGGTAGGTTTAAACATCTATTCTTGAAACATATAGACAACATGCTTTCTCATTCTAATGTAATCGATGTGTGATAAAAGCACTTGTCTGATGGTTTTTTTCATCTATGTGGTTGAAGCTAAACAAACTGAGCAAACATGTTTTACCTTTATAGTGCTCAACTTGACAAATCATCACTGAGCTCTTGTTTTATTCACCTACAAAATTCATTTTGCTTGAATCTCTAACTTACCCAATTTGTGGTCAGCTTGAATGTAGCTTGTTTATGTAGTTAAATAATCTCCAGTTTGGCTAGTTGGCGCATGCAAAGGAACTTGAGCACTGAAGTTCGTCCAAATTTGAACACATTTTAAACTGAATTTGTCTTGTTCACAAGCTCGATCTATAGCTATAATCAAATTCAAGCTTACTTTGTTGGAAAAAATACTGTAAGAATATGATCCATAAGTGTCACTTAGACATATTCCGTGAATCGATGGATGAACACATTCATAAATCTGGAAATGATGATGTCTACAATGTTATGTAGATTATAAACTTCAAAATCTATGCTTATAAGTGAGCATGTATGGCTGCGGCAAACTGTTTACATGCAAGTTTCTATGCAAGTCCAAACATGAATTAGTTAAGCCAGGAAAGAATTAGTCAATACTAGTATGTTCATGAGCTTGTAAACTAATCTTTTGATGGCATCAAAGGGTGTATTCATGAACTTAAAAGAAACAATATTTGGCCTATTCACGATGCAATTGAGAGATTGAGTTTATAAATCCCATGCTTCATTCGCGCAAGTATTGAGTAGGTGTGCTTTTTTATTGATTGAGCTCCAAGTTGGTAATAAGCAGTTGAGGTTCTAATCCTCTATTTGCTCGTGATTTTGTATATTAATTTCTTGCTTCAAGTGTACTCTTACCTTGTTTATTGTGTCTAGATTTATTTGAACTTCGGTGACACCTTTGTGCTTTTTAGTTATTGTAAAGGCAAGCAGCGGACCAAGATATGTTGTTGGTTGTCGCAGCAAAGTGGACAAAGAAAAGCTGACATCAGGAACACGGGTGGTTCTAGACATGACTACTTTAACGATTATGCGCGCACTTCCTCGTGAGGTTGGTTAAATATTTTTTTGTTTCGTGTTCCAGTTAAGATAATTGAGATAACACCATGAGTTTGCAATATGGTACCTTTTCCTTTTCTTCGTTGAAACCAGATAGCAATGCCATCAGAACTGTATGCCTTGCCTCATCCATTAAATTTGTAGGTTGATCCTGTTGTCTATAACATGCTCCATGAAGATCCTGGAAATGTTAGTTACTCAGCTGTGGGTGGACTATCTGACCAGATAAGGGAACTGAGAGAGTCAATTGAACTGCCCCTTATGAATCCGGAACTCTTTCTCAGAGTAGGGATTAAACCTCCAAAGGTTAGTTAAGATATTTGAATATGACCATTGTAAGAGATCTCTACTCTTGCTATTTCATACCCTTTTTGCACATTGTGGTCTTTTCAGTGTTAAACTAACTTCTGTGATAAAAAATTGGATTTTTTTTAATTGTGTTATATATTTATTTGTCATTACTTCTAGATGTCTATAAAACTCTCTATTATTACAGGGGGTCCTCCTCTATGGTCCACCCGGTACTGGAAAGACACTACTGGCCAGAGCAATTGCTAGCAACATAGATGCAAACTTTCTGAAGGTGGGATGATATAGTGGTTCTTATTAGGATCCTGGGCATTCCAATTTATCATTTATTTCTTCAAATGTTTAACTATCTTGATCTTCATGAGTAGATCGTGTCAAGTGCTATAATTGACAAATATATAGGTGAAAGTGCACGGCTGATAAGGGAGATGTTTGGTTATGCGCGTGAACACCAGGTAAAATTTCCTTTCTGCATTCCTTATCATCTATTTTTTCCACATTTGGTAGCTGAACCTTGTGCAATAAATGACTGATTCTCCACAAGATATCTGCAACCTGCATTTTTCACAAAATGCTATCCAATTCTTGACAGTGACATTTCTAAATCTTTGTATCCTCTTCAGCCTTGTATTATTTTCATGGATGAGATTGATGCCATTGGGGGGCGTCGTTTTAGTGAGGGAACCAGCGCTGATCGGGAGATTCAACGGACATTAATGGAGCTTCTCAATCAACTGGATGGATTTGATCAATTAGGAAAGGTAAATCCTAGTATCTCAATGCCCAAGTTATATAGTTTGCTATAATAATAAAGATTGCTGGTTCCTGTTTTTTGAAGATGTTTACTGAGTTGAGCATTCCAGTGGAAGCTATCTGAAATTATGAGTAGTATAATTTCTGATAGAATGCTTAGACTCAAAGGTACATTATCATTTCATAATGGTTGTAGGTTAAAATGATTATGGCGACAAACCGACCAGATGTTCTGGATCCAGCTCTTCTTCGCCCTGGCCGGCTGGATAGAAAAATCGAGATTCCTTTACCAAATGAACAATCAAGGATGGAAATCCTTAAAATACATGCTGCAGGTATAGCAAAACATGGTGACATCGATTACGAAGCGGTTGTAAAACTTGCCGAAGTAAGAATTCTTCATCCTTGAAAATCATATTGCGAACTAATTGTATTTCGATTTCACTGGCAACTTCCATTTTATAGGGTTTTAATGGAGCAGATCTTCGCAATGTATGCACAGAAGCTGGTATGTCAGCAATTCGCGCCGAACGTGACTATGTTATTCACGAGGACTTTATGAAGGTAACTTTTCTTTACGGGTAGCAACTATTCTGATACTGGGCCGATACGCTCCTCGCATACCACATATGTGCTATGCGGTAGTCGAGCAGCGGGTCAAATATATACCATGAAACCGTGTCATCGCGTTAAGTTCCGATGGCTATCCAATCTGGCGACACAATGTTGAAATTTGTCTATTGTGGATTAGGCTGTGAGGAAGTTGAATGAAGCAAAGAAGCTAGAATCAAGTGCTCATTACAATGCTGATTTCGGCAAGGATTAAGGCGCTTTTACAAGAGACGAAACCGACATGGAACTTCGATAAGCAACTTTGCTTTGCTTCATCCCGTTTCCCGTATGAATCTACTTCTTGCTTGATGGAGAACTGATTTGCTAAAAACAAATTCATCATCCTCATGAACTGGTCAATGTTGCTTGCTCATGGATACCTCCTTCATTCCTATATTTATTCTATTGTCAGATCTGGTTTTGCAAACATAACTGGTTGATTTCTCATCTGCTTTAGTCTAGTCTGCAATTGTGTCACTACCATTACATGGAAAGCTTGATAAAACTTTCTATATCGATATGGTCGATATGAGTATTATTATGAAATCATTGATATCATATTAGAGATGGTAACTGGTCTAGTGTTTGTAACTATCCCTTAGCCTACGCATACGGTTGACTTCTTCACTTCATTGTAGGTTATATAAATTAAGATTTAGGGAAATGATATTAGTTAGGTACTTTATGTGTACGATGCCATGAGAATTGAAAGAAAAGAAAAAGTTGAACAATAATAATAATAAATATTATTTTAATTTATTTTAACACAATTTGGAGTATGTTAAGGGGATTGATTGTCAATTCAATGCGTATGAAAATGATTGTCACACTAATATAAGATATATTATATATTGGTAAAAGATGAAATCGTCATCTCGGCGACTCTTTCACGATGACTCTCACTGTATGAAAGGAAGATAAATTATAGGAGACTTCGTCTAATAATAACAATGTATATAAAAAGAATTAGTGAGACATTTTACATCCACTAGATATATTATATATGTCAATTAGTGTCGTGTTTCAATAATTTATTAAAATGATATATTTTAATAATATCATTTATATAATACAACATTTAAAATGTGGTATAAATTAATACATCTCAAAATACTTAGACGAAAACAGGTGCTATTATATAAAATTTTATTCTTGGTAAGTAAATAAGTTTCACTTGTTTACTACAACAATCAAATTTTATTCCGCTAAATAAGATCAACTATATAGATCCTTTTATGCCATTGGACTATCTCTCCTATTATAGCATCTATATTTAAATAAAATTTATTTTATTTTATTGTTATCAACCAAATTTTTTTTTTGTTTTCCTCTCTCTCGTTTAATGTACGTATTTATCATAATTTCACATCGTCTAACAGGGACATTTATGGTCATTTAAGTATATGTCTGTATCATCTCAAACATGTCTCTCTAAGTTTTTCCTCAATAGATGTAATTTTGACTTTCTCTCTAATGCTCTCATTCCTTATTCTGATCATCCTCATATGTCCACACATCCACTTTAACATTTTTATCTTAGCAACTTTCATCTTTTACTTATGTGCCTGAGTCATAGTCCAACATTCAACATCATATAACATAGCAGATCTAACTGTCGTTCATTAGAAAGGGAAAAAAGGCTAATTATTTATTTTATTATCATCTAAATCAAATGAAAAATAGACAGGTAGATAAAAGCCCTAATATTTTACTTCCATCTAAAAAATGATAAAGTAAATAAGATAACTTGTTTTAATTACTTCTATTTTTCACTTCACTTTCCTCCTACTTCCTCCCTTCCAAGCTAATAGTATAAATCAAGAGTCCTATTCTATTGTCAGATCCAACACATTAAAGAATTAAAAATTTGATTTAAACTAATTCCATTTAGTAATGTCATGAGGCTTATTTACAGCATCAAAATAGCATATAACAAGAAATTACTTGCCAAAAGCATTTCAGATAACCAGGTAAAGTAGACTTGAATCAAACTAGAATTTTGAATACAACGAAACAAAAAGTTATGAGAAAAGAAAAGGCGGGAAGAAAATTCCTAGGAACATGGTAAAGGCAATCATCTTGAAATTAAATGGGACTAAACCATACAAATCTTTTTGCCAAACTATTTGTGTAGTATTGTTTACTATTACTGTGGTAAATGATGCATTGGCTTCATTAGGATCTACCTATTCTTTCATGGCACGGTACCACCACTTGAACTTGTGCCAATCTCAACACGAAGACTGTTTTCTCTCCTATAAAGCGATTTAACGCCCTGATAAAAAACAAAACAAAGACATAAGGGCAATCATTAATTTGGACCCGAATGAAGATAGTGAAATTGTTTTCCAAACTTTCACTTACTTGGAAAATCATTCCAAACTTCTTCAACCCTTTGGCTCTTAACTTCAACACATCCTTGGAAACGCTGTTATCTTTGAGAACCTGTGTTTATCGGGAGCTAAAGTTAGTTGGACAAGTAAACGCGATTTTTTTTAAAAAAAAATTACCAACAAAGCGTCAAGACTAGCTTTTCATTCTGTATATTACTCCAATTCGGTTACTAGTTTTCCATATAGATGTGGATCTGAATGTGGTTAAATTTAAAATTGTTTACATGTGGTTATTCCAATTCTGCCTACCGCTTGGCAGACGTGTGAGAGGGTTGACTCTATGTCGAGCACATTTATTTTCCACAAGGAACTGAGCATTGCATCTTTTTTCCCTTCGAAAATCTTCACAGGGTCTTCGTCTTCGCGGCTTTCAAGCTTTTTCATTCCTTCTTGAAGTTGTATCAATGAAACAGCACCTGATTTACGGAAAAAAGTTTGGACAATGTTGAAGGAAGGATATACTCTTTGAATAATGGAAATGGAGGATTAGTAAACCAGGGAAGAACCTGATGCAGCATTAACTTGTGATTTAATCTGATGACCCTTATCGCGAACCCATTCAGCTATAAAGGGCATGCCCATGTATCTTTTGCACTTTCCCATTTCTCTTGAAGCTTGTCTAGAATATATATATCCAATTGTGTGAAGCATTGCCTCTCCAAAAGCTGAAAAAGAATACTATTATCTTTGCAGATGAATTTAAGTTACCAGCTTAACGACTAATTTTACCTAAATATTTTGATTACTAATTCTACTAATGGATGGACCATAAAATGTATTACCTTTTCATTTAACAATCTTTACCTACTTAAAGGGATCAGATGAGTAATAAAAAAATCAAAGAAACAAATTAAGAGTAAGGGAAATTTTGAAAAACTTAACCAGCTTGAGATAGTCGACAAGCTTCCCAGTTTGCCCAATTTACAAACTCATCTTTTAGTCCAGAAACATATAGGTGAAGGTGCTGTTTCAGACTTTTTACTAGTTTCTTCTCCCTTTGTTTTTGCAACTCCTGCATTAACAGATCAAAAGTCCTTGAGATGGAGATTCGGAAAAAAAAATTCATTCAGATCAGAACAAATGTAAAATATATTCGAAAGACTTGTGAAAGTGTCTAAATAACATAACGCAGGTGGAATGTTTCTAAACTGGGGAATAATTTTGTCTCTGTTCTTATTCCAATGATGGTGGACAATAGGTCAGCACAAATGAAGGGCCAGAGCGTAAGATGTAGCTTTGCAATGTTTGGTATTCTTTTGTTAATTTTGAAAGATAGAAGGAGATTATAACAGCATCAAAATTATATGAAAGCTTCAACAAAAGGCATGCAGAAGGGATGTGAATCTGAAAAAATAGCTTCAGCCAAAAAGAAAAAAAGAGCCATTCATGAATATGTAAGGAGAAAAGTCCTATTTTCATGTTTCTAAGGCTAGGTCAATCCAAGAAAATGTTAGCACCACTTTTTTAATTTTTTTAGTTCAATGGAAGGACAAGATCCTTGTAGATGGACAAAATGGTTGGGACTCGCATCTTGTCATTGTTGATGCGCTCTTTTTTATGGATTGAAAGTAATCCATCTGAATACGCAATCTAGATTTAAAGATTTAGAACACATCAAGAATTATACACATTATCATCTTTTATATGATTTTAATGTTGTTGCTTAAAAGGTCATGAGCAACAAAGGTAGGTCTCATGCATCAATAAATCTTTACATTTTGGGCCGCAACATGATAAGCCTTGAAGTGGCTTGAACAAACTGTATGCCACAAAACAATCTTAATTTCAGAAAAAATATGTATGAGTTATTTGAAAATGCATCATACCCTAATTTTCTCTTGCACTCTTTGCTTCCGAGTTTCGGGAACAACTGATTCTTCTTCAGATTCAATCGTAGCTATGGTTGCTAAAGCTAGTTGTCCAACATAATCTTCAAAAAATTCACTACCAAAAAGCATCCCAAAGACAGCAGCAGGATCTACCATTGAATCTCTGAAATACATGAAAGATACTTTCAGTTCTAGATCCATTTATGACAATATTGTAAACCACGATATTTGAATCTTTGTAATTGATTTGAATTTTTTCCGTTATCAACTTACTGGGGGACACCTTCTTTTCCATGCTTGTCATATTCTTCACGTTTTGAAGGATCACTCAGGACTTGATAAGCCTCACCGAGTACCTTCACATTAGAACTTGGACCATTGATAATACAACAATGACAAACATGCACCTTCTCGACAGAAATTGAGCTGTATTTAATTTTAACTTGCAAACAAATTTGGTTAATTTGTGGTGGGCATAACATCATGTTTGCGGTTTACTCAATTGCCTTACAAGTTTGTTAGGTTAAAAATATGCCATCTCACAGAACAAACTCTGCCAAATACCCTTCTAGGGTTTGTCAAATTTAAAAAAAAAAAAAAGAACCTTCTGCTCCATCTATTCACTTAACACTTTTCGCATTTGATGCATTGCATCAGTGTATGACTGAGGGTGACGAGGTAAGAAGAAGAAGCAATGTGGCAAACAAATGGAAGATACATAACATATGATAGTGAGCATCTCACAGGAATTAAATGAATGTGTTGGACACTAGGAAATCCTTCTAAGGGAATTGATTGATAAAAAGCTCGAATCTTAATTTGAAATCCTTCTAGAGAAACCAATTTAAGGCTGTAATGTTCCCTACTTGGATGTGTACTGTTCTAACGTCAACCATGCAAAATGAAGAGACAATCAAGACAAACTGAAGTACCTGAAAATTATGAGCAGCTTTTGGATCTCCAAGATTCTTATCAGGGTGCACAATTCGTGCCTACGCAATGATTAAAAGAAAATGTCATCTTCCAAAGTAATCTGACTAGAAAATCAAAACTAAGATCTGCCAAAAGGTCGTGTCACAAATTATATGTATGAGAGGAAAATTGATGCCCACTATTCTACAGATGGGTGCGTAACTGGACATATAGCCATGATGAATACTCGATCATGGTGATCCAATCAAGAATTGTCATCACTTTAGGCATGATCCTGCCATTGTGTCTTTGAAGATAACACTTCAATTCTACAAAATTTTGTAGCATAGAATATTGTGCATGTGGCAGAGGTTTGTCAATTTTGAAAGGATATTATTCTGATATAGTAAACATGTCTCATACTAATTTCTTCAAATAGGACTTTGAATGCCATATGTTAAGACAGTTCATATAGTAAACCATCAAAGCATCACTTCCAATTATGGAAATTAAAGCTCGAGTAATTAAAGATT
Source organism: Boesenbergia rotunda (assembly GCA_024364735.1). Lineage (NCBI taxonomy): Eukaryota > Viridiplantae > Streptophyta > Magnoliopsida > Zingiberales > Zingiberaceae > Boesenbergia > Boesenbergia rotunda. The sequence goes on along the minus strand of JAGFNQ010003817.1, from coordinate 137,833 downwards.
TTGAAGGTAGTAGTGTATGTTGCCTCTGTCACCTTGAGGTAGTAGGCCTTCTTAATCTCTGCTGCAGATGCATCAACACTAACGCCTAAGATATCATAGTACTCGGTGTCTTTCACCATTATTCTAAATCCACCTACCTGCAAGACAATGTGTTTCAGAGGATTTATAAATGCTACCAGTTCATCTTATCGCAGATCAGCAATTCATTCCCCACATAAAAAATCACATAAAGATTTACGCGAGCACAGGCACAACCTAATCATTTCTTACATCACATTAGTGAAAGGTCAAATGTTAATTTAGCTCACAGATCTTTTTCTTTACTAAAAGCCAAAATACTACAAGATTCATTTGTACATTTTTGCATGAGAAAGACGAAAAACTGCATTCCCAATCTAGGAGGAATAAAAAGGCCAATCTAGAACTAGAGCTCTTGTTCGACGATTAATTTTGTTCTTCTCCTCCTCGATCTGAAGTCGTCCCAATCCAAAATTGAAGCTAGATAATCGCGATTAGGAAATCATCCATTGCAATGAGCCGAATACAAGAACACGAAAGGAAAGAGAAAAAAAATTGAAGCTAGATAATGAAGTTCTGATCTATAAATCGACGGCATTATTGTTGTTTACGAATTATTCGAAGGCATCATACCGATAAGGAACCAGGTGGTGGAACCTCCGCTTGGGAATGGGAAGTAGATCGGCGCAGCTCCCACCGCTAAATGGCGATCGAGGCGACGGTGAACGAGGCTTCAGCGGCAGAAGGGCACGCGCATCGGCATCGAATGCTGTAAATAATGAAACGACCTTAGGCAAGCGCGGAACCTGCGGATGGACGTCCGCCTCATCGTGTCGGATGTTTTATACTCCGTTACGCTGTCGACCGTTACATAGCACGCTGGCCTAGTGGCCTGCATCATTGGTAATTCGGTTTTTTTTATATATATAAAAGGCGTAATTATCCAAAAAAAAATAAAAAAAACGTATTATGATTTGATTTTTATGAAAAGGCGTAGATAAAATTAGTTTATTTCTCTTTAATCCTTCCATTAATAATTTACTTTCGCATTATATTTCTGATGTATTCGATTCACTTTTTATAGTTTGAATTTTAAAATAATAGATTATCATTAGATGTAAATATTTTTTTCTTTTTCTTTTTCTCTCAGTGCAGGCAACTTACTTCTCGTTGCCAAAAAATAATAATTGTGTTATAACTTATAATCGTGAGCTCATCCCCCAAGTCTCTCAACCAAAATCCAAAGCAAATCTATTCGTGTCAGACTATAGTTATGAATTTTAAACACGAATTATAATAAAATAAAATAAGAATAAAGAGAGTCTGATATGATTCATCATATACTCTTTTTGGGCCAAAATGAAATTATTTCAGGTCCAAAGTGGGTCTGAAATGAAATAATTTCATTTCAAGCATTTCAAGCTTAATATGGGCCTGAAATGAAATCATGTCAGACCCTCTTTGGGTTTGATATGACGATCATATCAGTCCTCTTTATTTCTATTTTATTTTATTATAATTTGTGTTTAAAATTCATAACTATAGTCTGACATGAACAGACTTGCCTAGGATTTTAGTTGGGGATGAGGGATGAGCTCGTGACTATAACATAACTATCACTTTTTGACAAGAAAAAATAGATTCCCTGCATTGAGAGGAAAGAAGAAAAGGAGAATATTTACATCCGAAATCACAATCTATTATTTTAAAATCAAAACTATAAAAAAATGATTCAATGTCTCAAAAATATAATTGTGAATAAGATTATTGTCGGAAAAGATAAAAGAGAAATAAATTGATTTTATGTGTCTTTGATATAAAAATCAAATCATAATATACTTTTTAGAAATTACATATTCCCAGGTATAAAAAACCCCTTGGTAATTTGATATAAAAAAATTTGTTCTTTTCTAATGTCTACAATTAAATGGTTCTAAATATTATTTTTTATTAATTTAATAAAATTTACTAATAAAATATTTTTTTTATGGAAAAACCAAGTTCGAGTCCACCTCTTCTGATCCACTATAAAGCGGCAAGCTCGGAAGCCTGGAAATGGCATGCCGCCTGCTTGGAGGTTCTTAATCCGATCCATGGCGTCCGATTCCTTTAAGATGGTGCAGATTCGAAGGGACGATACTGTGAGTGCCCTCCCCGTACTTTGCATCCCTGTTTACTCCGTCAGCCTGCCGTGGAGGGTGATGGGAGTAGACTGATAATTTTCAGTGATCTAGTGTGGGCATCTTGATTTCGATCGCTAAGTCGTGCTTTCCACCTAGATTATAATTTGATTGTGTTAGACTTGAATCGATGTGTGGGATTGCGATCTTAGTTGCTCATCAGCAACTTGCTATTCTTATTACTCTCACTAATGACTAAATGAAGTGCGGGAGTTGTTGGATTATGCCATATCTAATTCAAGCAACAGTTTTAATTTTTGACTTTCATGATCTGCTAATCATTGCAACATTGTTGTAACACATGCAGACAATGCTAATACTGCAGGGTAGTAGTGAGGTAAATTAAATCCAACTAAAGCATAGTTCATGTAAAAGCAAACACGCACACAACATTTTTATGATAAGCAAAGCACACAGTAAAACAAACTAGCTACGGTTCCAGTGTTCATTTCTTCTTCGCAATGAAGAGACCCCACCTCTGCTCACCACCTGAGCTCCTCTTCAGCTTTGCCTTCCAGCCTTTCACGATCTCATCATAGTCTTCCTGCTTGTCAACCAATAGTATACATATTAGCCTTGTTTATATTGTCTATTACCAGCTTATATCGTTCTAATTCCCTTTCTACCTGTGAGAAATCCTGTATGAATGCTTCCTTTTCCTTCTCAACTGCATCCAATTCCCTCTGCAGAACCTCCAAAAACTGTGAACAGGAGAAGAGAAAAATAACTTTAAGTTGAATCCTGAATGTATTGATCATTAAACTAGTTTTGGGGATCCATTTTTGAGAGTAGAACCTGATTTGTCCTGTCCTCTGCAATAACTTCATCAAACCCAGCATCCTCTAGCATCTGGACACAGATATTACACTGATTACCATTGATTTAATTGCGCACAATGCATGGAGCTGAGTATTGTCTTTGAAAACTAACCTTGCCATAAGCTTCTACATCATGGAGATCATATCCTCTTTGCTCAATGTACTCAGCAAAATCCTCAGATGGAGTCCCTGATTTCTTGCAGTAGTCACTGATAAGGACCTTACCACCGGGTTTCAACCACCTGAAAAAGCTCTTGAACAATGATGGTTTGTCCTGAAGAAACAACCGCCATTATTAGTAATGACAAGTAGGTGATATATGTTGAACGCGCAACAATTATAGCAGTAAGTGATATAATCAAACAAAAGAAGTTGCTGTGATAGGACATACTTGTATATGAAGGATAGTGTCACGGCTGTATATAACATCAAATGTGTTGTCCGGGTATGTTTTCTTTGTGCAGTCAGCAACCTCGAACTCTACCGAGCATTTTAGTCCAATTGCACGTTCAAGAGCCAAGGATATCATATTTATTGAAAGATCTATCCCAACCACATCAACTTGAAAGTTGTCAGCCATATAGAAGTCGCCTCCCCCAATGCCACACCCAACATCAAGAACCTTTTGTCCAGGTTTAAGTTCAAGCTTCGCTACAAACTCCTTTGTAGTCTCTGATAGGATAGATAGAAAAAGCCAAGTTCTAAGGAATATCTATAAAACATACAAACAGTATGTATGACACAGTGAATTGCTCGAGATCCAAGATTGAACATTATTACTTATAAGCCAAAGATAAGCAAACTACTCGAGATCCATCATGGGCAATTATGATTCTTTGTCATCAGTTGTCATCGAGGCAGATGTGGACTAGTGGCGTGAATTGGGTATTCACCAGACTTTGCTCATGCTGGAACTATTTCAGGGAAGATGTGATCTCAAGATAAAGACCAAACACATTATTATGGATGCCCAGTAACATTTACAAAGTTGCATGAAAAAGTTGAGAAATCCATAGGTAACCATTTCAGAAAACTTAACTCTAGGGAAATTTTATGGTCTACAAGAGACATTTGATAACCAACTTGGCTCTTTTATTGAAATAATCTTAAAACAAAGTGCATATTAATGGAGGGTTAACACAAAATTTATACTCAAAACATAGGATTATAAGGATGATAAAACTGTAATTTGCTCTTACCAATTCCTCCGGTGCTTACAAAACCAGCTCCAAAGACATGCTCGTAGCGTAAAATTCCGCTGTTTTTGTATTGCACATTGTCTAAGAAACGTTGGAAACCACGGTCATCATCTGACTTTACTTTTTGCCACACCCAGCAGACCTACATTTTTGGAAAAATAACACAATAACATTGAAAAAGAGCCCAACACTTTATCTCCGGAAAAAAAAATGAAGACTGAGAATATAAGATTAAAGTCTACCTGGTTTTGATTTTTCTTGTTCTTCACATAAGCTGAAATGCACTTGCATGTAATAAGAGAGAGTTCAAAGGAGTTTCCTTGGTCATTGTATGTATGACATTCCTTAAACACCTGCGTTAAAAACTAAAATTTGAAACTGCGACAATATGAATATTTTTGTACTACACAAGAATATTTATACCACAATCAATGACCTAATTTTAGGTATCAGAGTAAAACAAAGATTTTTATTGAGGCTGATCGAATAAAGGAACTTGGACAATCTCACAGTAAAAGAATCTGTAGTAGATGCGTTACCTTGGTATAAAATCGTGGCTCCCGGTAATGTGTTGGATTGACTTTCCTTTTTGAATCACCAGATTGATGGAAACAAGATTCTCTGAAAAAGATATATCCACCAACCTTCACCCATTTTACCATCCTCTCAACCAGTTCCTCCACCTTCACAAAAATGACAAGTTTTTAGGTGTTGTGGTCAATGATTGTAATGGGAAACCTAACTTGTAAAATCTAATGATCCCCGATTCTTTAAATATAAAAGGACTGTCTCATGTAGAATTGCTTTTTTCTTCTAAAAATGGTATAAAATAAATTGATTTCATAGTATTCATTGGTCAATAGAGATATTAACTGCATATGCTGATTTTGGTTGTCTCATTATAAAGGTGTTTAAAATCTACAAATACTGTTGTGGAAATGGAAACTGATTGGGATAGTTTAGGAGCAGAAGATCAGACAGTTCAATGACTCCAATCATCAATTATTATGAGTGAAATCACTAACAATCACAATCAGAAAATATGTTGGTAAAATAGAGCTAGACATGTAGATGTATAAAGCTGAACATGTATACTCGTAGATAAACAACGAGCTTCTAATAACAAATTGGAGCAATTAGAAAAACAGAATAAGAAAGTACGAATATCCAAATAGGTTTCATTACCTCTTTATCAGAAAGATACATCAATAGCCAATTTGAGAATATCAGGTCTATAGAATCTGCTTTAATAGGTAAGTTTGGTGATGTCACATCAGCACACAGAAAGCTAGCATTCTTATAGTGCCCGTTCAAATTCTCATTCTGCAATGTAAGGCAATGGAACATGAAGACGATCAAACATTAACAATCTGTAGGGCATTAAATCAATATTGTTTTGGTGGGAAAAATTGCCTAAAATACCTTCTTAATTACACTCTCAATGAAGTCCAAGGCCAGAACATGACCAGCATTTTTAGCTAGTTCACCAGTAAAACGACCAATACCGGCCCCAAGTTCCAAGACCGATTTTCCTTCATGCGGTGGAAGTAATGACAGGACCTGCATGATGAGAAGATATGAGTAGAAATACTAGATCTTATTGCAAAATCCTAAATAGTAAATAAAGATGTAGATATTCAGCTTAAAAGGATCTACAAGTTTCTAGTGCTATCGAAATATTAAAAGAAATATATGGAATAAGTGGCTTTGTTATTTAGGGATTTTCACACGTATCATTTAATCTAATACTAATATTGTTTTTGATATGAGATTTATGCCACACATATAACGATCCAAGCATTCTCAGTAAATAACAGTTCAGCCGCAAGCCCTCCCTGGCACAGTTGTTGAGGCATCCATTTAGGTTCTCACCAGTTCACGAAGTTCCAGGTCAAAGTTCGAACACCTTGTGTAGTTCTGCTTGTGCAATTTTCAACATTTAATGAGCCACTTTGAAAATTCAACCAGGACAGAGATATTTTGTATTTTTCTCTCCCTATTCTTCTCTGAGATATTTCCAGTTCACATCATTTTCTTTTGCCCTCCAACTTCCTATCTTTTTCTCTCTCTACTTCCTTTTTTTCCGCCACATTTCCTCGTAGAGGTGAAAGAAAACGTGACAAATATGTTCAGAGTAAGCAGCGAAAGACTTCATTAACAATAATATAAATAAATAAATTTATTTAAATATAAATGATAATATAATAAAGAATAAATCTAATAGTGTAGAATGATTTGTATAGTCGACTCCATCTAGTGGGATAAAACTTGATTGGTTGTATTTCCTAGTAGAGATGTCTATGAAGCGTTCACTTAGTTCACCAAGAGCACTATCGCCTTGGACACATCAAATCTATAGAGGCCCTAATAGGATTTCCATCGAGCCAAAATCAAAATCGGCCATTAATGATTAATTGAAAAAAAGCAGTCATCAATAGTGGGAATTCAGATCAGACACCCAAAAGGAGCTCTCAGATAGGAATTAAGGAAATCATATAGAGAAACCTCAATAAGACACTCCGTCACCATGATACACTTCTGCTTTATCCAATCAATTTCATGACCTATTTTTCTCCTACCTCTATTCTTCTTCCTCCCTCTCCTTTTACTCCCTCCTCCATCTTTTCCCCTTGACATCCTACCCTCTTACTGGCTTGTCCCAATCCAAAGTTTTTCATAGGCATATGTTCTGGTGCAAGGATACAAGATTTCAACGTTCTAATAAGGTATAGGAGAAATAAAAAATAAAAGCAGAGAAAGTTCATGCTTCCCATGTAACATGTTCTGTTGGCTCCATCTTTAAGCTTAGTAGATTTAAGAGGAAGCGTCTTCTTGTTCTATGTTCTATCCCAGAATAATTTTGGAAGCTCTGTTCATTGATAAGTGCAAATCATAAAAAGGTGGCTTCTTTTTGCCAGGTTCATTCCAGAGCAATGATTCAGGAGAATTAAGTCCAATTTTACTTTGAATATAAAAGATGGTACTGCATATTTGAAGCCCTAAAAGTTCTCACTGTTTTTTCGTCGTTCAAGTTTATTTAAGTCCAGCGTCTGTTCTTGTGCAAGTCCTCAGACTGTCAAAACCGGTTCGGATCTAAATTCAACATTAATAGTGGGTATATATTATCGAATAAAAAAATTATATTATTATTTTTTCAACTCGAGCAATGATCCAAGTTTTTGATGGATGAGAGTATCGATACTCGAGGCCGCCAAAGTCATTGACAATTGCTAAAGAAACATCCGTAAACAGCGTAAGGAAGATACTGAATATACCTCAGGCCTCTCTTCCTTGTCGAGTTCAGAGGCATGGGAGTCGAGCATCATTGCCTCCACGGTAAGATCCTTTGAATGCTCCGTCCAGTAGCTTTTCTGTACCTCGCGCTCCACTTCCCCTGTCACGGATCCAATTAACAAGGTCGCAACAGTCAGATCGATACGTTTTATCAACAAAAATGAGGGTTTAGAAACAGGCAACTCAAATCTGCTTAACTCAAAGACAGATCTACGATCTTACCATCGACGGCGACAGCAGTGGTAGTCGAACCCATAGATTTTCGATTCAGATCTGGATTTCTTCTTGTGGGTTGATGTAGGAGATGTCTAAGATCCCTCGATGGCGAGGCGAGACCTAGAGAAGCTACGAGATCGGCGATCGTAAGCCCTTCCCCTCTGCTGCATGTGAAAATAACAGCAGACCCGCTCTTAGTGATTCGATTTCTCCGGGCGATCTTTGCTCTTGGCCACGACTCAGTACTTATAGAGAGTTAGGGCGGAAGCGGCAGAGGAGAGCGAGAGAGGGACGAGGCGGCATGTGGGCGGAAGCACCGCATAGAAATGAACGTGTCGTGGTGTCCGCGCGGAAGAACACGAGCGGGAGCACGGAAGCCGTCCATCTTCCGCTGATGCAATTTTATTTTTTGTTTTTTCAAAAATAAAAAATAAAGTGTTTTTTTTTATCAAATCACGAACGCCCACATACATTTTCATGGACAGACGCCCTGTCACTGTTGAACGGGGTATGTTTATTACCTCCCATCTAAATTTCAAATTGTTCGAACGCGTGATACCAATTATAAAATCATAATTATTATATATATATATATATTTTATAACCGCCAAATTAATTTTCTCCTCATGATGATTTCACATCATTAAAAGGACGTACAGCAAGAAACCATCACATTAATAATCCCTCACGATTATTACACGTCGTTGAGAGAGGAAATATAAGTAGAAATTTAAATCGACAAGTGTTAGCCCCTAGTTCGCTCCTTTGATCCAGCTTATGAGACATGTGTGTAAGACATGTTAAACAACGATAGAATTTGTAACAGTGCCCAGGGACGGTCCAAACACAAGTTGAGCAGGAGTCGACTTGGATCGTGACGAACAGATGCGAAGATAGGACGTGCGGAGTCTAAGCATTTTCCCAAACATGGCTCGAAGGGAATGCGAACCATGATATGCGGTGGGCGCATGCAAGACAACACAAGGGATGGAGCAGCAAGGAAGTTGTTCATGCCCAAGTCCGTGGTGCAGGACTTGGGTCAGGCAATGAGGTGTGCGGCTACCAATTGGCATGGAGCCAAAGCACTATTTTATGGAGTCGGGCCAGGGCCAAACACATGGGTGCAGGTTGAGCATTGGCATGATGTCAAGTCAACGATGAGGTGAACGAACAGTTATATACATGTGACAAGGTGGTGGAACAAACTACCATACAACCACTTGTAACCGCTTGCAACCGCTGTAACCGTCAGAATCAACTCTTGCCTATGCATTATAAATAGGCAGGGGTGGGCATTGGCATGGGAGTGTGGGAGTATCTGTGATCATTCTGTAATGAGTCCATTTTGTAATCCTTTGTTATTATAAAGGTTGGGAGTACTTCTTGTATGTTGGTGTATTCCTTTCTTGTGAATTTCGTGGTGTCTTTGTGTTAAGCATTCTCTTACATTTCTGTGTACATTTACCGGTTGAATCAAGTAGTAGATTTGGTACCGCACGCAGGAAAATTTCTAAGTAGAAATTATCTCTATGACAACAAGTATATAAAAGAGTATATAGAAATGATTAAATCTGCTATCGAATTTGAATTATCCAATCACTATCATTATTATCCCATATATTTATTAACTAGGTCAATCCGGAACCACTCAAAAATATAAAGGACCGTCTTATTTTTATTATCATCAAAAACATTACACCTGAAAAAAAATAAAAGTATACATTTTTCTAAAATTTTATTTACAATAATTTTCATCAAAATTATGAAATCATTTTATTATCAAAAGTGCTCTAATTTTAATTGAATTATTTCAACTATTGCCAAAATTATAAATTTGATCACAAAGTATCTTTATAATCTAGTAAAAAAAATAATAATTTAGGTAATAGATGAACCTAGATGATCGATACAGTTCTATGGGAGTTTTCCATCTATTATTAAAATAAATTGAGAAACACACGTAATGGACGGTCCAGAAATCAACATCCTAAGGTTCACGTATCATTTAAAAAATATATATAAAAAATACATTGTAGATCGAATCACGGTCAAAAGTACTTTATAATCTAGTAGTGTTATACTTCTTTGATCAAAAGTAATTTAATATTAATCAGAGTTTCTCTAATAATTATTAAAATTGCTTATCTAGCTAGAATACTCTATTGTTGGCTAAAATTATAAGTTTTGATCAATATTAAAATAATTTTGATTGACATTAGAGCAGTGTGACTAACTTTATAATAATTTTGACTAATATGAAAAGTTCAATATTAAAATAATTTTAATTAAATTTGAAGTAGTTTTAATCAATATTCGAATAATTTTAATTATTATTAATGGACAATTTTAATTATGGTTAAAGTAGATTTGACTTGAATTACTTATAATAATTTTGATTAAACTTGCTATACCATAATCATTCAAGTAATAAAAGTAGTGAAATAAAAAAATAAAACTAGAATGTAAAGCTCTTTTGATTTTTTTTTTTCAACACGTTCCCTTTAGCATTAATTTTTGTCTAATATTTTTCAAATCAGTTGCGTGCGAGTCTCTAATTTACCTTAGTTACCTTATCATTCCTTAACGAGAACATCCAAAATTGGAATGAATTAAAAAAAAATCAATTTTACCATTCTTCAAATTTAGTTTTAATTCATCAAATAAATATACTTTTATTTCATTTAGGTCACTTATTTTTTCATTCATTTACAATGACATCTGCGAGAGAGCGACTAATTTAATCCCCAACTACGATATATTTTATAGTTTTTTTTTTCAAATGGGGTGCGATCGTCCGTCACAAGTACTTTCTGATTTACTCTGATGACCAATAAAATTTTTTTGTGAGATTGAATCAGTCGTTATCTGGTACATTATTTTTTTTCCTTAACGACAACATCCAATTTGGAAATGAATTTAAACAAAGTTGATTTTTAATGATTTTCGAATTTAATTTTAATTTATAAAAAATATTTTTTAAAAAATTTCATTTAAGATCATAATAAAGAAAGGAATAAACCTTAACTAATGGTATATTTGGAAAGAGATGAAGATGGGATAAGTAAAAGAAAGGTAAATTTTAGCTTTGTTTGAGAAGGAAGTGATTCAAGTGAGGGAAGGAGCTAGGTGACGGGAGATGTGGAGAGTTTTTATCCTTTTTTTTATTCATTAATGGTTTGTTTGGGAGGAGATAAGACTTAAGAGTAGGGGTGAGCAAAAGTTCGGTCAAATCGAGTTAACCGACCGAACCGACCGAAATTTATAGTTCGGTTCGGTTAAAACGAAAATTCGGTTTTTTTCCTCTTAAATATCGGTTATATCGGCTTAATCGGTTCGGTTTCGAGTTATAAACTCGAAATTCGGTTAAACCAATTAAACCGATTTTATTATGAAACGCCTGATCGGTCACGGTGACCGATCAAGCTTACGCAAGTTACAGGATCTCAACACACAAAAAATCGATTATTTCGGATTAAAAACCAAATAAATCGATGTTTTATCGGTCGGTTCGGTTCGATTTTTACGAAAAGTTCGGTCAGTTCGGTCGGTTCAAAAAATATTCGGTTTGTTCAGTTTCGGTTAAATCGGTTCGATCGATTCGGTTTTAAAACGATTGCTCAGCCCTAGATAAGAGAAGGAGGTGAGGGAATGAGAACTTTTATCCTCTTTTATTCTCAAATAATCTAATTTCTTATATTTAGATTATAAGTAAATTATCTTCCCTTCCTTTCCAATAATAAATCTCTCCTCGGTCGCAAAAGGTAAATTGCTCACATTCAGCGCCTCCGCCAACCCGTCTCAGGCCCAACACGGAGGAGGTAAATCACGGGGGCTACTAGTCCGGATGCCGTGGCTAGCGCGTGGAGAGAGTGGACATACTGGCTTTATCAGGATTTGACCCTAGACCTCTTGGTGGTAAAACACATACACTAACTATCAGTCCATCCCGTGGGGATAATAAATCTCTACTCACTCCATCTAAAGAGTGATTAAATGATTTTGCTCCAATTTAGAATATAAAAAAGTTATCATTCCTTTTTTTTATTAATAAATTTGCTCTCACTCCATCTAAATCCATCTAAATCAGGATTAAATGATCTATTTTCTTACCTCCTAATTTAAAATATAAAAAAAATTATCCTTCTTCTCTTTTTTCTTCTTTTTATATTAATAAACCTTTTTTCACCCATCCAAACAATGACTAAGATGAGTAGACACAGAGAATTGAGTATTGTAAAATTTTTTAAAACGTCTATGGTAGTTTAATAAATTAAAAAAAATATTTATTCTTTTCTTTTTCATTAATAAATTTTATCTCACGCCATCTAAATCCATCTAAATCAGAATTAATTTTAAATATAAAAAATTATCCTTCTTTTCCTTTTTTCCTTTTATTTTAATAAATCTTTTTTCACCCCATCCAAACAAGGACTAAGATGAGTAGACGCAAAAAATTGAGTAGTGTAGAAAATTTTAAAACGTCTATAGTAGTTTAATAAATTTTTAAAAAAATATTTATTCTGTTCTTTTTCATTAATAAATTTTCTCTCACTCCATCTAAATTCATCTAAATCAGAATTAAATAATCTATTTTCTTACCTCCTAATTTAAAATATAAAAAATTATCTATCTTTTCCCTTTTCTTCCTTTTGTATTAATAAATCTTTTTTCACCACATCCAAACAATGACTAAGATGAGTAGACGCAAAGAATTGAGTATTGTAGAAAATTTTAAAACGTCTATGGTAGTTTAATAAATTAAAAATAAATTATTTATTCCTTTCTTTTTCATTAATAAAATTTCTCTCACTCCATCTAAATCAGAATTAAATGATATATTTTCTTACCTCCTAATTTAAAATATAAAAAATTATCCTTTTTTTTCTTCCTTTTATATTAATAAATCCTCTTTCACCCCATCCAAACAATGGCTAAGATGAGTAGAGATTTGAGGATTGTAGAAATTTTTAAAACGTCTATGGTAGTTTAATAAAGTTTTTAAAAAATTGTTTTCGAGTAAAATGGAATAATATGATTTTTTTTTTAATATGCACCCTGAAAGGGGAAACCATTGAAGTAGCGCATAATGAAATGTATGCGTTGTACGCGCATTGTCGTGCAGATTAGGGGAGGAGTGTGGCCCTTGGAATCCTTTCGACTATTGGACGGCCGGATGCGGGGCATCTCCTGTGATTCCCTTTTTTTTTTTTCCCTATTTCACAGCGCACGCCCCAATGCTCTTCCTCGTGCTTCTGCTACAGGCCTGATCCACACTTGGAGTGAGATGACTGGCTTCACATGCGATTGAGTGGATGGACCACTCGTTGCGGATCCAGTTCCCGATGAGCTGCTTCATTATTGGAGAGCGATAGATCCAATGGAGACCTGTTATGTCATTAATTAAGTGACATTTAATTTAAATCTAATAATCCAATCATCAATAACGTTATATACATTTGGAATTTTTTTTTTTCAAATCGGACACGAATCTTAAGATAGTAAGTTTTTAGATTACCCACTACGAATACTTTCCGATTTACCCTTATAATCGGTGAGAAATTTCTATGAGATTGGACTGATCGTCCGAAATTAAAAAAATCTCGTTAATTTTTTTTTAAAATAACATTATATACAATTAAATAAAGAAAAAATAATGATGGTTAACGATATGCGTCTTTAATCTGAGTTATATTTGTTTGATTGATTTATTTTGTCGATCGATGAAAATTTTTTATAGAAACAGATTCATCATCTTTCGCATTAATAGTTCAAAGAGTTAGATATTTATATTATAAAAAAATATAAATATTTTTTAATTTATTCTGATAATATAAAATTTTCAAATCAATTATTAATTGATTTTTAAAATTAAATACTGAATTTAAAATTAGATACTGAATTATCAAATAAAAAAATAAAGCAACGATATATTTTCTTAATTTTTTATATACACTCCAAAATAATGATGCAAAGATATGTTTTCTTAATTTTTTAAATGTTTAAGATGATTTTTTAAATAAATAATTAATCTTGATAAATTTCTTTTAACAAACAATTTAAAAACAATAAACTAATAGAGCGTCTGTTACCAATGCTTATCAATTTATATACCGTCCTGATAGCAGATCATGATTATATCGCCCAGTGGTAGATTAAGAATTAAAATTTAGGATTCAATTGTAGTATATTATTAAGATTTTTTTTATAATAAATAGCGAATCTGAAAACGTTAACTATGAGGATAGTCCTCCACATGTACTTCCTCAATTTATCATAATCCTTTTTTATCAATTTTTATATTAATTATAAAACATAATTATTACATCCAATGTTATAATTATAACTACTACAATATAATTTATTTATATTAATAAAAGTTATATAATTTATTTACAAGAATAAAAGTAATAAATGTTTAAGTTGTAACAAAATATGATTATGATCATTTAAATCAATCCCAAATTACATGAAAGAAAGTAAATTATGAATTCAACTTATAACAGACTTTATATTATAGCGCGACTAAGGGTTTTTTTTTAATAAGAAATGAATAAAAGAGCGACAATTCAATAAAAATGGGTCTTTTTATTTTTTACTTATTCGGCAATTTATCAAAGGGCGTACCTACGAATTGGAAATTACCAATTCGCGTACCATGATTTCTATTTTACCAAAGGGCGCAACCCTTTAAGTGAACTTCCTATTATACCCCTCCCGCCACAAAATACCTTTTTCTATTCATATTTTTGAGACATCCGAACCACTTTAGCAGTAAAGTAATATTTTGTGGTTCGGATGGAGAGATAGTCGAATTTTTCTTAGCCTATATATATATTACTACCTTGCACAAATCGAATCATCACGAGGGTACGTATATATTTCGACCTAACACAACTCAATTCATCACCAAGGCAGCTGAGGAAGATAGGTGTTGAAGGAGAAAAAGCAAGCAACAGATTGGAAACAAATACAAATAGCAATGTACGTATGATTGTCATTTTGATATGGTATCAGACCTAGTTTTATACTTATCAACTCTTTCTACAATTTTTATGTTTGGAGGAGTCTAAGGGTGATATGCATTACATAATAAGGGCTCACTGAAATTTGTTAAAGTTAAGATAAATAAATGTTTGAATTCGACCTAGGTGTGATATCTTACCATATCAGGCCCTAGGAAGGCATAAAATTAAAGGATTTCAGTCTCTGAGAGTGCATGATATCATTAAATTTGAGGCCCTAAGAGGGACTGAAATATGTTATTTTCAGGCATTGGGAGGGCCTGAAATAAAAGGAATTCAGGTCCTCCCAGGGCCTGAAATGAAAAGATTTCAGACCCTCCTAGGGGCTGAAATCATTTGATTTGAGGGCCTGGGAGGGCCTAAAATATAATGATTTCAGGCCCTGTGAGAGCTTGAAATCAAAAGATTTCAGGCCCTCGTAGGGAGGCTCACACAGGGCCTGAAATATAATGATTTCAGGCCCTTGTAGGATTTTTCGGGCCACGAAAACCGCTTTTTCGCGTCGCGGAAACCCCGAAAGCCCCAATAGAAAGGATCCGAGCGAAGAAAACCATTTCAAAAATTTACGAGTGCTCGTTTACATGCTTCAAAACCGATCTACAACCTAGATCTATTAGAGAAGAGAAAAACTACCTTCGATGCGTGCCCCGCAATTCCCGCTCGCTCCTCGGTTGGTGTCGGATCTCAAGGATGCAAAGTAGCAACCCTCTAGAAGTATCCACACAAGCAAGAGAGTGGAGAGGAGAGCCCAAAAGTGTGCTAGCACTTTTGGGGTCTCGGCAACATGAGAGGAGAGGGAGAGCCAAAACCAAAACCTCATTGGGAGAAGAATCAATCACACACAAAAAAACTCATATTGTGTGTATAAGTGGCAGGCCACTTAATGGCCATTATTGGCCATTAAGTGGCCGGCCACCACCTTCCATAACCCCCTTATTTGAATTCAAAATTCAAATGGGGAGGTTACTTAGCCTTGATGATGATGCCAAGTCATCACTTGGTCAAGTCAAGGTGATGTGGCTTGAGTCAAGTCAAACTTGCCTCTTATGGACTTTCCATATTTAGCCAAAGTCAAACTTTGACTTCATTATTCTCCCATGATTAGATTCATCCAACACTTGGATCAAACTCGAGTCCAACTCAAGTTGTCTAATTTGAGTCAAGTCAAACTTACCTTTTATGGACTTTCCATATTTAGCCAAAGTCAAACTTTGACTTCATTATTCTCCCATGATTAGATTCATCCAACACTTGGATCAAACTCGAGTCCAACTCAAGTTGTCTAATTTGAGTCAAGTCAAACTTGCCTTTTATGGACTTTTCATATTTAGCCAAAGTCAAACTTTGACTTCATTACTCTCGGTCCATCATATGGACTTATTCTCCATCTATTGCTCTATGTGTGTGACCCTATAGGTTCTTGTAACGTTGGCAATGCCTTTAAACCTATTTAAGGACATAAGCAATGAGAGGTATCTAGCAACACATCATTGCTACCCAAGTTACAAGAATGTCGAGATCCAACATCACCATTGTGACTAATAATTGTGACCATCACAATATGTGACAACGTCCTTCTATCCTCGATATCTAGATTGATCTTTCATGAGGCATAGACCGTGTCATCCTCCAATCAATCTATGTGTCTTGAACTCCAAGTAGACTCACTATAATCAAATAAGCTCAATATCTCATATTGCCTTATTTGGGCATGGCCATGCACTTAGTGATCTCACTCTATCAAGACTATGATATCTCTCCCGTCATATAGGAGGGATAGATCCCATCTACATCACTCACATCCCTCCGCATAATTTGTTACATACCCAGTAATCACCTTTATAGTCCACCCAGTTACGGGTGACGTTTGACGAAACCAAAGTACATAACTCCTTATGTAGGAAACTATGGTGACTTCAGGTCTAAGGACTAATAGTCATACTAATAGTCACATGAGAAAGTATATGACACTCATATAACGATCCATGATACTTTCTCATGGCGGGCCATTCAGTATACATTCTCTAATGTATACCCATGTGTCAACTTGATATCTCATATCCATGACTTGTGAGATCAAGTCATCATGTTGACCTACATGCTAGTCTCTATGCATTAACATTGTCCTTGAACGTTAATACTTGACTAGGAATAATTAAAAGTAGTGTTCTCTATATCATCTCACTATCGATTCAACTAATCGATTGATATAGATAAGAACCTTCTACTCAAGGACGTTATTATACTAAGTTATTTGGCACCAATACACATAAGTACAATAACCATAAGAAATGCCTTTATATATAAGAAATATATATACAAGAATATGATACAATGAGTCCAAAAAGTAATCATCATATGATTGGCTCTAGGGCTCTCACTAACACTGTGAGGGCCTAAAATCGCTTGAAATCAAAAGATTTCAGGCCCTTAGGCCTTCCTAGGGCCTTGATTATGATTTTCAAAGTTTGTAAAATGTAATTGTAATTTATTTTTCAGGGATGATAATGTTGTTGACGAAATTCTATCCGAGATATGAAATACTCTTGATGATAATGCTGTCACGGTGAATGGATCAGAAATTATAAGGAATTTGACAATTAATCTAAATGAAGAAGCAACTAATCTAAAAGATGAGGATTTGAATTCTTTTACAAGAGTTGTTGAATTCTTTGAACCAACCTGGAGTGGGGAGGAAGGAATTGAAATCCGGAATACAGATGAATTAGAACCCATTATAAGTGTATTAGAATTCCAAGCCGATGATATGCAGATTGAGCAATATGAATTCCCCCCAGATCAGTACAGTGACTTAGAAGAGGAGTTTCCATTAGCTAAAGATCCTTATATTTTGAATTCTCGATTGCTTGCTGGGCCAATTGCAGAGGTAGAGGCAAGAGATGAGCATGAATTTTTTATGGGGCAGATATTTCCATCTAGAGAAGAATTCAAGAATGAACTTGTCAAACATGCCATGGTTAAACATATGAGATATAACCCAGTTGACACCCGAAAAAATAGAGTTAAAGCAGTGTGCTTCAACCAACCATGTACATGGAGAGTAGTAGTAAGGGGGGAAGTAGAGTTCACTATTACAAAATATATAAAGGAACACCAATGTGGAACTATTAGGGAAAGTGCTGATCATCATGCATGCTCTTCATCATTTGTTGCTTCTTTTCTTGAAGAGCAATTTCTTCATAATAAACAATACAAACCAAGTATGATTATATATGATATTAAAGCTAGATTTGGAATGACAATATCATACAGAAAAGCGTACATAGCTAGGGAGAAAGCATTGAAAAAGGTTGTTGGAGATTATGATGAGGCTTACAGAGATCTTCCACAATATCTGCGTGAGTTATGAGCTAGAGATCCTGAAACGTATGTGGCACTATGCAGGAATGGTGACAATCAGTTCCAGCGGTGTTTTTGAGCTTTTGGTGCTTGCCGAAGGGTGTTCAGGTCTTATTTGCGTAGACTTATCGGAATTGATGTCACACACCTAAGAGGAAAGTATCCGGGAGTAATGTTGATTGCAACGACGATTGATGGTAATGACAATGTTCTCCTAGTTGCATTCGCAATAGCTGAAGTTGAATGTGAGTCTGCATGAGAGTGGTTTTTGGAGCATACAAAGAGGTTCTTTGCTGTCGATGATCACTCAATCACCATAGTATCAGATAGACATCGGGGCATTATATCAGCAGTTAGAAAAGCCTACACAAACGCGCATCATACCTTTTGTTGCCACCACATGTGTTGTAATATGGTAACTGATACTGGAAGTAGAGCTGCTGTAGGTTTGTTTTGGGCAGCAGCACGAGCCAACACAACACTCCAATATGATATGATAATGCAGACAATGCTTGAAAAACATCCAGTTGCCCATAAGTGACTTCAGAACATTGACCCTAAAAGGTGGGCAAATGCACACTTTACTGGGAGAAAGTGCAGAATGCTTACCACGAATTATGTGGAGAGCTTAAATGCTTTGTTC
This sequence comes from Boesenbergia rotunda, assembly GCA_024364735.1. Lineage (NCBI taxonomy): Eukaryota > Viridiplantae > Streptophyta > Magnoliopsida > Zingiberales > Zingiberaceae > Boesenbergia > Boesenbergia rotunda. The sequence goes on along the minus strand of JAGFNQ010003817.1, from coordinate 119,083 downwards.
AAGTCTACACGTGAGCTTCCCATAAACAGGTTAATTGATAATACAAGAAGAAAAGTTGCTCAATGGTTCTATAACCATAGAGAGGAAGTCTCCAAATGGCATGTTACTTTGACACATTATGTTACAAATGAAATGGATTCAAGGAGAGAGAAAGCAAGAGCTTATAAAGTTCAACCTTACTCTCAATCAGAAATGGAAGTAGAAACATGGGGCACTTCATACATTGTTGATTTGGAAAAAAAGTTTTGTCATTGTGGGGAGTTTCAAATTTCAGGACTCCTTGCTCACATGCTATTGCCGTAATCATTCACAGGAACATGGATACACTCACATATTGTGAGCATTATTTTTATTCTGAAACTTGGAAGTGAGTTTACATGGATCGTATTTTCCCTTGTAGAAGCAAGCAGTTTTGGCCTACTGGAGTAAACGACATTATAGTTCTATGTCCCCGTAGCCTTGTGCAGCCTGGTAGACGAAAGAAGACACGGATTGAGTCCAGACACAATGGCAAGGTGAAACTAAAATGCAGCCGGTGCAAACTACTTGGTCATAATAAAAGGACATGTAGAATGCCGCCAGCCCCAAGGTCTTGAGTTAATTGGTATATGTAGTGACCCAATATTCTGATTGAAGTGTATATTTTGTATGGAGGAGAACTGAATGTATGTATTTTGTATATTGTACAGTTGTAACTTGAAGAAGTATTTCAATATTATGATACATTTCTTCTTGTGTAATTTTATGTAAGCAGAAAAGATCAGTTGTGAAGTACTCTGATTTTTAAACCCACAATAATGTTATTTCGGGTCTTGAAGTCCTGAAGTCCTATGGTTTGTGAATATCTGTCATTTGAGGTCCTCTGTTTGTTTGCTTTGTTGATTCATTGGTCTATGCCAACTGATACTGTATTAACATGTAATTGATAATCATTAGGACTATGTTTGGAGACCAAAAATACGATCTCCTAGCTAAACTCTAACTACTGGTAATGAGTTTTGAGAAATCAAAATATCATAAGTCCATGATACAAACCTCCTGCTGTGCCAAATTCTTAAAATATGAGGTAATGATGTGCATGGAATTAAATTATGGTATGCAATGTCTATTTAGGTACTCTCCTTTTTATTTCATATTAAAAAATTTTTCACAACATGTATATTTATATAAAATATTTAATCATAATTTTATTAAATTATTTGCAATATGAAATGAGATTATTGTTTCAGGCCCAACGTGGGCCTGAACATTATTGTTTCAGGCCCAGCGTGAGCCTAAAATGAGATTATTTCAGGCCCACGCTGGGCCTGAAATATTCTCATTTCAGGCCCAGCGTGGGCGTGAATTCAAATTATGGTAGAGGAAAAGTAAAGTTCAATATTACTTATAGTATCGACAAGAGGACAGATTATAGATTAGAGATTATACAAAAACAAGGATCGAAAGCAATGCTCCATTGGAGTATCAAAAGGATTACATACATTATAACTACAAATATACATTGTTTGTCATTACACTTACATTGTACATCTGAATAATTTTGTTTCAGTCCCTGAGTGGGTTTCCTAAAATGCTATAGGAGAATGCTATAGGTATATCAGTGGGTTTTGAGCAAAACCCACCGATGGACCTACCATATCTGGATTTCTGAAAATCCTATATCAATAGACAGGGTAGAGCTAGGAGATGATATTTTTGGTGTCTAAACAGCTAATGATTATATATCACAATGCTATAGGAGAATGCTATAGGTATATCAGTGGGTTTTGAGCAAAACCCACTGATGGACCTACCATATCTGGATTTCTGAAAACCCTATATCAATAGACAGGGTAGAGCTAGGAGATGATATTTTTGGTGTCCAAACATCTAATAATTCTATATCATAATGCTATAGGAGTAGTTTGCAATAGGAGGTTTTTAGATATATCAGTGGGTTTTTATGTGCACACTAAGTAGCAATAATTATGAGTTATGCTCTATAAACGTATCAGTTAGGACAGAAAGATACAGTCAGATTTGTACACCTATACAACTACAAATTTATTGTCCACCAACTTAAATCAGAATGATTTTATGATTAACAGAGACCCTGAAATTGTCCCAGTTGAGGCACATGGTGGGCCTGAAATCACTTGATTTCAGGCCCACCGTGGGTCTGAAATATATTTATTTCAGGCCCACGGTGGGCCTGAATTGAAGTGATTTCAGGCCCACCGTGGGCCTGAAATCATTTTATTTCAGGCCCACCTTGGGCCTTAAATAAAATAATGATTTTTAGAATAATATTCTATATTTATCTACAAGATGTGACCAAATCCTCTCATTTTATTTAATTATTAAATTTTATCAAAACAGTCTTACAGTTTTTATAATTTGAAACAAGTTTATTAAATTTATGGTAGACATAATCCATCTTACTAACTAAATACAGAATGCATACCAAATTTCAATTTCTTCGAGACCATTATGTCAAATTATCAAATTATGTTGCAATAGGAGTGTTGTAAATCCATCAGTGGGTTTCGGTAGAAACCCACTGATGGACCTTCGATACTTGGATATGTCTATACTAAATATCAGTAGTTAGAGTTAACCAAAGAGATGTTATTTCTGGTGTGCAAACTTAGTCCCAATCATTATGAGTTATATTATCTTACCGTATCAGTTGGTACACAACATTGCAGCAACTCGATGTGAATCAACATCACACAATTGTTTTGTTTTTCAAGACAATAAATTATATTCATACAAATTACAGAATTTCTATACAAATAGAGCTGAATCACCAGCAAAGAATTTTTTTTACAACAATACTTCAAGTGATTGAGTCTCATGTTTTACAATACATGTCCCTCATAATATTAACTGTCAAATCAAATATCATTTTCGTCATATCTCCTTGTTTGAAATCCATCTTCTTATCGTATAGGAGACATCGGACATATTGCATCACAAAGAAGACACAGTCCATGCTAAAAATAACAAACAATATTTCTGATTTCAATAAGTGGGGTTATAAAATACTTTCATGAAGTAAAAATTTTGAAACTCTTCCTCAGTTACTTACCTATGTTCTTGTTGGGGACATTTTTGTCTGACGAAGGGCCATTTATCCAAGGGATGATGACTTTATAGATATGGATGAATAGTCGTAAGTTCCTCGCGAGTATATTGTTTAAGTTCTTTTACCTGTAAAATATATCATGAATGTCAATGACATTTTTGACCAAATGATGAACATATATATGAATAAAGGTAGGTAGCTCACCGCTGAGTCAAAATCATTCTTATATTTACGGCCACTAGCAAGAGAATTTAAATGATTGAAAGTCATTGCTTCTGTATCCACCGCCAACAAGTGAAAGTGTGTATTATCACTGCACAAAGGTATTAAAATATATTTAAACCCTTGTTCTATCATATCAGTCTTCATCATTTGTTGCAGGGAAAACTTTCTTGACGATCTTATTGAAACCTAAAAATTTGCATACTCAAAATTATTAATAACCACATCATAATATTAGGTCTTTTACAATCTATTAATTGATACTAATTTACATCACTTACTGTGAAGAAGGTTGAACAATAATTGACTTGTTGTATGACCTACTACATGCGGATGCTCTCCTAAATATAATTTTACAGAGGGCATCAATGACCTCACCTTTTGTAAAAACTTCTCTATTGAGGATTTGTAAGAATGAATGCAAATTCAAAGCAAAGGGTGCATTCTCCCAGATAAATTCATTGGCCAACCTGTCAAGTCAATTGATAAGATTATATATTAAAGACCCAAATATATTAACTAAACTATGTTTGATAACTTACTTTAGGTTCTCCAATTTATTTATCAGGTAGCCCACTTCTTTATCTTGATTTTTCTTCTTCGAATTCATAATATGCTTCTTCACAAACTATATCGATAAAATTTAGACCAAACTAATTAATGAGCAAATTCAATAAATTTGACATAATTTATATGAAAATAACTCACATACATCAATGCTTTATTGCCTCATTTTGTATAGTTCGGAGGTCCTTCTTTTTTCCTCCTCTATATCTTCTTCAGACATGACTTCCATTACACTAATGGTTTCTCTTGCTTCATCCATATCCTCCTCACTAAGTTTCCTTTTTCCCTTGTCCATGACATTTGATATTTGTTTCTTACTCCGCTTCACCTTAGGTAATAGCTGATGCCATACTGGACTATCAATTGGAATATCCCTGTAATCATACCGAGTTCGGTCACGTCCTCTCCTTGTTCTACAAGATACTGGATCGGCAAGAGGAACGACTACATGATAGCTTTCTTGAGCCTCCATGTCTTTTTTTTCAATAATTGAAAGTAATTCTTTAACCCTTTCATTCAAACATATATTCTACTCTGTTAGCTCCTTGATTAGGTTGTCTTTAATAATGCAATCACCACATAGCCTTACATCTTCTGTGTGATGTCCTTGTGATGTCTCTATTGCCCGTGGCATGCCATCACCAATAGCAAGGTTCTCAAACAATGTATTTTCATGTAGGTTAGGAATTATTTCAACGATCACCTGTCAATTACCAAGTACACAAATTTTACTGTCTCTATATCAAACTAACATAGATCACAGTTTAGAATAATTATCTCTTCGGACCTGATTTGGTCGACAAGGTCCCTCACCCTACTAATATGCGAAGGAATATTCCTCCACTTATTTATTCGGGGTTCTTCAACATTGTATGGTTTTTGAATGGGTACATGCTCCAAAAACCATGTCTACACAAAGTTTTCCAGACAATTACATTAATGACAGCAAAATATTCTAAAATTTATCAAGAAAAATCTACTCACTGCCAAAAGCCCAGCAAATCCTTTTAGGTAAGGGAGGTTGGTGGTGCTCTGGTTTCCCTAAGTTGATGAAAATAAGTCCCCAATCTTAGGTAATTGTGGAGACAAAAATTTATGGATAGCTTCCACCCAGTTGAATCCACCAAGATTGTCATAATCATCTACTATATCTACAAGACCTAGAGGGACCTTATATGTACTAGACGAAAATAAAACACAAATAAATATATACAAAATATATAATTTACAAACTAATAACACATCATCCTCTGATTCAACACTTTTAGAATAATGTTTAAGTAACTCCTTAATTCTTGTTCTAGTAGGTTGTTTTTCTTTTGAGAAGTAAGTACGATAGAGGTCACCTGATGCTTTCGTTGAATTAATAGGGACTGAAACACCACGGTCCCCTATACCTAGTAACAAAGCAACATCTCGTCTGGTGAACGCAACTGGTACACCTGAAACAATTAAAATATTTAGTTATCGTCAGGAATATATGCTTCAAATTTTTTCCCTTTGGGCCTGAAATGAATTCCTTTCAGGCCCAACGTGGGCCTGAAATGATTCATTTCAGGCCTACCGAGGGCCTGAAGTGATTTTACTTCAGGCCCTCGGTAGGCCTGAAATAAAATCATTTCAGGCCTACCGAGGGCAATCACTTCAGGCCCTCGGTAGGCCTGAAATGATTTTATTTCAGACCTACCGAGGGCCTTAAGTGAATTTCACCTGAAATGAAATCATTTAAATTGATCAAATATAAATCATTTAAGGTCATCTATATCCAAGTTTTATCTTACTATACATATTGCTTACAATTCATAATTAAAACTATTATCTGAGAATTTAAAAACTTGCGAGGTTGAATCACAACTTTCAAATATATTAACCAAAATTCCACGGATATGCTGCAATTCTTGTATGTCCAAGAATAAACTGAAGGGCGACTCTTTGATCTTCGCAATGTGTCGATCATTTAAAATTTCAAATGCTTGAAAAAAATATTTAAAGTGGCCTAAAACACTGCACCAATGTAATTTTTGTCCAAAGTCATCTGAACCCTACAGTTTTTATACATTACAAATTTATTCAGCAAAAATAAGTTTAAACATTTTCACAAACTATGTTGTTCTTACCTAAGCCTATCACTAACATACCTTAGTGGATAATGCCAAGGAAGAAGACGATGAACCACCCACAGATCTTTTTCCTGCCATCATCATAAAAATCAACCGTGCAGAAACCCTAACCCCTCCTTTGATAGTGCCGAGCAGTCTGGACTTCAACATTAACACTTAAAGCCGCCTCAGGATCACACACTAACACTTTCGATACTTGCCTAGGTTTTAGTTGGGCGAAGGGATTGGAGGGATGACCTCGCGACTATAGCACAGCTAGGGCACGCACAATCTCCTCCACCTTCGACAATACCATTTACGTCGTTGCGCTGAGAGAGAATGGAGAAAATTTTGACTACCTAGCCGTCCGAACCACAAAATATTAATTTACTGCTAAAGTGGTTCGGATGTCTCAAAAATGTGAATAGAAAAAGGTTTTTTGTGGCGGGAGGGGTATAATAGGAAGTTCACTTAAAGGACTGCGCCCTTTGGTAAAATAAAAACCATGGTACACGAATTGGTAATTTTCAATTCTTAGGTACACCCTTTGGTAAATTGCCATTACTTATTAGATGGTGTTTGATAGAATTTCTGTTAGTTATTTTTTAAATTTTAGCTACACAGAAGTACTTTTGAGTGTTTGTGAATATCATATTATGCTTCAGTTTTTGCAATTTTTATTCAAAAGTTAAAAGTAAGAATTTGATATATTTTTCTACCTCTGCTTTTTTACTTATGGTCTCAAATTAGAAGTTGATATTTATACCCTTAATAAATTTATCATTTTACATAATTACCACCAGACTTTTAAATAAAATTTTATATTTTTATATAATTTATATTTTCATAATTTTTTAAATTTATTTATTTATTTATATAAATTTTGTCATTTTTTATATTTTTATTATTATTAATTTTATATATTTTTAAACATATATATTATAAAAGATTAATTTTGATATAATATTCTAAATATAATAATAATATAAAACATCATTAATAATGTATCAAAATTATATTTAAATAATTAAAAAATAATAATTTATATAGCTTAAAGATAATATTATCATTTAATTAAAAATTAAGTTTGAAAGTAATTATTCATCAAATACTCAAACTTTACTTATATTAGTTTTGAACTTCTATTTATTTTATTTCCAAATACTTCATACATTAGTTTCTCACTAATTTCAAAATAATCTCTATAAGAATTACTTTTCAAGAAGCAAAATCTCTCCCAAACACTCTGTTCCGGAAGCGAACGACAGGGATGACGAATCATCAAAGCGCAGCCCACGGAGACGTTGACGGAGAGAGGATGTCTACGCCTACAAGATTAACACGAACGTTAAAGGGATGCACCAGAAGATTTTTCAGTGGAGTCCTCTCCGATGCTCAAGTCAGAACTCTCTCTTTTTTTCGGAGAACAGCGAGGAATCAAAGTGCTATAATTCTAGAATGCTTACCCCTTTTTACTTGGGTGTTGAGGCATCTTATATACCTGATATCTTTCTCACACGTGTGCCCACGTTCTCCTCTACGTTCCTTAATCATCGGTTACTTGATAGCTATTCTCTTCTGGTAACGGTCACTGTGACTATTAAGACTTTAATTAACATGCGTTGCGAACAATAATTACCTGATAACTTTCCTGTTTTGGAAGGAAGAACTGATACTTGAAGCCTGACTTTCTTATCCCTACGTTGATCTTTGGGCTCTACTCTCCGAGTCAGTCTCGGAGTCTTATCTCCCGAGCTGATCTCGGGGCCTTCGTCCGTTTTCCCGAGATAGTCTCGGGAGCCCGATTCCTGGTTCCTGGTTCGGCGGGCCCTGTCACGTAGATGTCCCATGCCACGTGTCTACCCCGGGTTGCTCATCTCTATAACAAATCCCTCCTTCAAGTCTAATCGAAGGAAGTGTGGCTGATTGATTAGGCTGGTGGCACGACGAGGGGAAACGAAGTATCTGTGGGGTCCATATTACCATTCCGTCTCCCTTGACGACTTGTCGAGTCCTAGAAATCGAAACATCCATCACTTGGCCTATGGCAGCCCTTTGAGTTAATCCAAGAGTCCTTGCGAGTTCCAAGTCCCGTAATGATAGATGTCTATCTCCCATTAAGAGCGCATGAGATATCTTAATGACGAGAGAGCATTCTAGCGAATAGAATACTGTCAGGTGGTAGGGTTTTTTTCTACGTGATTTTCCTCTGATACGCTTAGTAGGGTCAAGCCAACCGACGACCATAATGAACAGCGATACCTCGAGATTTGCAGTAATCACTGTCCACGTGTCGTGCCTCTATTCTTCACACGAGAGCGGCTCTTTCCCTATAAAAGGAGAAGGTGAAAGCGACCTTCCGTATTCTTGCACTGCCAACTATCAGAGCTTGCATCTCCCGTCTCTACCTACTAGAGTTTTCTTTTACTAGGGCTTCTTCTTCACACGTAAGTCTCATTTACCTCTGTCTTCCTCTCTTCTTCATTACCATAGGCAAGAAAGGAAAGGGAAAGAAGGGTCAAGATAGGAAAGAGAGATCTGAGGAGGAGAGGACATATCGTCCGGAGTGGTACGAAGCCACCTCTTCGAAAGTCAAGATGAACTTTCTCATAGCCGCCTGTGAAGCATATGACATTCTGATGGAGTTAGAGGTCAAAGTCCCTAGGATAGACCAGTCTCTAGTAGAACCTCCCTTATGGTTTTCCACATCCTCCAGATCGTCAGGGCCGAAGGAGATAACAGGGCCCTGACGCTTCTCCTTGTCCATCCCGATGACATAATTTTCCAGCCGGCGGGTATGGGCCTTCCTTGCCCGATGAGAGTCTCCTCCAGTCGGACCTCCTGAGATTACTCCCACATGGCCCGATGGAGGTCCGCGAGCCGGAGCCTTGCCTTTCTTGGGATCCCTTTCAGGGGAGATGGATTGGCAGGACACTATCTTCCGACTTTTCCTCTCGAGGGCAACTGGGATCGACTGTGGATCTGTCTTCCCTCGACTATCGTCGACAAGGGGAAGGCCTTCGACGAGGAGATCGCCATACCTCGCTTTGTTTCAACTTTTGCGGGGCTTGACATCCACGTCCTTAGATCTCCTCTTCTTCAAGGTGTAACACTTTTTGTAGAGTGAGTTGTGCTGCCACAAAAGTCGCAGTACTTCTTTGGTGGCTCGGGTCCTTCGGTGTCGACAGTCTTCACCAACCCTCTTCTTGCCGACCTAGTGATCCTTCCCGAAGCGAGGATCTTTCACTCGAGTAGGGGCAGGCGGCTCTCTCCTTTCAGATCGTACCGAGATTTAGATAGGGACTCCCGTCGAGTCTTTGCGACGGGCGTACTACTCCTTCTCCACGTTGACATGCTTGACCGATCGCCCAAATAGATCATCGAAGCTGATCGACGAGTTCTTCACCAGCGACTGAAAGAAATCTCCTTCAGATAGTCCTTGCGTGAAGGCGCTGATGAGTATCTCTGAAGTGGTTGTTGGCACGTCTTGCGCCACCCGATTGAACTGTTGGATATAGTCTTTCAATGGTTCTTTGCTCTTCTGCTTTAGGGCGAACATGTTCAAAGCTGTCTTCTGGTATCGCCGGCTGCTGGCGAAGTGGTGTAGGAAGACGGTTTTAAACTCCAGAAAGGAGTTTATCGAATTTTGGTGCAACCTCTGAAACCATTTCTGGGCGGCCCCTGATAAGGTGCTCAAGAACACCGGACACTTCACACCATCTGTGTATTGGTGTAACAAAGTCGCGTTCTCGAACTTGCAGATGTGGTCCTCTGGATCCGACTTCCCATCATAATCAACAAGTCCTAGACTGCGAAATTGCTTGGGCATGAGATCCGTTACGATGTCCGAAGAAAAACGAGTAGATGGAGATTTCAGGAGAACTTTGGAGGCCTCGATCTTCCTCGGTCCCTCCTCCTGTCGTAAAACACTGGAGGCGGCGGAATGCGTCCTTTCCATTTCTCTATGGAATCTCGCCTAGGCACTGGGGATGTCATTGTTGGTCCTGTCGGTGGTGAGACGGATCTTCAATTTCGATGGTGCGAGGCCGACACCCTGGGGATCTCGGCCTGCACCGGAGCCGCTCGTTGAGAGGCGGCTTGTTCAATCTGATGCTGCTCCAGTGCTCCTCTAACGACGTTGGCGACTAAACGATCTAACTCCTTCCGCGTCACAATGATGGGTTGTCCCTCTGGATCTGCCATCACAGTGTTCCTTCTGGTGCTTTGATGTTTCCCACAGACGACGTCAAACTTGTTCTGGAAGAGAACGATAGGGATGACGAATCACCAAGCACAACCCACGATGACGATGACGGGGTGAGGATGTCCACGCCTGCGAGATTAACATGAGCATTAAAGGGGATGCACTGGAAGATTTTCCGGTGGAGCCTTCTCCGACGCTAAAGTCAGAACTCTTTCTTTTTCGAGAACAATGAGGAATCAAAGTGTTATAATTCTGAAAAGCTTACCCTCTTTTACCTAGGTATCGAGGCATCTTATATACCTAATGTTTTTCTCACATGTGTCCCCACGTTCTCCTTCACGTTATTTAATTATCGGTTACTTGATAGTTGTTTTCTTCTAGTAACGATCATTGTGACTATTAAGGCTTTAATTATCATGTGTTGCGAACAATAATTACTTGATGACTTTCTGTTCTGGAAGGAGGAACGAGTACTTGAAGCTTGACTTTCTTATCCCTTGTCGATCTTTAGGCTCCACTCTTCCGAGTCAGTCTCAGAGTCTTATTCCTGAGCTGACCTCGGGACCTTCATCTGTTTTCACGATATAGTCTCGGGAGTCCGCTTCCTGATCTGACCTCGGGAGCTTTCTTCCATTCTCCTGAGATAGTCTCGGGAGTCCGCTTCCTGATCTGATCTCGGGAGCTTTCTTCCATTCTCCGAGATATTTCGGGAGCCCGATTCCTGGTCTAATCTCGGAGGTTTTCTTCCATTCTTCCGAGATAGTCTCGGGAGCCCGATTCCTGATCTGACCTCGGTACTTTGGTTCGGCGGGTCCTGCCACATAAATTTCCCATGACACGTGTCCATCCCGGGTTGCTAATCCCTATCACACTCCCTAAATTTATCTTCTACAAAAATGCATACATTAAATAAACAAGTTATATTATTAGAGGCAACCTTGTGACTATCAAAAAAGGATTGCCATAAGTTTTCAAGCCCGTCGGACAATCACAACCAACGATGAGAAAAACACAAAGTAGAAAGAAAGGGAAAGTAAAAAAAAAAAACAAGAGAATAACATGAAGAAAGAGAAAGAATAACATGAAGAAAAAAATGAAACCAAAGCAATTGAATCCGTCGATCGATCCTATCTGTCTAACTGCATTAGCTTCTTCTGTACATTGATTCAGTCGCAAAGGCATTAATCAAGATTAGCTAATAACAATTAGAAAAGGGGGGAAAGAAGTCACACCCACACGCCTACGAGGTGTTCGATCAATTGGCGACGAGGGTGACGCCGAGGAACTCGGCAGCGGACTTGGCCATGACGGCGGAGAATTCCTGGAAGCTTATGACGCCGTCTCCGTCGGTGTCGGCCTGGCGCATCATATCGGTGAGCTCGAAGAAGGTGAGGGGCTGGCCCATGCGGGCCATGGAGCGCGCGAGCTCAGCGGCGGAAATGAAGCCGTTGCCATCGCGGTCGAAGGAGCGGAAGACCTCGAGGAGCTGCTCCTGGTTGAGGAGGACCTGATCTGTCATGGCGGGGGCGAGCGCAGCGGCGAGCTCGTCGAACTCGACGGATCCGTTGCCGTTGGCGTCCATGTTGGCGAGGAGGGAGTGGATCTGGTCGCCGCTGGGCTTGAGGCCGAGCGAGCGGAGGAGGGCGGCGAGCTCCAGCTGCTTCAGGCTGCCGTCGCCGTCCATGTCGAAGCGGTCGAAGATGTCGCGGAGCTGCTTCAGCTGCTCGCCTTGCATCGGGAGGGCCATCGATCGGCGGCGACGGCGGATGGCTTCGGCGACGGCGGACGCGAAGGAACTAGGAAGCCGTCAAGGTATTCGACAGAGAGGCTGAGAGAGGTTCGGGAAACGGGGGCGAGGGGGCGGCGGTCCTTTATTGATTTTAAGGTCAAAACGGAGAACGCGTCTTGGACTTGGATCGGTACTGACCCAGTTTTAAGGGTAAATTACTAAATTTTAATTAATTTATTTATTTAGTTGATATTAAATATTCAATTTACATCTGATAAATTTTGAGATGATTTATTTGGTCTGTAAAAATTTATCATTAATTATAGAATAAACGTTTATAACATCTAATCATTACTTCAAAGATTTTACGTTAATCACTATTAAGCAAAATTTATTTATTAATTTATCAAGATTAAAATTTAATTCTCAGATATTTACGAAATTAAAAAGACATTATATCGCTGTATTATTGTCTCTGTATGTGATCTATTTAATTTTTACGAGATGAACTAATAGTTAGCATGTTTGGTGTTATCATTTTGAGATTTGAGAATTAAAATCTGATAAAATCAATGATTCTTGTGTTGGTAAAAGACGATTCGTTCGCTCTCAATCCCCTGTCAATCTGTCTCAGGACCAACACGGAGGAGGTAAATCACGGGACGATTAGCCCAGATGCTGTGACTAGTACGTGGAAAAAATAGATACATTGATTTTACTAAATTTTAAATCCTAAATCTCATGTTAATAAAAAATTAATAATTTTTATGATCTATTTCTTCGATGTTGATCCTGAGATGATGAAATTAAAGAATGAATCACTTGTTGTTATCCTGTATGTGATCTATTTGATTTCTTATTTTTTTTCTATAAATAATTATGAAATTGATTGGGGTAGGGTGGGAATCCAACGGGAAGCTTCCCTTTAGGATATTTTAAAAAATTTCCCAAAAAATAATACATAAAAAAACAAGTCAAAACACCGGCAACTAAAAAGGAATAAATTAAAAGTGGTAATGTAAGATGTGATGGAGCCACAAGGCTTTGATTCTTTTTTTTTTAATTTGATTTTAAATTTTATTAGTTTTATTTATTTATTTATGCTTTTGTCTTAATTCAGGTCTGAGTTCAACTTGTAATTCGAATGCTAACCCACATCCGGGTTCAGGAGAATCCAAGCCATCCATCAGCACCTTGCGCGGATCATGGCGGCACATAGCACGAATCTTGACGTTCCGCCCGCGCGGCATCGTTAAAATCCCTCGGCATAGCGTCTGCTTCCTTCTCTCTCGATTTGGAAGACCAAGGCTCAAACCCCCTGCTCAAGTATCACCAGCCCTCGTCCGCGGTCGAAGGATTGAATTATCGAGGCGAGGGGAGTTGATCGCGAATCTCCTTTTGCTGAGAAGGGTTTGAAGATATGGATGCTGCCGTCAGCCGCAAGATAAAGAAGATGGAATCGGAATCCACTGCACACGATCGGTGAGCTACGTTAGATTAGTTTTTTTGCTTGTGTTTCTTTCTTTCTTTCTTTCTTTTTCCTTTATCGGTGTGTGAGGTTTTGTTTCTAAAAAGGGAAAAATGTGGGTGTTTTTCTTGAAGAGAACCTAAGCGATACCGCAGTGGCAGTGATGAGAAACCAGATTCCAGAGATGCCAAAAAGTATTTGATGCTTCTGGGACGCAGTCTCGAAGTTGAGGAGTATCAGAAATTCCTCAAGACTATGAGGGCTTTCCGAGATAAAAGGTTTACTCCTGATTGCTGTTTCATCATGTATTCGTCTAATTTATTGGTAATGTTTGTTTCTCAAAGGAAAAGAAAAGAAAATATACATCTCGATGCTTATTGCAGGATTAATCGGGCTGAGTGTGTCAAAAACGTGAAAATGTTGCTTCAAGAGAAACCTGACTTGTTTCTGGGCTTCCAGGACTTCTTGCCAAAGAGTCTTGATGCAAAAGATTCTAGAGATGCCAAAAAGTATTTGATGCTTCTGGGATGCAGTCTCGAAGTTGAGGAGTATCAGAAATTCCTCAAGACTATGAGGGCTTTCCAAGATAAAAGGTTTACTCCTGATTGCTGTTTCATCATGTATTCGTCTAATTTATTGGTAATGTTTGTTTCTCAAAGGAAAAGAAAAGAAAATATACATCTCGATGCTTATTGCAGGATCAATCGGGCTGAGTGTGTCAAAAACGTGAAAATGTTGCTTCAAGAAAAACCTGACTTGTTTCTGGGCTTCCAGGACTTCTTGCCAAAGAGTCTTGATGCAAAAGATTGTTGCACCTATGATAAAATGCCAAACTGCTGGGATGCCTTAAATTTAATTTGTAAAATAAAGGTAATCTTTGGTTTGTACTATAAATAGGTGCACATTGGACTTAATTGCTCATTTGTTTACTGGGTTTGGTAGTGCAGAATCGCTTCTCTGATAATGATCACAATTACAGTTGTTTTTTGGAGCTTCTGAACATGTATCATACTTATTGCATGCCTATCAATGAAGTATATCAAGAGGTCCTTCAGTTTTACTTCAACCATTTTCTAGAGAAGATTGCTTATTTCCAGAACTCTATTAAAACAATGTTTTCATGCAGGTAATGATACTTTTTCAAGACCATAATGATTTGCTTGAAGAGTTCAATTATTTCTTGTTCAATTGTTCAAAAGGAGCATCTTTTAGCCATGAGTCATCTCAAGGTCCTATCGGGCGAACAAGTACAAATGATTCTGGAGGCAACAAGGTATACTTTTTGAAAAAGGTTCGAGTAGGACTAGTTGCTAAAGAAACCATGAGTTTGAAGTTTAACATATTTTCCCCTTGTAGACACTTCAAATAAAAAGGTATACTCATTTGCAAGATCTAGAACACATTGAAAGAACGAAACAAATTCAGAGAAGTGATGAGATTTCCAAAGGACATCCATTGAGTAACACCTGCATACAACATGAAACAAATTTGAACAAGTCAATGTTGCTCAGTGATGAAGAAGGTATTTAAGATTTTACAGTTCTATATCATTTAGTAGGTGTTTGGTAAAAGGTAATCTTGCAGGATTACTAGTAACTTTGCAAGTGCTAATCTTTCCCACATTTTGCCTTCTGATGGCAATTGGATTATTTTATAAGGGTTGGTAACATATGCCATTCCCTCTTGGTAATCTTACAATGGTACTTTGTGAAAAAATTTGCATATTCAATAAAAAAACTATTTTGAGTCAATTTACTCCTAGATTGACATAAAAAATAATTATTCTATCTCAACGAATCAATTTACTTGATGCTTTTATTTCTTTGGCATTTTAAATTTTTATGCACTAGCTTTGTTCATTAGGTGTTATTACAAATTAGTGTGTTAGGTATTATTTCATAGGATAATTGATTCATCGTTCCTGGTAATTTTTAGTTATAGATAACATGTCAATGTAAGAACGTCAGCAACTTTATAGCAATTTTGTATGTATGTGTTTTTGGTCAACATAACTACTTATATATTTCATAATTCTACATGATAATCATTATTTTCTATAAGGTTACTTGATAATGCACCAAATGTCATCCTGAGGGTTTGTACTTTACAATTTATCAAAATTAACTTTGCAATTCACAAACCATCCGTATATAATACGATGTTTATGCCTTTATTATTTAGATGAGTAACTACATATTCATTATATCAGTTTATTTATGAAATAATTTTTTAAGTGTTATTATTCAGTTTACACTCTCATAAAACTATTTTTCTTTTAAAAAAGGCTTCTATATGTTCTGAAATTTTAGATTTTAGCGGAGTTTGTCTGAACTTTTACATTTTCTAAATATATACATATACTTTAAATTTTATAAACTATAGTTACTTTAGTGCATTGTATGGTAATTTTAAGTAGTCACCATGCCATTTGAAATATTGACTCAATAATCATGTCAAACTTGTTTGCTAAAAGGCTTATCAAGCTTGAGCAAAAATCAAGCTCAATTAAAAATAATGTTGTGCTTATAAAGCTAGCTAAAACTCAACTTAATAATTGGATTAATGTTTTTTTTTTAATATTTTGTTGATAATCTAGAATTTTAGATTGTGCGGAATATCAAAAAAGTGTACACAGAGTAGTATCAATATATTGCACAAGTAACCTATATTCGTATACATATATGCATTTTGTTTTTATATACTTGCATTAAAAGATAAATAAATAAGGCCATAAATGAGTTCTAAATTAGATTGTTAATGTATTTATTCATGAATTTTTTACTGGTTTTATTTATGAATGTACAGGTTGGGCTCAGAAGTGTCCAAGTTTGTTCCTACAAATTTTAGATTGTCAAGTTTAAGAAATTGGTTAAGCTTGTTTACTATAAATTTATCATACTGAATGAATATAAACAATATCTTAATGAGCTGAATTCCAACTAATGGAATAACCTCATCTTTGGCTAAATGCTATCACAGTTTTCAATTGGATGGTTGCTACATTGCTAAGCTGGAAAGCACCCTAGTATTGCTTCTCTCCCCATTTAATTGATGTTCTACCTCGTTTAGCATTTCTTTACCTTTAATTTAAACAATACATGTAACATAAGCAAATATACATATGAAAGTCAATAATATAGAAAGGAGATATTGGTGGAAAACTCCTCCTCTTGCCTTTTTAAAAAAACTTTTTTTATTAGATGATAAATCATGCATTATGTTCTACATGTGTGGTGTGGCCTGTGCCACAACACTGGGTAGTAATTTCATGATCCATGTGCTGATGATTGCTGACATTCATGTTCTTATGGATAACTAGTGTTCAATTGTGCAACAAAATTTGGGCTATACTTTTTAAATTTTATCCTTCTAAGGATGTTTCTTCTTGTGAAGCTCATATACCTATCATGGGAAAGGACACATTGATGGACATGGGTGGAAAATTATCTGGGAGTGTGAGTATTAAAGGAAAGTACCTTGGTAGTGTTGACCCTCTGTCCGAAGGTGCTGATGTTTATGGAGATAATCCTAGCATAGAGGAAGAAAAATGTCAACCCATAAGAGAGAACATCTCAAACTGTCAACGCTATGATACTAGTTATTGTTTTCTGCCAAACAATGTATGCTTCAGGTATTTTTTTGTTTCTTTCTTTTAATTTGGCATTTTGTATTTTTTCTGAACTTTCATTTTTGTTTTCAAACAGTATCCAGTTCCTCGAGCAAGCTACATGACTGAGCTTGATGCCTCTGTCTTGAATGATAGATTGGTGTCTGTGCCCTCTGAATGTGAGAATTGCACTTCTAAGTTCATGCACAGGAATAAGTATGAAAAATGTTTATTTAGATGCGATGATGAGAGGTATGATACACATTCTTAGAATCATGAACTCCTCTTGCAGATTATTTGATAGCACTATAACTTGTAAAATAGTGCTAACTAGACTCTAATATTATAAATTCTCCCCAGGTTTGAGATGGATATGATTCTATGTAAGGTGGCTTTAACTTCTCACAAGGTAGAGGATTTGCTAGAGAAGGTCCGCCGCAACAAAATTGAACTGGGAACTACATTTCAGATTAAAAACTATCTTACTGGTTTGTATCTGCACGAATGCCATTGCTAAATCATGTGGAATTCATAAAAAGGAAAAGGATGGATATTAATATTCCGTTTTCATTTTTAATGCTTCAGATCGAGACCTCAGATGTATTGGACAATTATATGGTGACAATGGGCTGGAAGTTGTTGGTTTTCTATCTGCAAATGCAAGCACTATGCTTCCTGTGATATCAGCTCGTTTGAAGCAGAAGCAAGAGGAAGCGTCAAGAAAGCGGGCAGAGTTTAATAAAGTCTGGAGTGAAGCTTGTGCGAAGTGCTATCCAAGATCACTTGATCACCGCAGTTTTCAATTCAAGCAGCAAGATAAAAGAAATTTGGCATCATCAGGTGTTTTAACTCCCAAAACTTATCTAAATCTTTACACTCTTTACAACCTTATTGCATCATTCGTGCTATCTAACATCAGAAGGTGCTGCTTGCATATGCAGCACCTGGGAAAGGTGCACATATTTCTTTCTTCAATGCTGCTCAATAGAGAACTTGAATCTTTAAGTAGTCAATAACAACGATTGAAATGTCGTTCCGTGCCGGGAGGCACGGACACTGGAGTGAAACCAGCACACGAGGCACGATAATTTCATGCATCATCACACGTGTCACGCGACAAAAAGAAGCGTGGCATCGCAGCCTCGCAAAAACTGCGAAAGCTGTCAGAGGCGCGATTGGATGCCTCCGGCGCTTCCGGAAGCATCGCGGGACGCCTCCGACGTCGTCGGATACATTGCAGGACGCCTTTGGGACCACCAGACATGTTGCGGGGACGCCTCTGGCGCCGCGTGATCGCGCGAGGCTTTTCGGTTAATGAAAATTAAATATATGATTCAATTAATTCAAATATTTCCCAACTCAAGTGTGATATTTCGAAGAGACTTTTATAAATCCTAATTAAATTATCCCAATCAAATATATAAAAAATATATTTAAAATTAAAAAAATTTAATAAGTTTTATTAATTAATATTCTGAAAATTATTTTTACTGTTTTAAATTTTATTTAAAAATTCTAAAAAAATCTAAAACAATTCATAATTTTTTAATTATTTTATATTTTTTTACGGTTTTACTATTTAATTGATATTTTTTTACCATTTTAAATATATATTATTTAAATTAATAATTAATTATGAACAAATAGTTAATTTATATACTTATTATAGATACCAAAAATATTTTTTTTGTTAATTTATACACAATAAACATATTTATTTAATAATTGCTATATATAAATAAAAAATACCGAAACCATATCGGCACGACACGATACGATATCGAAACCATATCGTTCCGGTCTGAGATTAAAATCTCGGCATGAGTTGAGATTTTAAATCTTAGTCAATAATATGTATCTGTTCAGATAAAGAACATTAGGTTGACTTACATTTTGCAGCTTTGTGGAATCATATTCTTAGTTCTTTTAACCTATCTAAATGATTGCATATGTAATCTCCAGTGTTCATCAAGGAACCATGGACTGAGTGGAAATTCTCATTAGTTCTTTTCATAGAGGGGCTGAGAGAAAATTTAGTTGCTCCAGTACATAGATTACAATATTCATAACAGTCTTTGGTTGGATTGGTATTTTACTACTATATAATGTCACAATGCATTGTATAATCGATATGCTTATACACTGGTCGTTAGCCCACATATTGTCACCAATTTACCAGCAAACTTCCTTTTCATTTAGAAGAGAATATTGTGGTAAGAACCTTTGCTCAGAAGAGCTATTTGGTAACTAATTATCCCCTAGATTCATAAGATTGAATGTTTGTTCTTATTTATAATTATTTATGTAATTTAGATTTTTCTTGGATTTCTTTATTGCTAATTCAGTGACAAGCTTCAGGAGAATCATATGTAATATTTTGATGGGCCCTTCCTCATGCTGTTTCTGTTGCTTTTTTTGCATCAAGACACACGAAAATTTTAAGTAGTAAAAGTAAATACGTTGTTCATATACTACTTTCGTAAGTGAAATACTACTGTGATTACTTTTGTTTTTCTCATTGTCCCTGTCAAGGATTGCTTGACACTTCTGAATTGTTGCTTTGTTCTTATATTTGCATTTCTTTTTCTTTCCTGTGCAGTTTTGTTAGATGAATATAGACAAATACATGAGGGAATGGAGGACAATTTACTACTCGAGAGTCTTACTGGGAATGGACACAGTAGTCCTACTATGTTATTTGAATATGCAGACAGAGAAATCCATGGCGTACTTCACAAAATTATGGAATTCTACTGTGGTAACTATTACAACTCAAAAGAGGAAATGGACAATGTCATGAGGATATGGACACCTTTTTGGAGCCAATATTTGGAGTTTTAACATGGCTCCAGGACACTGAAAGTTCCAAAGAAAAAAAACAAAATTCTAGAAGTAGTGTGTCAACCTCAGCGCATATTGATGTTTCTCTTGGTGCTAAAGGCTTCGTAACACATCTCAACTATTCTCATACCTCAAATGCATCTGTTTTTCTCACTTCAATTGGCAAAAAAAATGTCAACAATTTTGAGGTATGAATTTGCCCTTTATTATCAATTTTAAATCATATATTCTAAATTATCCATGTTAGTATATAGACTTTGCCTTTGAAATTTTAGAACCCCAAAGAGATTGCATGTTTTTCTATTCTCCTATGCTAAAAGCTACTAGCAAGAATGGAAGTTGATTAATCATTTTATTTAATTCTTTTATCAAGTAGCAAAATAGATATATTCTTTGAATTCTTAATTTTATATGCTTTTACTCTTGTTTACCAACTAAACTGTTTTTCAAGGATTTTTTTGTTTAAATCTAAAAGTAGCTGGGGCCAAAATCATGTTCATTTGAAAAGAGGAAGATTACAGAGGGTATTAAAGTGAAAAAGGAGCGAACAATCACCTAGAAAAAAATGAAAAGAACGATGATGTAAAAGACTAGAGTGGGATAAAATATGTCAACTTGTTAAAGTGTGATTATTTCTTTAAACCAAACTGACACTTTTTATGAGCTTGTAGGATTTGTTAGTATGAAATATCTATTCCTTCGCATGTGTGGAGAACAAAACTGTTGAACAAGCAGAATAGGACTGAAATTTTCATAGTCCAAAGCAAAATAGAAATTTAGCAGTGAAGCAAGATCCTTTGACCTATATTACTGGGTAGTAGAATAGAATAACAGAACTTAGATAATAAGTTAATAACACGCTTGAATCAATTATTTATAGGAAATATACATAATCATCAAATAAACTATCACAAAACCAAGCACACCAAATTTTACCACAACCATCACCACCACCATCAGCAACATCAATTTGTGTTTATCCTGACTATTTGAGATTAGTCATCTTATTTTCCATTAAATTCAATACAAGTCGGCATCGCTACTTCGCTAGCAATATCAAATTAGTTTTTCAAAATGTTCAAGTATATAATCCTTAAAATGTCCTAAGATGAGATTAAAAACTTGCCACTGAATTGGGACCAAAGTAAGTGGTTCTCTTATCTGTTTCTTTCCTTTACTTTCCCTGCTCAACTTTGATAGATGAATATAGACAATGAGAGAATGGGGGCAATATGCTATGTGGAATAGAATAGTAATTAGAAAAAAATTACCTAAAAGAGTTTACATGACTAGTATTTATAGACTAACTAAGGCCCAAGGTCCATAACACTAAGACCTAAATAAAGCCCAAGAAGTCTAAAATCTAACACGCCTCCTCAAGTTGGAGCATAAATATCAAGCATGCCCAACTTGTTACATAGATAAATAAAATCACCAACATCAAAACCCTTTGCAAACAACTCAGCGAGCTCATCTCGAGATGGTACGTGATGGGGAGCAATAACACCTTTCATAACAAGATCGCGGACATAATGACAATCCACTTCAAAATGTTTGGTATGTTTATGGACGACAAAATTTCTTACAATGTGGATGTCCGCGTGATTATCGCACAACATCTTTATAGGAGTCTTACATGGAAACCCAACTCAGACAAGAAAGATTGGATCCACATCATCTTACAAGCAGTGTGTGCCATGACCCTGTACTCAACTTTGGCACTTGACCTAGACACAGCTCCTTGTTTCTTACTATGCTAGGTGACAAAATTGCCACCAACATATGTGCAATATCCAGAGGTAGACTTCCGGTCACTATGGTCACCAGCATAACCAGAATCAGAGCAAGCAACGATATCAACACGACCATAGTTGCGATAAATAAGACCTTTACCAAGAGCTCCCTTCAAGAATTTAAGAACACAAAGTGCACCAGTCCAATGAACCGTGCGAGGTTGGTGCATAAACTAAGACAGAAGACCAATTACATAGGAGATATCAGGTCGAGTGATAATCAAATAAATTAATTTGTCAACCAGACGACGATAAGACTCAGGTTTATCTAGAAAAGGTGAAGATTCATCCCAAAAAGGAGGATTCCGGTCAATGGGTGTGCTATGAGGCTTACAACCCAGATATCTAGTCTCTTGAAGAAGATCCAAAACATATTTGCATTGAGAGAGAAAAATCCTATCCTTTCCATAGGCTAGTTAAATGCCCAGGCAGTTCCACGGGCGCCCCAAATCTTTCATGACAAAGTGACGCTGTAGAGTGGTCTTGAGGTCAGAAATAGCAATAGAATCACTGCCAGTAGTTTTAGAGAAGAACGAGTGATCAACAACACACCGGCGGAAACCAACACTTTTAAGCGTAGAACTAAATTTTTGAAACCAAGCTCGAGGGCTCCGTTTGAGACCATAAATGACCTTCTTCAATAAGCACACTTGATCTGCCCCCTGAGCAACATACCCAGGAGGTTGCTCCATTAAGACATAGTTATCTAAGTCGCCATAGAGAAAGGCGTTCTTAACATCCATGTGCGAGAGATGCCAACCACAAGTAAGAGCGAGAGAAAGGAGAATACGAATCGAATTAAGCCGAGCAACATGTGCAAAAGTCTCAGCATAATCCAGACCATAAGTCTGGGTGAACCCACGAGCGACCAACCGTGCTTTATAGCACGCAACAGAGCCATCGACATGATGCTTTATGGTGAAAACCCAACGACAAGTAACAGGAGTAGCATTAGACGGGCGAGGAATAAGAGACTAGGTAGCACGGGAAAGAAGCGTGTGAATCTCCTCATCCATCGTAGCCTTCCAAGGAGGAGATGCAAGGGCTTCCACAAAAGAACGAGGAATAGGGATGATAGAAACAGATAAAGCAAAGTGATGAAAAACAAGAGCTAGGCGATCATAAGTAACAAAACGAGAGATAGGATGAGCAACACAAGAACACGTACCCTTACGGAGAGCAATATAATAGGAAGATCCAAGGCAGAGGATGAAGCAGGAGGCAGCGCTGTAGGCGTGGAAGAGGGAGGTGGCTCTGCAACCCCAGAAGAGATAGCTGAGGGACAAGGACGTGTAGAAGGAGGATGACAACGATAAACCAGGAGAGGCGCCGGAGGCGCTGGAGACTGTGGAATATCAGAAAAGGGAATAGGCTGTGGAAGGGGAACACAAGAACCAGAAGAGGGGGAAGAATCAAGAGAAGAGGAAGAAAAAAATTGGGTTTTAAAAAATATGACAGCGGTAGAGACAAAGTAATGGCGAGAAGGGGGATGATAACAACGATAACCACGTTGGGTACGGGAGTAACCAACAAAGATACACTTGAGCGAGCGAGCGTCAAGTTTGTCACGACCAAGAGAGTGATCATGTACAAAGGTAGTACACCCGAAAACTCGAGGCAGAAGCGAGAGATGATGCAGTGGAATCCCCCCCTCCCAAGTGGAGTAGACGGTAGGCGATTAACGAGATAAAAGGCTCTAAGAATTGCATCAACCCAAAAATGCTTGGGAACCTTCATTTGAAACATAAGAGTGCGAGCAATGTCAAGGAGATGACGATGCTTACGTTCAGCCACCCTGTTCTGTTTAGAGGCATACGGGCAGGTAGTGTGATGAATGATGCTGTGAGAGGAGCAAAAGGATTCAACATAAGTTTGAATAAATTCCAAGGCATTATTTGTACGAAGAATTTTAGGTAAAGTAGAAAACTGGGTTTATAATTCAGCAATAAAGGTTTGAAGGATATCAAAAAAACTAGCACGATCTTTTAACAAATATGTCCAACAAACAAGAGAGTAGTCATAAACAAAAACAATGTAATAACGAAAACCAGAAAGAGAAGAATAACGGGCAGGTCCCCAAATGTCACAATGAACAATATCAAAAAGTTGATAACTCGAAACTAAACCTAAAGGACGATATGTGGCCCGATGATGTTTGCCGAGCTGACACAAATCACAATCAAAAGGAGAAAGAGGAATCCAAGGCAAAGCTTGCTGGAGACGTCGATGGGAGGGATGGCCCAACCACTGATGCCAAAGGACGGAAGGATCAGCAAAAGACGCATGGAAAGTAAGACCTGGAGGAAGAACATCTGGAATAAGTTGACAAACACCAGGAGAGGTGCTACGACCCAAACCAATACTCTTCCCCGTCTGCAGCTCCTGAATAGTACATTGAAAAGGATACAAAGTTATAGAACATTACAATTGGTGAGTTAATGCATACATAGAAAAAAGATTAATAGGAAAATCAGGGACATAGTGAACATAATCGAGGTGAAGATGAGAGGATAAGGGAACAACATTTTCACCGAGCACAGAACATTTTTGACCATTGGCAATGGAAACAGAAACAATAAAGAAAGAAGGAACCAAATTAGAAATAAGATCGCGATTACCTGACATATGGGATGAAGCACTGGAATTGAGAATCCAGGAAAGAGAAGAAGAGGCCACAAGAGCGTTACCTGTCGAAGTGGGTATAACATGTGAAGTAGAGGCCGAAGATTACTGAGCCAAATAAAGCCGGAAAGCAATATATTCATCACCAGAAACTGTGACTAAGGGAGATGAAGCAGAGTCAGACGTGGGCCTAGCAACATTATGTTGGGGCAATTTATAGTCCGGAGTGACCATGTGTTTTGATGTTTGAGCAAAGGGTTTAAGTTAGGTTTACCCTTGTGTTCTAATATGTGTATGTGAGCGTGCAGGATGTGCAGGTTACACATATTGACTTAGCTGGACGGCTTCGGTACGGTGAAGGGTGGCATGGAGACAAGCCGCGGGCTTGTGTGCGCACTTGAGGGACTATGGATAGCAGGGACGATGAGCCGAGGGGCGCGGACTTCGAGACATGCGTGAAGGATGACATGGAGACAAGCTGGAGGCTTGTGTGCATCCGAGGGACGGGAGCCAAAGATGAAGAGGGCGCGAAGGCAACAGTCGAGGCTGTTGGTGAAGAGTCAGCTGAGTCATGAAGGGACGAGAGCCGAGGGAAGAGGACTCCAAGGGTAAGCCGGGAAGTGGACTTCAAAGGGCACACGTGAAGGGTGGCATGGAGGCAAGCCGAGGGCTTGCGTGCGCATACAAGGGACGATAGCCGGTGGAAGAGGACTTCAAGGGGCAAGCCAAGGGAGTGGACTTGAAGGCACACGTGGAGGAGGGTCGTTGGAGTGAGGAAGAGTGATTGTATAAGCTGGGCAGTCGATTGGGAGAAAGGCAGTCGACTGCCAGCAAAATTCGAAACTCACAGAATGGTTCTGACCCTGAACTAGTCGACTGCCCTGGGAGCAGTGGACTGGTAGTGACTGGTTAAGTTGGCTGAAAATTCGAACGTTGAGCTGCAACAGTCGATTTTCAGTGGGATCAGTCGATTGCCCTGGGAGCAGTCGACTGGTAGGGTGTTTTCCAGCCTTGAGTTTTATTTAAAGAGGCTCGGGTTTGGCTGGAAACCTCTGACAAAACAAGCTTAGTTAGGGCTTGTTAGTAGTCTTAGTGCTCAGAAAGTGTACTTGGGTTTGTGGCAAGGTTTCTCCACCCACAAGGAGCTACACGAGCTAGCCGGAGGGCATTCGGGGAGTGATCCGTCGAAGGATCGAGGGATCGTCCACCTCACGGACTGTCGTGGAGTAGGAGCTTCATCTCCGAACCACGTAAATAGGTTTATTAGCGTTGTTTCATTTGATTATTATTGTTTCCGCTTGCGCATGCTAACCTTGTAGGAAGAAAGAAATCGAAAGTTGCTATTCACCCCCCCTCTAGCAAGCCGTCAACGATCTAACAAGTGGTATCAGAGCGGGGTCGCTCGTCTACGGACTAATCGCCGGGAGAGCAAAAGGTGCTAGAGGAAGATGAAATCGGAAGGTCCATTGGGATGGGATATCCGGATTCCACCTCCATACGACCGAGATGATTTCAACTATTGGAGGAAGAGGTTGGAGACATGGTTCCAAATGGATTGGGATCATTGGACGACATTGGAAGTTCCATTTGAAGCTCCAACGGACAAGAAGGGGAAGCGCCTCCGACCTATGTATTGGACCAAGAGTCAAACGGAAGAAGCGGAGGCGGATAAGGAGGTAACTAGAGTTGTACTAAATTTATTACCTTCATATATTGTGTCAAAAATAGGGGAATACAAAATGCATATGAGCTATGGAGAAAAGTGATAGCTCTGCATGAGAATCCGACACAAGGACATGAAGAAAAGGAGAAAAAGGACCAATCGGAGGTTGAGTCAAGTTCAACATCCGAAGAGGAAGAAAGGGAAGAAGTGTCTACATCCTCAAGTGAGGAAGAAAGTGAAAAAGTCTCCACATCAAGGATTGAGGGGGAGGAAAGACCATCCTCAACACCGGAGCAAGAAGAAGTATCCACCTCCACCAAAGCCAAATCAAAGGAGCACATCATTTGCTTTGGATGTAATAAGAAGGGACACTACAAGGACAAGTGCCCATTAGGTAAAAAGGAGGTAAACCCTAAACCCATTTCAATTTCTTCTAAATCTAATATGGGTTGTAGGAATAAGGAAGCCCAAGAGAAAAGAAAGAAAATTAGATGCTTCACATGTGGAGAGCTAGGGCATTATCACACCAAATGTCCAAGAAAAGGAGAGTTCAAGAAGATGGAGCATTTGAGAAGATTGGAAAAGGAAGAAAAGAAAAGAAGCTCACATCAAGGGGGAGCTTCAAAGGTAAAAGGAAAGGTAATTCCTTGTTTAAAGTTAAATCCAATTTCAAATTCTTATATGCTCATTAAGAATAATCATGGATTTAATTATCATGATAAGGGTAGGGTTAATATTGTAGATCAAAACCCTAGGAAAAGTATACATCATAAAAAATCCAAGACCTTAGGACCTAAGGATCAAGGTATTAATCCCAATAAGGGGAGACATATGCCTAGGAAGATGGGTAGGTCTAGGAATGTCCAAAGTGGACATGTGGATTCTAGGGTTAAAAGCCTAGAAAGGGAAAATCAAGCCTTGAGGGCAAGACTTGATAAGTTGGAGAAAACCCTAGAAAGATTCACGGTTGGATCTAAGGGTTTAGATATGATGTTGGGTAGCCTAAAACCCAACAATGATAGATCGGGGTTGGGATACCGGTCTAAGGTCTCTAATGCCAATGAAAAGAAATGTACTAGGGTAGCATATGATTATGGCAAGAAGAAGAAGTCCAAAAATGGCAAGGGTGTGCCATTTAAAAGGGAAAAGAAGGAATTAACCAAAGACAAGGTGTCTAAGGTTAAGAAGGTTAATTTTGTAGGCCAAGAATCACCGAGGGCACACCGGTGTGGTCTAGTGTGGGTTGTGTCACCTAGGGAGGTGGCTAAGGCTAAGAGCTCAAGGGGGAGCTCTAGGATCCTTTGGGATATATGGTGAATGGATCTTAGGAGGGTTGCTCCTAGAGGTCTAGATGGACCATAGGATGTGCCAAAAGAATTGGAGATGGACTTGAGTCTCAATTCTTGGGTTTTGGCACGATGATTTTGAGGTTCATGCATGAAAATATGACATTGGGGTCATATAGCATGAGAATTGGTTTTTGATGTGTAAATACCATATAAATCAATGCTGGGGATGCATTGTGGATTGGTATGGGCAGAGACATCAAGGGGGAACCAAAACTAGGACTTTTGGTCAAGGTTTGAGTGAACCTTTTTGCTAGTTTTGGGTTTTGTGTCAAACTTGGGAATGGTGATAGATACATTTTTGGGTGTATTTTTCCTAAGTAGGTATGGGTACCACAAACCTCTCCACAAAATTTGAAAATTTTTGGAGACTTGTGAAATTTCTGGCGCATTTCTGAATTTGGATTCAGAAAGCTGAAATTCTGATTTTTAGCGTGCCAGTCGACTGCCCCTGGGGGCAGTCGATTGGTCAGGGCTGAATTAAGTTTCAGCAGCTGGAAAAGTGTCCAAATGATGTAAAACAAGTGTATGGGGGGCTAATACACTATGTTTATGATCATTAGGGGTTAGAAGATCCAATGATTGGGATGTTGTTGGGGTCTTTTTGATGTATGGCAAAGGGGGAGAAGTGTTGGGTTTAATTTGGGAAACCAAACATGCCTTTGCAAGAAACCCTAGGTCTAGGGGAAGCTTAGGTAAAGGGGGAGCATGATTGCTCCATTCTTGGCGTAAGGGGAACCTTGGAGAGGTTCTTAAAAAGCCTTTGTAAGTCCAATGTAGGGGGAGCCTTGGGATAGGTTTTAAAAATCCCGTTTTGGTAAAATTCCTAACTTGGGAAGGTTAGGTGTGGGGATGCCTTGGGATAGGATCCTTGTTTGCATTGCATATGCATTGGCGGTGTAAGTCCAGGATGGAGCCTTGGCAACATAAGTCCAAATGGTTGTTTAGCATTGTTATTGCTATTTATTGCTATTTGTTTTCCCTAACTTAAACGTATTGCCAAACATCAAAAAGGGGGAGATTGTTGGGGCAATCTATGGTCCGGAGTGACCATGTGTTTTGATGTTTGGCCAAAGGGTTTAAGTTAGGTTTACCCTTGTGTTCTAATATGTGTATGTGAGTGTGCAGGATGTGCAGGTTACACATATTGACTTAGCTGGACGGCTTCGGTACGGTTAAGGGTGGCATGGAGACAAGCCGCGGGCTTGTGCGCGCACCTGAGGGACTATGGATAGCAGGGACGATGAGCCGAGGGGCGCGGACTTCGAGGCATGCGTGAAGGATGGCATAGAGGCAATCTGGAGGCTTGTGTGCATCCGAGGGACGGGAGCCAAAGATAAAGAGGGCATGAAGGCAACAGTCGAGGCTGCTGGTGAAGAGTCAGCTGAGCATGAAGGGACGAGAGCCGAGAGAAGAGGACTCCAAGGGCAAGCCGGGAAGTGGACTTCAAAGGGCACACGTGAAGGGTGGCATGGAGGCAAGCCGAGGGCTTGCGTGCGCATCCAAGGGACGATAGCCGGTGGAAGAGGACTTCAAGGGGCAAGCCAAGGGAGTGGACTTGAAGGCACACGTGGAGGAGGGTCGTTGGAGTGAGGAAGAGTGATTGTATAAGTTGGGCAGTCGACTGGGAGAAAGGCAGTCGATTGCCAGCAAGACTCGAAACTCACAGAATGATTTTGACCCTGGACCAATCGACTGCTCTCAGGGCAGTCGACTGGTAGTGAGTGGTTAAGTTGGCTGAAAATTCGAACGTTGAATTGCAACGGTCGATTTTCAGTGGGACCAGTCGACTGCCCTGGGAGCAGTCGACTGGTAGGGTGTTTTCCAGCCTTGAGCTTTATTTAAAGAGGCTCGGGTTTGGTTGGAAACCTCTGACGAAACAAACTTGGTTAGGGCTTGTTAGTAGTCTTAGTGCTCAGAAAGTGTACTTGGGTTTGTGGCGAGGTTTCTTCACCCACAAGGAGCTACACGAGCTAGCCGGAGGGCATCTGGGGAGTGATCCGCCGAAGGATCGAGGGATCGTCCACTTCACGGACTGTCGTGGAGTAAGAGTTTCATCTCCGAACCACGTTAATAGGTTTGTTAGCGTTGTTTCATTTGATTATTATTCTTTCCGCTTGCGCACGCTAACCTTGTAGGAAGAAAGAAATCGAAAGTTGCTATTCACCCCTCTCTAACAAGCCGTCAACGATCTAACACATTAGCCAAGTAGGGCGACAAAATTTGTCCCAGTAACGGTCAGATTAGTGTGACCACAGTGTTGACAAGGTGGACAAGAATCAGTAGAAACACGAGAGCTACTTCTGTTGTCTGGAGCACAATGATTGGTAGAATCACCGAAACAACCACAAGAAAAACAACCACCATGACCTCCACGAGGGAAGCCACGACCACGAGTTCCAGAGGCAACAAGAGCCAAAGAATATGGAGAAATAGTTATCGCAGGAGTAACTTGTAGAACCTTCGAGAAAACGACCTCCAGATCGGGAGTAGGATCTTGGCTCAAGACATGAGAACGAAGAGAAGAAGCCAGATCAGGACTGATACTATTGAGATAAGTAGCCACAGCCAATTCATTACGATAATGAAGAAGAGTATCAACATCAGTAGTCACAGGTTGTTAAACATCAAGTTAAGCAATAAGAGCCTTAAAGGTAGAAAAATGATCTGGGGAAGATCAATCACCTTGTTTTAAGAGTAAAAAGTTGCTCATAAATCTCCAAGAGACGACAAATATTTTTTTTATGACCATAAGCAGTGCGGAGGGCATCCTAGATCTTCTTGCACGGTGAAGAAGCATATAAGAATGAGCAATTCGAGGCAATCAACATCCAGTTAGAAACGGCAGCATCCATGACAAACCAATCAACAAATTCAGGAGAAGTACGCGCCGGTGGGGGATCGATAAGATGATTAGTCTTACGATGCGCGACAAGAAAACGCTCAAAACTGTGTGCCCATAAAAAATAGTTCTTGCTGTCTAATTTCTCAGAAGTACCACTTAAATTACGAAGAAAAGGATTGGCAGATGCGGAAATGGTTGACGTAACCACAGAAGACATAGTAGAGTCAGAGGATGCCATAGTACACACAAGATATCAAGGGCTCATACAGAGCAAACAAGGAGACAAGAACACAAAGAGACCACCCGTAACTGAGAGCGAGTTCACATTAAAAAGGAGGCACGAGGAACTCACATAAAGTGGTAGCAGGAAAACATAATCGGCCAGAACCCGACACACACACAAATAAAAAGAAAAAACGGGGTGAACAAAAAAACTTGCACGGCGGAAAGAAGGGAAGAGGAAAAAGAAACTGTGGCGCTGGAAAGAAGAACAAACGATGCACGACGACGACGGCGGTAACCCTAGGAGCGGCTGCTGTAATCCTAGGAGAAACCTCGCTCTGATACCATGTGGAATAGCATAGTAATTACAAAAAAATTACTTGAAAGAGTTTATATGATCGGTATTTATAGACTAATTAAGCCCCAAGGCCCATAACACTAAGATCTAAATAAAGCCCAAGAAGTCTAAAATCTAACATGCTATTCAAGAGTGTTACTGGAAATGTACATATTAGTTCTACTATAGTATTTGAATATGCAGACAGAAAACCATGAAGATTTTCAACTATGGACAAGATTTTTTGAGCCAATATTGGAATTTTAACATGACTCCAGGACAGTGAAAGCTCCAAAGAAAAGGAGCATGATTCTAGAAGTAGCGTGTTGTTAGCCTCAGTGCAAATCAATGTTTCTCCTAGTGCTAAAGGTTTTGCAGCACGTCTCAACTATTCTATTACTTAAAACCCATATATTGCTCTAATCAGCAAAGAAAATGTTTAAATCTTGTATGTTCTACATTTATTGATGTAGCATGACTTTACCTTTGGTTTAAAGCTCCAAACAGATAATTCTAAGCTATCAGCTATGATGCTAGAAGCTACTAGCAAGAATGAAAGTTAATCATTTTCTTTAATTCTTATTTTGAGTTGTAAAATACACAATTTTTTTACTTGCTGTTTCTTATTAAATATGCTTCTACTATTGCTTACTGACTGAAATGGTTTCAAGGATTTTCTTTTTGAAGAGCAAAAACATATACCAAGAATTCAAAGAATTTGTGTAATTTTCAACTTGATATAGCAATTTAAAAAATAATTAATCAACTTCCATTCTTTCTAGTAGTTTCTAGCATAGGAGCTCACAAAAAGGTTGCTACCTCTTTGGGCTCTAAAACTTCCAAGGAAAAGACAGTCTATATACAAAAATGGATAAATTGGACAATGAGATTTAGAACTAACATTAATAAAGTGAAATTACTCTGCTACTGCATTATCTCAACCTACTTGATTTTGTCTAAATGAATAGACAAGAAGAGTTTAAGATGAACTTCTTCTCTGTTATCTCTTCAACTAATTGCAACTACAGAATATTCTTTTATATGCTAATCCATTTTGTATTAATTCAATTATAAGTTACAAGTGAATTTATCTTGTCAACAATGCTCATGTTTTGATTTTTTTTTTTTGAAAATTATAAATCGGTTTCCATTAATGTGAGAATACAACATTTGAAGCACAAGTCATTTTATGAACACATGATAAATAACGATGCCCTTGTAATTGTATCATGTAGTATTTGTGGTTATTGTCTAATCTGTACTGATCTTCTGTTTCTGCTTCCTGGAGCACCAGAAATGGGAGTCTGTTACCAACAAAAGCTGTAGTGATCCAATCCATTTTCATAAGAATGCCCATCCATCCATTGAAATTCCTACTGACTATGAAGGTGAGAGAGAAGAGGGTGAGATATCTCCTGAAATCACCAACAAAAGCTGTAGTGATCCAATCCATTTTCATAAGAATGCCCATCCATCCATTGAAATTCCTACTGACTATGAAGGTGAGAGAGAAGAGGGTGAGATATCTCCTGAAATCCATCACGGAGAAGGTAATTTCTTGGATTTTAAAGATTCTGAGATGGAAAAGACTGCTGGATTCAAAAATAGCTCAGAGTTGATCTATCAGGTTGAGGCAAAAGAACTGTCTGGACAGGACAATCTCAATGCTAGCAATAACAATGGAACTACAGAAATATATCTAAGTAACATCTCAAAGGCTTATGAGGCAGCTGTAGATGCATCAGTTAGTGAAGATGATGGTGGCAACAATGCTGAGGAATCCTCTTATGAACATAGTGGGGAAAGGAGATATACCAATCAAGGTTTTAAAAGTGAGAGAAACTGGGTTGTAGAAATGCTTGATGCGGACTTGTCCAAGACAGAGGGAACAAGTGAACCACTTTCAACTTTTTTTAAAGAAATTTCTAAACCTCTTGCTGAACATTTGCCTAAACAATTGCATGAAGGTAGAGGTTCAAGGATCTTCTATGGAAATTCTTCCTTCTATTTGCTTTTTAGGCTTCACCAGGTAAGGGGTATGTTTTTCCAATTCTTTTTAATTTTTTGCTTGAGCATAGATTTTCTTATCATATTCCAATTTGTTCTTTGGCAGATTTTGTATGATAGAATACTGTCATCGAAGATGAATGCTTCGTCAACTGAAACTCGATTGAGAACTCTGAAGAAAGCAAATCCTCCTACTCATTACGCCAAGTAACTGATCGTGAACAATTTCTATACTATATATATTGTTTCAAAAGCCAATCTCATGTATTTACATTGTTTCATAACGTGAGTGCAGATTTAAGAAGGCACTTTACAGTTATCTTAATGGTTCCACAAACAAATCAGAGTTTGAAGATGATTGTTTTGCATTTGTTGGACCTCAATCGTATTTGCTGTCCACATTGGATGTTTTGTTATCTAAACTCGTGAAACAGGTCGAATATGTGAGATTCTAGGATTTGCAAATCAAATTGTTTCGTTCTCAACGGCTTGGCTTTTGCATCTTTCTTTCAGCTACAAGAAGTCGCATCCAATAAGAAAGAAAACAAGTTCCTTCAGCTTTATGCATATGAAAACTCCAGAAGACGATCCAGTGAGCTGATTTATCTCCGAAATGCTTGCGCCATTCATCACGGGGACATATTCAGATTTAAATGTGTATGTTCTCCTGACCATCTTTTGACTCTCAAGTTGGACATTATGATCAATTCTTGATTTAATCAACTACATTGCTCTTAAGTTGTTTTTAATCAATTAGTCTCATATCTCCTCAAATTACCATGTTTTGTTTAATGTACACAATCATAACATAATGTAGGAATTTATTGTATGCAAAATAGCTTCTCATTGTTTCCTCTTTTTTGCAGTCTACGAATCCTACCAAGTTATCAATACAGTTGGTGGAACACCTTCGTACGGAATCTGAAACAACTACAATTTCTAAAGAACCTAAATTTTCAGCTTAGGTGCATAATCACTTTCATAAGAGCGATCCTTGAGAGAAAGGAAATGAGAAAACGTTTCCATAATAGGTACCTATTCGTATAACACTTTGTGAGTTTTTCTAAATTGACTAGAATTTTAAGGGTTTCATTGGACTTCAGAAATATACCCAAATCCAAGTCCAGTTGTAAAATTTAGATGGTCAATGGACTTTCACTCAAGATGTTCAATTCTTCTCCAAAAGTACGTAACTTACATTTCCAACCAACACCTACTTTTATCACAAACTTATTGGGAGCGATATATACAGATTCATTATGAGATGGGAACAGAGGACTACCTCATCAAGCGAAAGAAGAAGAAACCATCATCCTCCAGTGATTCTTCATCTTGCAATTGTGCGACAACGAGTTCTTCACGTGTAAAACGTTTTAGGAGGTTTCTCTTTAAGCATTTGAATTAGCCCCTAGTCATATGGCAATTCAAGTTTCTTCACGTGGATAACAGTCTGTACATGAGCAGCCGCCAAATACTACTACTTGCAAGAGCCCAAATGTTAGGCAGATTATCAGAAGCACAGGATTCCTTACTAATTGTAGCATTTTGATAAAATTATGTGGGCATAGGATCTTGTTGTGTTTTTATTATTTATATTTGTATATCAAGTATCTAAGTTTTACAATTCGACTAATCTCGGAATAGACGATCCGACGCAATATTTCGCTTTAACGTGGCACTTCAATTTCACTTGTAATTCAATTGTGGCTCTACATGAGAATTGAATCTTGTTTGCTTGAAAAATGCACCCTCATCTAATTGCAGAAAATTGAATTAATTTTTTTTTGATTTACAAGGAATATCCAGGCTTGTGCCCGACTAATCCGCTTGGCTGACCGGCTCTGTCCCACAGCCGTCAACGAGAGTCCCCACCGGTGAACGAGGGTAAATCGTGGGACGAAGACACGTGACGACTTCACTATTGATGATATCGGTATCCGATGGCGAATTAATAATATTTCCGTAATTCAAATATATTAGAATTTAAGGGTGCTTGGTAGGCGGATTTAGAAGGTGAGCTCATTCCTGATGTTTGATAGACAAGAATTGAAATTAAAATATATATTTGATACTCTTGATTTTATAACCTAACTCCCCTAACCTAACTCCCCTAAGTTATCGTTAAATCTATAAATTCCTAAATTAAAATCCATTATTATTTTTATTCTCATTGTCATTGTCAAATATATACTAGGCCCCTCTTAGTTTAGACATAATCGTTTTGAATTATAAGAATATATAAAGGTCGTTGTTCTTTCATAATAGCGTTGCATACGTAATCTCTTAGTTGATTTATTAAATTTTAATTGTTGAACCTTATTTCTTTAAATTTATCAAATCTTCTCAGATAGAGATAATGAATAAAAAACACTTTGTAAACAATATTTCAACTTAAGCTACGAGGTTAAAAAGGTGGTGGATGGACAAGGTTTCGCAAGTTTGGAAAGCAAAAGTATAAGAGCAGGTAAGTGTGAATTTTTCTTCAATAAGAAAACCCCAAATCCATAACTAGTAAGAAATTTCCAGTTCATGGGAAAATCGAATAGTTAGACCTCAGCTTGGCTTACAAAGTGTCCAAATTCTGAAAGAAAATACAGTTTATTCGCCGCTGTTCATTGCCTTATTTAGACTTGTTGCTCTCCTACTTGAAGTTTTCCTCAGTGTCTGAAGTGTCGAACGTTCGTGAAGAGAAGTGAAACTCCATATTTGTTACAACAGTCCACAGCATCTCCATCTTTTATGCTGCCACCAGGTTGTGCAATGACTGCGATGCCATTCTTGCATGCCTCTTCGACGGCGTCGTTCCAAGCTGCCAATGCGATAACTCCGCGTTAATAATAAACCTCAGACAGAATGATTATCCAAATCTAGACAACGGAAACTAAACAGTTGTCATATACAATCTCAAATCAATAAGCTCGTAGAAGTTATCTGTTAAGAAACCGAAAGCACCATCTGAGTCTAAGTATTCTTACCAAATGGGAAGAAGGCATCACTGGCCAATGCAGCTCCTTTTGCCGCTTCTCCGGCTTTTCTAAAAGCAATCCTTAGGCTTTCCACCCGATTCGGCTGCCCACTACCCATTCCCAACATGCAATTATCCTGCAAAAAGAGATCACTTGGCACTTCATCCTATATTATCACGGAGGGCAAGGCAACAAATCATAAGATTTGGCAATATTACAATACTATGAAGCATATAAGTAAGAACAAACAGGTGCAAATTCTCAGAAATGATACTTTTTATCAATTGTCAGTTTCCTTTACTATTTTGCTTCAAATAAAAATTAGTAGATAGCAAAAAGATGTTCCAGAAAAAAAGTAAAAGATGGCCACTATTACTGAATGTTTACACCAGCTATTACTGAAACTGTGCTTGCCCACTCAAGAATCAGTTATTATAAATATACCAGATTATAAAGCAAATTGATTTTGGGAAATTCAATGAAAATGAAATATTATCAAATTGCTTCAACACTAAAAGAATGGTGGTTGAAATACAAACGCATAATTGCACGAATAAGTTTATAATTGAGAAAAGAAAACCAATATTGCCGAGGTTCCACCAACCCAAAATGACTAAAAATTTAGTTTATCCATGAAACTCATGGATCATTCCTCCAAGCCAACTTAGGGTGCACATTACCTATGGTCTAAAATGCTTGGTGAGAATTCACACAAGTTGCATATAAAGCCAATTGCAATAACACTTCAATGAGGGTTTTGCCAACTCATAGACTAGCTACTTTGCGAAGATTACCATTACACAGAGAGGATAGAGGATTCCTTTTTGTTCTTATCCGGACTAGAACAGTTGCACACTGCATAACAGATGGCACAATTAATGCTAGCATAGCAGCATCCTTCACAATGCCAACTCATGCCAAAAGTGTAAAAAATATCCAGGCACCTTTTGGCCAGCCAACACCTATGACCCATAATGATATGATGCAAAGAGAGATCAATGAAACCAATATATTTAGTATTATTTTTTCTTGTCAACTATATATCAGGAACTAAAGCTCATAATCATTGTAGGTAACGATATAAACAATCTTGATGGAAATATTCTTACAATAACTATGAATGTGTTCTGGTAGTCAAATTAACAACTAGAACATGGGGAGATTTTAAGGTGAAACTTACATTTTGCATGAGGCAGTCAAATCTTGCCTAGCATATGCACAAAAAGGTACAAATCAAGAATTTATTAGGAGCGGAATTTATGTGATGTGTGGTATCAATAGTAATTGGCTATAAAGGAATTCGTTAGAGTTTGATATATGTGCTAGAGTGTATGCTGTGTGAACTGTATGAGAGGCGGCGTTTAACAATTCATGTAGAGAGAGGAACTAGAACATGCAGCCTATATTATACTTAAAGCATGACAATGAGTTCGATTTGAAAGCAATCTCTTCCTTTTTATCATTTTTACAGAAGATCATGGGCTCTCTTATTCTCTTCGATAAGCACCCTTAACCATCAACTGTGGCCTGATCAAGGAACATTCCATGCAATTTCATTACTAAATTTAGCAGCATGGTAATGATGCTAGATGTTGTAGCTTGCTTAGAAGTCAAAAGAAGTTAAAATTCAAATAGCTTGGCATGCTAGATAAAAATAATAAGTAATAAATAAAAAAAAGTCTACATAATTTAATAATCTACAACTTAATTAGCATGAGTGAATTACTGTTAGGAAGTAGATACAATAAAAGGGAGGGGGAAAATACCTTAGCTATTACTATGGCATTACTCTTTACATGTTTGACACAGAGCCATGCAAACTCTGCATCGTGAAGCTCAGCATCCTCTGGAATTCTTTCAGACATTATTGAGAATTTGATATTTTCAGGGGTTAAGTCATCCGACTCCTGGGCCAACCATCCACCACCAACTTGTCGAAGTGACAATAGCCCTTGCCCAGTCTTCTTTGCCTCGAGAATCCTCAAAGCCTTTGACTTCCCTCGAAGGATCTCAAGTCCTTTTTCAGTGTATTGAGGTGCAACTACAATTTCGTAAAACATTCGAGTAGTACCATCTATCGGGCTTCTAAATTCCCTGAGTTCCTTAGCCAAGTCCTAGAAATGTAAAGTTACAAGATGAATTGATAAGAATAATAGGAAAGTCAGTGATTTAATAATAGTTCTATTTTTACTTTTCTATTGCAGAGCAATAAAATATTGAGCAACCATAATCTTCATGTCTATGTTGCTTACCTCATCTATCGTTGTGTTAAAAGCAACAATACCACCAAAAGCGCTGACAGGATCAGCCTTTACAGCTAATCTATATGCCTCAAGTATGTCTTGCCGTGATGCTACCCCACATGGATTTGTGTGTTTGACAATCACACAAGTAGGGCTCTTGAATTCTGAAACACAATTCCAAGCAGCATCCGCATCCAAGAAATTGTTGTAAGACATTTCCTGTACCAAAGGAGTTAACAAATGAGTTTAACAAAAGCATCAAGAACACAAACAAAAGATAAAGAACAAGGCCTAAAAAACTAAACGGTGTAAAATATGAACTTACACATTGTGAAGAACCAAAGATAAGTTTTGTACTTTTGTTTGCTATCAGCTATGAAATAAATACCCAGCAATAAGATCACCCAGATCAATGATTTCATGAAAAAGAAATGTAGCACTTTTTATGTGTTATAAAATTGTGTTTTTACCTAAAAACAAGAGAATTTTATCTGCTTTGGATGTATAGTGGATGTATAGTCAGCCTTACAAGTCTACGAGGACTTCCTCTATACCAAATGGATAGTAATAAAAATTGAAATACATGATACTGCAAGTTTGCAACCATGACATAAAATCACCATCAGCTACTATGTTGACGTAAAGTGTCTATGCAATCAATATATGTAGACAACTTAAAGCCACTGAATTCCAAAACTAGAATGGATTTACAATAAAATTTAAGCCTAATTAGCCTCAGTTAAGATCTAGTTGGATCTCTAATGGTTTTAATTTAAGATTAGATTGTGTAAGCTCCAGTTAAATCAAGTCAGAGCCAAATTCAAACTGAATTGGGTTATTACACAAGTATATTCATGCAAAATTAAGTTACTAGGTTTTTTTTTCCATTGTGTAACCGAATTTTTCTAACCATACTACCATCATGTAACAGATTGTTTTATATTGGCTAATCAAATTTAATTTCTTATATGTTGGGTTTAGTTAATGATTATGCTAACTAGTTTTAATGGGTTATTTAATTTGAGATGGGGTTCTTTCTGCTTTCAGAATCATATATAATAAGATTAATAGTGAATCAAAATAAATCATCATGATTCTTTTTCTTTGATTCATACAAATGAGAAGTAATAAGGCACAAGTCATCAATCGTACACCATTAAACAACTATGCCCAAGTGGATAATCAACCAAAATTGTCAGCACGACCATTGTCCAAACCACTATAGCAATTATCTGATAGGTTGCAATATCAAGGAAGTTCATTAATTAATCCAACACAGTTGTAAATAGTGAAATAAATTACATTGGCAAAGAGAATATTGGCAAACAAACAGATAGGTTTTACCATCTTTTACCCAGTAGAATATAAGAAAGTTGAATCTCTGAATCAAACAAGTTTTTTTTACCTTTCCATGATGTTGTATAGCAGTGGCA
Organism: Boesenbergia rotunda; assembly: GCA_024364735.1. Taxonomy (NCBI): domain Eukaryota; kingdom Viridiplantae; phylum Streptophyta; class Magnoliopsida; order Zingiberales; family Zingiberaceae; genus Boesenbergia; species Boesenbergia rotunda. Next base: position 79,802 of record JAGFNQ010003817.1, on the reverse strand, counting down.
ATACCACCTGCATGAACAAGAGATATACTCTTGTCGCCATAAAATGCAGCTTTCTGATGGGGATTTTCCCCATATCTAAGTGTAGATTTTAGTGAAAGAGACACTGTCAAACTGGGAGGAAACTTTTCTCCTAAAAGAAAATTGCAGAGAAAGGGGAAAAATCATATTATAAACATGTATATAAAGCAAATAATCCATAGAAAATGATGATCCATGCTTACCATCCTCTATTTGTTTCCATAGCCACTCTGACACTGCTGAATCATAAGATGCAACATGTTGAAAAGCTTTCCATGCCAATTTCTTACGAAATTCCTGATTGTCTTGTTTTCCTTTCAGAAAGTCCAAGACAGCAGGATAGTCATCATGATCAACGACAACCAATACATCCTTGTGATTCTGCCAAAACAAAGTCATCCTTGTGATTCTACAAAAATAAATACTTATCAACAAAGCAATTCAAATGTCCATATGTTCAGTTCATTTAGGAACCTTAGCCGCAGCGCGTATCAATGTAGGGCCACCGATGTCAATATTCTCAACTCCTTCTTCAAAAGCAATTGAAATAGTACTGGTAACTTTTTCATAGAAAGGGTACAAGTTCACCACCACTACATCAAATGTACCTGTGAAAATATCGGCAAAGATTTATATTACGAATGTATTAGTATTTAAGTCATAAAAAATAATTCCATCCAAACACTAAATAAATTGAATAAAATAATTGTCTAAAAGAACATATACGAAAAAATGTCTAGAACAACGTTAAGTATAGCATACCAATGTCATGGCTGCTTAAAGCATCCATGTGGTGACTATAATCTCTACGAGCAAGAATACCACCATGTATACTAGGGTGTAAAGTTTTCACACGGCCATCAAGCTGCAGAAATTAAATTGCTTTAAGTGAGACATTATTGAGCTATACAAAGAAAAGTGATCATAGGCCATTGAGTACTCCGAGAGGAGTTAGAAATTAAGAGTCTTCTGAGAAAATGACCATACCACAGTCTATAGTTTTCTCATACACACTATTTATAATATAGAAGTTACTTCCTTCAGTAGATCTTATATCTTAAGCTTCTTAGGATTGACTATAATGTGCCAAGACAAAATAAACTCTAACACAAACAAAACTGAATGTTCGTAATTAGTAGTAGGACTGCTCACCAAAGTGGCTGGCAAATGGGTGTAGATTATTAAGGAATTTAAGGATGAAAACTACAGAATATACTAAAAGGCTCTGGTACTTGGATTCTTCAGCTATCCCCTCAAAACCCGTGTTGGACACCAACCACTCACAAACACTGACATCACTATTGATCATGTTGGACACTTAAAACTACACACACCAAATACTTGTACATGGTTATAAGTAACATAGTGAAAAGCTTATTAATTTAAAACACGATTGTATAAGAATGTAATAAAATAGACAATTGAGAACTGAGTCACCTATGATCTGACATATGCATGTCATGACATGGTCAAGCATGATTATGTACAAGTCGTGTCTACTAGTCAAACCACATGTCTATAGTTTATTGTACAATCATACTACTCATCATCAAAACAAGAAATATATGACACTAAATTGAAGGAAGAATTGATGGGTCAATATGGTTATCATTGACAAAGCTTGCAATCTGGTTTAACTGAATAGAGCAACCTAAGCAACATGGAATTTTGAATCTCCACTTTGAGAAGTGAATACAAATGAACTGGTATCCTGTATTCCTGTTCAAGTTTGAAGTATACGAAAATCATGACTGTCTAATATTTAGTAGCTAACTCTCATTTAATCATTTGATAGTAAGTCAAGTTTGAATTCTATGAAACTAATAATTTTCTGCGTAGATATCTAGTGATTACTTAACCATAGTTGTTTACTTCCCCACCCTCAAAAAGCACATTGTTAGTAGCCGGAGATTATTATATTCTAGTTAAGAAACAATCTAAGCATGTTCATCCACTTCAAACAAAAACTGTAACTAGGTCAGTAAGCACCTTTAAGAAATAAACACTGGTAAAGCCAAAGAATCAAGTTACATTTACAAATAATAACTGAAAGTTGCAAGCCTGCAAAATTATATTAGCCAAGTTTAGGAAGAAACTTAAGATAACTAACAAAAAATACCATTTCTGGGAAATGGGTTATCTCTTCAACTTTAGTCACAGGGATACCAGCTTCTTCTAAAGCAGATGCTGTTCCACCAGTTGAGACAATAGTGTATCTACATTACAAGTAATTATTTTTAAAAAACTCTAGGAAACTATAAAATATGCAAAACATTGACGGATATTTAGCTAGTGTCCTAGTTTTAAGCAGTTTTAGGACAGTATGCATGATAAAATTAGGGCGTATTCATCCAAAGGGAATTTACCATTAGATGCTTAAGCAGCTATCGTTTTATATGAAATTTCAAAAAAGGGGATTGCTCTAGTTGGTGTCGAGTGTTAACCTAGCCTTTCTTGGAAAATCAATGGGCAAGAAATTGATTAATACATGGCTGCTTAACAATCACTATCCATGTTTAAAGGTAAGCAATGACATCCTAATTTATAATAGATTTTGGTTCTTTGCCATTACTAGTTAACTAGCACATAATCAGCTTATCATGGTTTTTGCTATCATGTAATAATTGAGTAATCAAACAGACCATTGAGAATAACAATTTCTAAACGAAGAAAAAAATCATCAAAGTCTCATGGACATTCTACGCAAAAACAAAAAGGTTAGACAACAATTTGTATCCATCAATTTTTATATTTTTCTTAATGTAAAGGGATGGAAATATTTACTAGCTCTTCTAAGATCTAAATAACTATATTGTTACATGGAAGAACACATGGTAATTAAATTCTGATATCCAAGACAAACATGAAATTTCAATAAAATGATCAACTCACCCTAAACCTTGAAGTCCATGTCCAAGAAAAGCTAAATCTCGCTTATTTGACAATGATATCAATGCTCTCTTTTGTCCTCCTAAAAAGCTAAGAAACATTAGCTCATAGCAAGTAGTTCAATCAATAATACATTTAAGTCAATGCACTGGCACTACACCATAAATAAAACTAGAATTATGTAATTGCCCAATAACAGTGCACAAGTTAGGATGAAGTTTGAACATGAGATCAGATTACATACTAGAAAATTTAAATGCCATCACCAGGAAGGCCTAGTGAAAAGGAAATCAAAAAAAGAACCAGCCCAGTAAGACATGCCACCAAAATTTTGTCCTGTTAGGCATCATATATTATGCCAGTGTAAAAGAACAATGAATCAAGCAAGAAAACACTCCATAACTACTGACCAACCACAGCACAAGCACACAGGTGCAACAACAAGAAACCAGGAGCACAAATTATTCAGGGCTGGCTATATGGATCTTGTTGTATTAATGAACTCTACGTAAGACTATACCACTAGCATTGGATCATTTATGTCGCTTTAATTATGTTAAGTAGAGCCACTTTAATCTACCTCTCGTCCCTAACTCTACTAGATTCCACTTGTACAGCTAAAGAATTCAACAATCATCTTTGAACATCTCTCATATCATTTTAATATCTTTCTCTCAATTTATCACTGGAATCACACCTAATTGCTCTAAGATAATAGTATTTTTATTCTCTTTTTTGGTATCAACTCATTTATTTTAGCCCTCTCATTTCTACCACTTAACTTTTTGTGCATGTTGTTTGACTTCATAACACTGACTCAAATCATGATTGGACAGGCCACAATTTTGCAATAACAAAATTACTCATCCTACAGGCACGAACAATAAATATAAACTCCAGAAACTACTTGAAATTTCTGATAACTCACTCTTTATATCACTGAGTATATCTTCATCAAATTTCTCTTTATTGAATAATACAAGTTTTTATTCAAGGATAAATTTGAGTTTATTCAGGCATCCATTAGTTAGAAGCTTAGCTTTATCATCTATAAATAGCATGCAATCTAGAGGCTTATCTTAAATGACTAATATGTTCATCTAGAAGAAAAAAAATAGGCCCGGCACTACGGTCTGCACAGTTCAAAACTTAACACTCTATACCGTTCGCTATAGGAGAATGAAAAGAAAACAGAAAGTGATCAGTACCAGGGGATAAAGAAGAAGAAGAAGAAGGGACATCGGTTTCCAGTTGCGCCATTGCCCTGATGATACCGTGCGGCGTAGAAGACAATCGACGCTCAACAAAAGAAGGGATTAGGCGATTCTATTGCCGGGAAACAAATAAAATAAAAAGGTGTCATTTTTACCCTGGCAGCTAGTGCGAAAACAAATGAAAAAACAAACGAAGAAAAAAAAAACTCACTTGTAGTGCACGATCGAACCGCCGACGGTGAGCGTAAATAAAGCAGCGAGCAGATACGGCGGTGACAGTAGCAGGATAGTGAGAAAGAGAGAGTTGCATACTTCAACTCTATTGCTCCGCCTGTGGCTGCAGCGGCTGGCAACCGGAAAGGGAAGAACGTCTTGGTGGAGTGGAAGAGATTAAGAGAAGGAGATGGCGACGAAGGTTGCAGGGACGCGGGGAGTCGAGAAATATAAAACCCTAACAAACACACCCGGAAGAAGATACGATAACCAATTTTAAATAATTTAAAATATAATTAAAATTTTTTATCCGTGTTAAGGAAATTAAATCTGTCGAGGCAACACATTAGGCAATGAGTGTACCTCGTTATAACAGGCAATAATTTATTTTTTTAATCGTTACCTTTTTATGGCATTTTTTTTTACTTATATCCATTAATATCTTATTATTTAAAATACTCTTACAAATTTTAAATTTCCAGAAATGCTCCTTTATTAATAGAATGTATTAATAACATCCCATATAAGAGTGTAAAAAATAATCCAATCCCAAGAATTTTTCAGGAATTTTTAAAAAACAAATTCTCCAAATAGAGTACGAACCTTAGACACTGGACTTCTAGATCACCCAGCGTAACGCTTCTTGATTTATCTTGATGACCGATGAAAAATTTTGTGAGACCGAATTATCATCCCAGATTCATCTATTACTGGTCCAACATAAAAAATAATCCAATCTAATAATTCCATCCGAAAAAAATCATGTTCAATCCGGATATTAAAGATTTTTGGGTTGAAAGTGTTTGTCAGATTTGGATTAATAGGATTTAGTAGATTTTTTAAAATTAAATTAAATTTTATTTTAAAAATTAAGTATTTTATATATATTATTAATATAAATATTAATGTGATATAATAAAATATAAAATAAAAATATAAAAAATAATTAAAATCATTTTGAATCGAATTTTCAGATTATCCAGGTCAGACCAAGTTCAGATTCGAATTTAAATATTTTGAATTGTATACGAATTCGAATTGAAACTTTGAAAAAAAAATCCACCCAATCCGAACTCAAAACCGAAAAATAAAATAAAAAAAAAAAAAAAAAAATTAACCTACATGCAATCTCGAACTCCAGAATATCAGCCCGCCATTGTACGATACACTAATAAAATTAATTTACTTTGAAATATTAAATCTAAAAAAAAAAAAAAAAAAAAAAAAAAAAAAAAAAAAAAAAAATCCAAGCAATTAATGAATACAAAATCCTAATAAATTATTTTAATTATTAAATAATGATACTATCAATAATTTATTCACGTAATTATTATTATATTTTAATAGTGATATAATTATTATTATATTTAAATATAGTATTAAATTAATTTTTTTATAATTTGAATATTTGAAAAATATATAAAATAATAAAAAATAAAATAATATAATTATATAAATAAATATATATATAGCGCAAGTGGCAATCAGTAAAATGTTATATTATTTAAGGATATAAATATTATTTTTAATGTTATATCATAAATAAAAAGCAGAAGCAGGTAGAACATCAATTCTTGCTTCTAACTTCTGAGCAAAAGTAACAGAAGCTAAAGCAGAATCTAGCCTTCCCAAACACTCAAAAGTGATTCTGTGTAGCCAGAATCTAAAAAGCAAGTAGCAGAAACTTTCCCAAACACTCCCAAAGTGCCACATCATACCACATCATTCACTATTATTTTCACTCTCCCATTTTCACTCTCTCTATCATTGCTTATTCCCATATTACCGAAATTAAACTAAATAAAATTTATATAAAAAATTCGAAATGAAATTACACATCAAGACCACTCCATAAATCATCACCTGTTCATCACAAATCTTTAAGCAATCTTTTTTCTTCAATTTTTCCCCCCTACTAAGTCTGTTCCTCTTCCTCCTCAAATCATCTGCCTTCCAAATCATCTAGTGATTAAACAAAAAAATAGGAGAACAATTTCATGAAAGAAGAAAAACTGCACATTTTTTTTTACTAAAACAAGTTCATTCCTTCTAAAGCAGAAACAAGTTTTCATTCAAGGAGTCCCAAATTTGAGTCGTACAGAAAGGAGTGCAACAGTCTTGGAATTCGAATTATCGTAACAGTTCACATACTTAGTTGGGTTTTTATTGCATTTATCATAATTCATTTTAATATTTTCTCGGATCAAACATGATCGCGGCCTACAGTTTGGATGGAGATTGATACCATCCCCATGGATCATCTGATACGTATTCAGTAACTTGCTTGATGCTCAGGTAGTTGTCCAGACCCCTGAAAGGATTAAATACGAATGAGCAAGAGCAGAAACAACTGTGAGAAACGTGAGATCGCTATGAACAGAGAAATTTAATGAATATTCAACCATTCGCCAAGTTCACGACCAAAACCACTGCGCTTGTTTCCTCCCCAGGGAGCTTGACAGAAGCATGGTTGTGAGCAGTTTATCCATACAATTCCGGCTTGAATCTCCTGCAAAAGGCAAGACAAATTAGACTTACTGAAATGTAACTGGTTTCCCTTAATTTGATCTTTCTATTGAATGAAAGATGGTTTGCTTGGCTACAGATGAGGCAGTTCATTAGCCAATACAAAAATATGAGTAAACGTAACTATTATAGAAGAGGCTATCCATGAGTTTATTCATGAAAGGAATGAAATTTTGTTCACATGCTAAAATGAGTTGACCTTCAATATATGAGCACGCCTTAATTTAGATATCATACCTAAAACTAAAGAAACTCTACTTGTTAAAAAGCAAAGTCAATCTTAATCCTTGAGCTGCTGCAGCTGGTTCAGGTTGAAGTCATAAATTTGTAGTTATAATGGTCCAGATAGTTCCAACGAAAGGGATTAATTGATGTCTAAAGCTTTGTTGGCTGTGAAATGAATCCAGATTCTACATTCCAATAAATTGGTAAAATATGCATATATTGGGAAGTAGAGACTATTGCAGTCAGTTAAGTTAGGTTCATAACTTAATGAGATGCTTGATAACCTATTACAGATAAAATATATAATAGTGAGTAAAGTCCGGGTAGGGCTCTACCTCCGATATCCGGTTGCAGCGCTCGGGATCTTTAGATATCACAGCACCACCCAAGCCATAACTGATGCAGAATAAAAAGTAATATCAGAGGCCATGCTACTAATTTTGCTAGACGATATTCTCACCTATGCTACAGTTCAAAAAGTCTGAGCTGCTTACTGAGTATCATTTGCAAGTTCAATTGCTTCTTCCTCAGTCTTAAATGTCTTGACACAAAGAACAGGCCCAAAAATTTCCTCTCTCCAAATTTGCATGGATGTTTCAACATCTGTTATAATTGCTGGCTCAACAAAGTATCCTTTTTCTAGATGCTGGCATAAGATGATAAATATCAATTAATTAGTCACTTCTCTATTTCAAAAAGAGCAGACAAATAAGGAGACTATTTACCTGTGGCCGTCCACCACCATATAGAATAGTAGCACCTTGGCTTTTTGCTGTTGAAATGAACTTTTTTATTTTTTCATACTGAAATAACAAGAATATTATTAAATGGCTGTTATATCGTCCCTTAAGGAAAGAGATGCACCAGTTAATTGCTAGATATGGAAGGGAAGATTATAGCTATATTCCAATGTCAACTTAGAACTTTTACTTATTTCCAGTTTTTACAGGTACATCATTCTACCAAGCTCTAGTTCGTCACTCAATGCATGGTGTTCATATATACAATTGGGCAGTCCCACCCAACCTAATATCGATAGAAGTAAGATAGAAGTCAAATACACACAATTCATCTATAGTTTAATCTACATAAAATATTTAAAAGAAAAACATAATCAAGTGAGAAGGGTGATTCCTTTGGAACTCAATTGGAAAAATGGCAAGTCTAGTGGCAATGACTAAATATCACAATTGTTTTTCTTTTTAACATACAAGAAGGCCATACTGGGAAATTAGGGGGCATCAGACCCAACTTGGTTCATTTTCAACACACTGGCTGGACAAACCCGATAGGATTGTTTCCAACCCAGCCCGGGCACATGTCATGCTGAGCATGACCTGAGTGCTGGTCATGCAGAGCATAGCACTCAGGATGACATGCTCCTGCCTAACAAAGGCTTGGGCTGGCTTTGTGTTGGGCATGAGCCAACCTATTCGACACCCTTAGAAATAAACAAGATATGTCAAGATATTAAGATAATTCAGAAGGGGTAAAAAGAGACTAAGAAGGAAAGATAATCATGAGTTCATGACAACCTTGTTCTAAAAATCAAACTAGGCAGTTTGTTCAGGCTGCCTAAGGCAACATTGGTAGCTATGGTAATTCATTGTCCATTCAGGATAAGCAAACTTAAAAGTGCACAAGAATTGCAGAACCATTCGAGTATATTCAAAGTTAACTTTGCACTAACAGAGAAATAAATGATAGTACAAAGAACATGTGCCTTTTAGTTCCCTAAGTCACCTCATTGATCATACAAGGTCTTTTTCCATGGACATCCACCTCTCAGACCACTAAGTCACCTCATTGATCATGTATGTCTATAGTTTTATTCTAGATATATGTATAGTATAACTCCTTAGCATTGCAATGTTGAGGCAGACTCAGCCACCACCATCAAAAAATGAATATAGACCAAGAAATTATTCCTATTAGTCCCCTAGTGTACCAGTTTACCATACAATGCAGTGTAGCAACAAGAACGAATTTTCTATTAGAATATGCATGTTAGTATGACATTCCTGAAAATTGACAAGAATATTTCTTCTGCATTCTAAAGATGGACAAAATCATACAGTATGCTTCATGTGTATGATCATAGAAGTTCAGTTTTAGAGGAAACTATAAACTCAATAAAGAATGAACATCATAAATTGCATCATACTTTAAATTGGAACTTTCATACCTGTCCTTCACTGACGACAGGACCAAGTCTGCATCCTTCTTCAAATGGATCCGAGACCTTGATGTTTTGAGCCCATATTACAAGCTTTCTCAGAAATTCTTCTGCAATACTTTCCTATTCATTGGCACAAAAACACAGACAAGAGATTAAATCTCAATATAATATGAACAACTAGATATTCAATGAGTTCTATGAAATATATCATATTACACACAGCATAATTAGGTGAATAGCTGGTAGATTGGGAGGATTATCTAAAAACGTTGAGATACAATCCAAGCATTCAAAAGTAAATTAAACTTTGTAGGGAATATTTGTTACAAATTTAGGACATCATCTCCAACTAGGATTAACCATCAGACGGTTGCAAACCATCCAAGCTTGATTTCATGTTGATTTAATGACTTTTCTGGTACAGTTAGTTTGAACACCTTTGACCAAATATATGATGCACAGACTTAAAGCTCACATGCAATAGATTAAGATTAATAGATGAACAACTCTGCTGGAGCGTTTTGTACTAATGATAAATATAGTTATACCAATTAAATATTCATTTAATCAAAAATTAAAAAATAAAGCAATAGATAAGTAAAAAATTCCTTAATAACTTGAGATAATTTATTATATCAATATGATAATTTATATGAGAAATCATGAATTTCATATGATTGCCATAAGAGGCTTGGAAACTATAATAAAATATATATAATTTAGTATGACAATAATTTAATATGGCACACCTAGGAAAATATAATGAATGAAAGAAAGCTTCTTCCACTGGGATAATGAGAGAAAGAAACAGAAAATTTACAGGATAATTAAATCATCTTACCATGAGAATCATGCATGTCTATTCTAGCAAGTATAAGCAATTGATTTCTACATTCTCCTCTTTATTGACATTTGATCAATTAAATATATTGAAGGCGCACCAAATTTTCTAAATGTTGCTTATTGAGGGGGATAAATGTAACAGAAAAGTTGCAAGATGTCAGGATGTTTATTTGCAAGTTCTTTCTCAAATAAATTATCTAATTGTATCGATCCCCATTCTTTAGCATGAATCTGATACAATGTTCTAATGCACAGGCAGAGCAATGGTTAGAGCATTGACAGGATACATATTGAATCTGATATAATGTTCTAGTGCACAGGCAGAGCAATGGTCAGGGCATTGACAGGATAGTATCAGAGTAGTTGAAGCGTGAGTGCAACAAATAAATAGCTTGAACCCTATGGAATTTGCTTGTTAATTCATGATAATCAGACAGCATTCTACATTACTGTGTCTAATCTATTATTGATCAAACACATTGAACTAAAATATCTTTTTGTCGTTAAGAAAATCTTGAGGAGAATTTTTGCTTTATTTGGTGGGTACCATGATCATTTAGCAAATGATTTGTTATTTTAAGTTCTAAAGTTTTACAAAGAAGGGGGCCTCCCTAACCTCCCTAGAATCTGAATCCTTTATCGGTCTTGGAAAGGTCTTGGCATGTAAAGTTTCAGGCAACATGCACCAATACTACAATGATGTTATACCTAAGGAAGGAGCTAATTCTAGAATGGGGCGAGGTGTTTGAGCTGATGATTTGATGAATGGGAAGAGAAACAAAATTAGATGCAAAAGGTTACCAACACAAATGTTTTCAAAATCAGAGTTACATACAAGTAAACTATGAGAATTGAGAACCTTTATGAAAAAAATACTATAATTTCAAGGATAAAAATTTGTACCACAAACTTACATGAACCAAAAGGCGAGATGTTGCACTGCAGATCTGACCATTTGTCCAAAAGCACCCAAAAAGTGTCCATTCAACAGCTTTTTGTTCCAGATAGTCAAGCAATCACCATTAAGCCAGAAAATATTGACAAATGCTCACATAAAACTAAAGTTAATGCTTTGAGATAGACTATGGAGTATCAAACATGCAGGAAGCAATGACAGGTTATGAGTATCCAATTTCTATGAGATGCTCTTCCAATAGGAGTATAATATTAAGGGAATAATGTTATTATGATTAAGCTATATTAAAAATGATACACACCTTTATCAATTTCAACGTCGTCAAAGACAATAATAGGGCTTTTACCCCCAAGCTCCAGTGTTACAGGCTGATGAAGCCAACAAACAAATAAATTAGTTTATGAAAATTTCTCAAGTATTATGTATTATGTAAAGCACAATACCATATATATACTAACAGAAGTAACAAGTCATGTTTTGACTATATGGGATAAGCTACTTGGATCTTATCACAAGCGATAAATTACTTGAATCTCATTTCACCAGAGCACAAGATCAGGTATAACAATGAAAAAACATGTATTTATCAGAAAGGATATAAATAACTAGAAAAGAAACCTAATGAAAGGAACCTAACAGACCTTGACCACTTGGGCAGCAGCTGTCATAATTTTTCTACCAGTGTCAGTGCTTCCAGTAAATGCAATCTGCAACACAAAATAGGGAGGATAAATTGATAAATGATACACATCAATTTTATTGGACACATGAGAAATATTGATGTGAAATATTTTTTAAAAGCTTCAATTAGCAGCTCGCTAGTTAGACCTTATCAACATGAGGATGAGATGCTAAAGGAGCACCAGCTTCAGGACCTAAGCCAGTTAAAATATTCAGAACGCCAGCAGGAATTCCTACTTCTTCGCAAACTGCACCAAGCTCCAGACAGGTCCTGATGACAAATGAAAAACATTCTAACATAACTATTTATATTTTACTAATAATATGCATAGGCAACTTCTTACATGGAAGATAGTTCAGAAGGCTTGAGAATCGCAGTGCAACCAGCGGCTAGAGCAGGAGCAACCTTCCATGCAGCCATTAATAGAGGATAGTTCCTGAAATGAAATGACAAACATGAAAAAGTTTGTGGATTAAGGCTAACAATTATTAATGGTGTTTAGCAAGTTGCTATTGTGGAGGGTGGACCATAGGCATACCAATTAGCACCTGCAACACCAAGTTTATGACTAAATGTCTATGATTCCATCAAAGAATGCAGCAGCAATTTAAAGAGATGGATACATAATACATCAGCTTTCTAATACACTAACTATAAAGAAATAGAAAATTTGATACCGAATCTTTTACGTTTTACCAAATTTAGTTTTGGGATAAGTAATCTTCCAATCAAATTTACATGATACAGGGGAATGAGATGTTAGATTAGAATTCTGTTAGTACTAATAGATGAAAAATATATATTTCAATTAAAGTTGAGAAAATATACGTCTTGGCTAGGTTGATTGTCAATGTTAGTATGATATTGAAGGCATCAAAGAAGAATAATGTCAATATGGTCTTTTCATAACATCCAATGTGAATGATCACCCGACCAAACTATATCTAAAAACGTATGAAAACCACCTAAAGGAGGTCAATACCCCGTTAAAAATGGGAAGAATTGTGAAGACATGAATTTAGATAGAAGTTGGAAACCAAAGAATGTATTGACTATTAGGCAATAATCAAGCTAACTTACCTCCTTAGTCATCTCATAGTCCCAGTTAAACTAACTGTCTGGACAAAAAATAGTCTACAGCTATAACAGCAAACAGAGTCAATGCGTGAAGTCAGAGACACCTAGTTCTTCTAATAAAAGTCCATCACATTAGCAGAGCTGCACTGTACTGTACAGTGAAATTATACTTATATCAAAATTATTATCATAGTCAAAGTTTTTAGTAGCACAACAACTGACAAGAGTAATACCCAAGCCCCAAAATAAGTCTACTCAGTTTGAGTTAAACCAAGAAAGTTTTAAGATTATGCTTTCTTATGCATTTTTGTAAGATCATATGAATATTTTAGTTATTTTTGGTGGCTGAGCGAGTTACACATGTGCATATTATAAATAGCAATGCAAGTAAAATAACTTAGTACATTAGAAATGACTTGGGATTCCTTTTGTGGAATGTTTCAAATGGTGAAGGAAATCGGCTGCCAAGTAAAAGAACAAGCATGCCTACATTCCTTTGCGAGAAAACAAGATCGATCCAGAATCATAATATATTTAAATTCAGAATAAGAATGAAGAATTCTATCACACAAAACCTATGCACATGGTTCAAACAAATGAAGTCCATATAAACACTTCAGTGTCAAACTTCAATTCATAAGAAAAAGAACAGTAAGCCAGAACAACATCAGTGTAAAAGAATTTCCAACAGATCGATGCAACGCCCAAAGTCATCAACCATGCATGAGGGTCGAAGAATAAGGAAAAAGTATCCAGGAGTTCAGAAAGATACCAAGGAGTAATCAGTCCAACGACGCCTATAGGTTCTCTAAGAATGTGGCACTTGAAAGTTTGCATCGGTAGAGAAACTTGAGATCTTTGTCTTCCATCCAAGGCCTCGGCAAGATCTGCATAATACTCAAAACAACCGGCAACATCGTCCTGGAAAACAGGCAAACGAAGTGTATGTCAGACTCATTGAAGCTAAACAATGATTTATTCTTAGCAAATATACCATGTCCCATGCTGCTTCATCCAGAGGTTTTCCACAATCAAGAGACTCCAGTTTAGCCAGCTCAGATTTCTTCTCAGTTATCTGAATTGCATTAGATCAAAAGTGCTCAAAAATGAGACAGCAAGATAAAAGGACCAATTTACTATAATAAATCTGCTATTGAAAATATTCAATGAAGCAAATCCAGTGACAAAAATGTAAAAAAGCATCTGTCAAACTTATGTAATAATAGGAAAGCTTTAAACAGGTAAAATTTTATGCCCTTGGCTTTACTAACTATTCTAATATACCACTGGAGTGGATGACGTTAAGGTGGCTTCATCATACTTATGGATGTACAGAAATCAAGTCATGAGGAAGGAACGGAAAAGAAAAGTTGAAATAGATAGATCGAGTGGACATATAGTAACAAATATTGACATAATTTAATTCTTAAGTGATCTGTTTTAGTGGTTCTGAATCCCTTTTAAACAAAACACTCATTATATCTGTACTTTGAAGTTTGACCCATTCCGTGCTATGGTTTTCAGGTTAGCTTTATGTTATCCAACAAAACAATAAGAAAAGAAAAATGTAATTAGACAAATCAAAGTTTGTATGACGTGCAATTCACCACTCTCATCAAATACGAACTAGGAAAAGAATGTTATTCTCCAATGAGGTTACATAGAATCAAAAAAATTCACTGATAGATTGTGAGAAGAATATCATTGAGAAGATCAAGGTACAAAGTAAGCAATTTATCCTAACATCTGGGACAAAACTACCAATTATCCAAACTCAAAAGTAGTGCCCTCAAGGAAGAAAAGGACACCTTGGCAGCTATGGCGCGGAGGTACTTGGCACGTACGGCGCCTGGAGCTCGGCTCCAGTCCTTACCCTTGTTCCGGGTGAGCGCTCGCCGGGCGGCCTCCACCGCCAGTTCCACGTCCTCCGCAGTAGCCGCAGGAATGTCTCCTGATCACAAAACCAATCCTGGTCGGCGTCAACGGCATCAAATCACCAAAAGGGAAAGGGAGAAGGAGGGAGCCGTACCGATGGATTCCTCAGTCGCGGGGTTGATCACGGGGATGCGCTTGCCTAAGATCGGCTTCCTCCACTCACCGTCGATAAAGAGTTGCCGGTTGGAGATCGCCGCCGCCGCCATCTCTCCTGACGATGACACTCCGCCACTGCTATCGCCGTGCTAAAGCCGGAGAAAACGGATCGGAAGAAGAACAATAGCTTTAAGTAGCCCAAAGAACTCGCATAAGGTACCGTTTCGGGTAGAGTATTAGGGGTCCCGCTTTTCGTTCGTGTCAGAAGGCGGGTGCGTCCTGGGTAGTGAACAGAGGAGTAACGTAAGTGATTTGTTGGTGACGCGACAAGCAGTAAGCAATTTTGGGCATCCACGCTGGTGCAAAGTACTTTAACTTATTTATTTAAAAAAAATACTTTTATTTAATTTATTTCTCGGATAAATTACTGACACTGCATTTAAAAACTCATAAAATTCAATTCTATCGAAAAAAAATAAATTAAATTTCATAATTTACAGACAAATTTAAATAAAAAATTAAATTTTCATGAAAATTAAAATCTAATAAAATTAACAAATTAAAATCTGACTCAAATGGATATAATTTAATATGGGATTTGAATTTCAAAAAAATATTAAAATAATTTTACATAAATATAATATTTTATTTCTAACCTATTAATAATGAAAGATAAAATAAAAAAACAATCAAATTTATTTATTTTTAAACTCAATTCAAATAAATAAATTCAATTCAATTCTTTTATTTATCTGATCATTCTAAATATAAAAATTCAATTTAAATTTTGATAAAATTTAATTCTTAATAAAATTCAATACAATTCCATCTCATTAAAATTTAGTTTTAATCAAATTTTTAATCTTCCTCATGGCAAAAACAATTTACTCCTCCATTTCTGTTTCAAGAAAAATTTATTCTCATTTTCTATTTATAAATCTTCCTTCCCTGTAATTCTGTAATTCCCTTTTAACTCTTTAATAATATAAACTACTTTATCTATTTTTTTTATATAAAAATCTATATATATATAATTCTTCTTAAATTCAACCTATTTAAAATAAAGATGACAATACATCGGATTTAGGTCGGATTTTATATCCTCCGTCTCCATAGCCATCGGGTATCAGATATCCATCCGAATACCTATACACATTAAAGGATCAGATATCTTGTATACTAATAATTTTTCTTCTTATCATCCTACTATATCATTCAACAAAATTACATTCGAATTAACATTATATATATATAATTTTAAAAATAGATTAAACATTTATATAATATATTCCTAACATCATTACAAATTATTAGTCAATTTTGAGGAAAAATTCTTTAATGTATATATATTTTTATTTAATCGGGTATTCGGATCGGATATCGAGTATCGCTAGTCTCTTCATATCCTCCTTCATTCGGGTCAGATGTCGGATCCTCCATCAGATTTGGAGAAAATTGTCATCCCTAGTTTAAAATAGAATCTAATATATTTACCCACAACCCTTTTTTTTATTTGTCACTGATCCTGTCGCGAAGTGAGTCGGAGAGACATCCACATTCACCTAGTAAGGGTCAGTCATCTCCACTTCCGATCAGGCTGCTGGTGTCCCTTCTTCTAGCGTCAAATTTGATCCTGTCGCGAAGTGAGTCGGGCGCCCTTCCAGCTGAGTGAGCCTCCGGGGAGAGCGAGGTCGCTGAGGTGACCTAGCGAGATGGACCGCCTCTAACCTGCAAGACAGAGACAGTTAGAACCTGTCGGAAAAAGTCCCTGGCCAGACACTCCGACGGTCAAGTCAGTACACGACGGTGGCGATGGAAAGCAATAGAACAGTATGGAATTGCACTATCGCGCGTACCTGGGAAATGCGGAGTGAGGAGGTTTATATAGCCGGGGAAGCTGACAGCTCCTGCCCCGCCTGTCACCTGCTATCATATAGCGAGGACAAGGTAATGCATGTCCAGAGGTAGCAGGATAAAGTGACACATGTTGTATTAAGGAAAGAGGCACTGTCAACTTAAGAGTTGGCACCGTTGGACGCCGCTCGGCCACACATCAAGGCATGTGGTCGAGGTACGGGGGGACAGGATATGGCAAAAAGATCAATACCCTGGCGAGATATTTGCCGCTGGGGACCAGGATGGCTCCAGTCCTGTGCCGACCCCGTACAACATCTGGTAACCTGGTGTAAGGGAGTGATTGTGCCGACTGGGGCACTGGGCGTCGAGGCTGGCTGAGGGCCTCCGCGGGTGCCGACTGGGGCACTGAGTATCGAGGCCGGCTAAGGGCCTATGAGGGTGCCGACTGGGGCACTGAGTAACGCCTCCTCCAGCTCAGGCTTACCCCTGGAGTGTGGGCCACCACACGTCGGTGGGGAGCCAAACCTGGATGAGTCTTAGAGCATGACCATCTGACCCGGAATCGGACTGATACTAAAATATGTGGGCCTCGACGCGGGAGCCCGGGGACCTGAGCCCGCTTGCCCCTACCTAACGGGCTCTTTCAGCCCACTAACCATCTTCTTTCTGACTGGGCGCCAGGCTGCCGGGTCAAGCTACACGTAAACTGGCCCGGGATCATAAGCATCCCCCTCAAGTCTAGTCGAAGGAGGCACGTAGTCCGACTGACTGGACTCCGAATCTGGACCGAGCCTGGCGTGCCCCTCGAAATCTGGGCATATCTTTTCATTAATCGCCGCCCAACGGTCGAAGACTCGCATCCCCAAGCCATCTGCGATCGCCCCTCTGCAGGGCACGCCGTCGTCTTTTGCGGGCGTTCCGCTTCACCTGCATTCCGCCACCTCGAACATCACCCGAGCCTGATCAAACGGCTTTGGCTGGGTTACACGTTTTTCCCGGTTACTCATCGAACGTCTAGCGCTCCTCGCTTATTCCCATAAGTGAGCCTTTCGCCTGCCGATCCTTCTTCATGTGTTCGAAACTCCTTGTTGTTCTCCGCCGCTTTGAGTGTCGCTAGGGTTTTGACAGCTACTTCTTCTCCGCTTTCCTCCGAAGGCTCCTTCCGCCGGTTAGTTTCCCGTTTTCCTCTTATCTGATGGCCTCTTCTTCCTCGTCTCCTTCTCCTTCTCAGCCCTTGTATTCCACTATGATAACTACCCTTACTACCCACGACCTGGACCAAATACAATCGGACTTCTTAATCCCCGCCGATCACCACCTACGCCTGCCTGAATCACACGATCGACCGGATTCTGCCCCCTTGGGCTACATTGCTTTGTCTCGGGATCATTTACAAGCTGGTCTCTGTTTCCCCGTCCATCCTTTCCTTTCCGCCGTCTGCAACTACTTCCAAATCCCCTTGCCTTAGCTAGCCCCCAACGCGCGCCATACGCCTGAAGTGTGGCTCGGCTATTGTTTTTTCACTACTCCGGATTCCCCCGGAATCGGAGAATTTCCATTATCTCTTCTACCCTAAACAGCAAGAAGCAGGCGACTTCTTCTTCCAAGCTCGAGCCAAAACATCCTTCCTCTTGAACCTGCCTACTTCGAACAAGGGATGGAAGGAGCGTTACTTCTTCATTGGGCCCATTTCAGCCCCGGGCTGGCCCACCACTTGGGTCGAGGGACTTCCCGTTTCCGAGGCTCTCCCTCGACATTATCGTACCTCCGCAGCTTACTTGAACGTCACCTCCAAGCTGGAAGACAGGCACTTCCACGGTGGACTTCTGCTAAAGGAGGGGATTCTCTCCACCTTTGGTCTTAGCCCGAGCCCTGTTCCTTCTCTGTCTGTCGTTGGTAAGTCTTATGGTATCTTCCATGTGTATTCCTTAGCCATGCACAAGCTTATTTTATTTTCCCAGTTTCCCTACTGCTGTCTACGGCTCTGAAGGGAGGCTTCCGGCTGGATAGGGCCGAGCTACAGACTCGGATTACCTCTGTGTTGGCTGCTAAAGGAGGTACTTTAGCGGAAGACGTCTCGGTCAACCCGACCCGACCGCACCGGAGTCGGTTTCCATAGCCCCCGAGACCGCCCCCCTGCAACCGCCAAATCGCGTATTCCTTCTAAACGCCGACGAGCATCTTCCCCGCCTAAGGGCTCATCTCATCCTTCCTCCAGCAAACAACTGGAGAAAAAGAAGAAGAAAAAGAGGAGAGAGGCTCCCGAGTCAAAAGCGCTCTCCGCTTCCCTGGCCATCGTTCCCTACGTGGCTCCTGCTGTTGATTCCCTTGCTGTCATACTTGTTGACGACTCCCCTGCTCGCCTGCCCGCGACTACCCCTGCCATTGACCCCCACATGGATGCCGCGGCCGATCCTCCTATCACCGCATTGTCCGCCGACCCTTCTGCCGCCTCCAACACTTCTGATGCATTGATGCCCGACCGATCGGGAGTCCCTTTTGTCGAGGGTCCAGCTGAGGACCCAATGATGCACCTTTTAGTGCCCACTCGGGTGAACCGTCACTTAAGGATGCCCTCGGGCGAGCTACCCGATCAACATCAGGATCTACGCCTGTATGGGTCGGTAGCCGACCGCTATGCACAGGGGCTCGAGGAGTCCTACTTTCGGAGCTCTCGTAACAAAGCCGACGCCTTTTTGTAGGACCGGTGCCGTTGATAAAGGGGGGGTGAATATCGACCGTGAAAATCTTCTCGAGAACTTCGTTCGTAAAACTACTCAGATCGTTAGTGCAGCGGAAAATAAAAACAAAACGAACACAGGTACACAGCGGATTTTTACTTGGTTCCCGACCCCCCAGGGTCAGTACATCCAAGGCCTATGCACGGGAACGCCCGTCCACTATTGGTCTCCTTCCCGGACTTTCCGGAGGCGGAGAAACCTTACTTACAGTGCAAGTTTACAATCAAAATATATGGAAAATTAAGTGCGTAATAGTAAACTCAAACCGAACAAAAAAGGATCTAAAACTCGGCCGATCTGGACCTCCGAAGTGTCGCGCACTTCCTCCTGGAGCCTCCCGGTCGTAGAGCCTTGTTTCTAGCACGTTGTCGTCGGTCAGAATGTTTGGAATGGTTCTTGGAAGTTGTGTCTGAAGCAGAGGGGTCGAAGCCCCTTATATAGGCCTCCTGGGAGCGCCCTGGACGCTGGGGGCGCCCCGGAAGACTCGGTCAAACTTTATCCCTGCGCCTACATCGCCGCAGCTGATAACAGCTTTGACCAGGGCACCCCGGATGCTCCGGGCGCCCCCGTGAGGGCTTATCCTGTGTTCTGACTTCGAAACAGCAAAACAGCTTCGAATCCGGGCGCCCCGGACGCTCCGGGCGCCCCGGTTGACACCTGTTCTGCTTACCAACCAAGACATGCATTTTTACCTTTGGCTGGGGGCGCCCCCACTGTTGGGGGCGCCCTGGATGGCTGGGGGCGCCCCCAATACTGGGGGCACCCTGCTTAGGGCCTCCAGCAGCCTATTCTTTCTTCCACTTTTGGTACCTGCAAGATACAAAACCACATAGCACATATACATATAATTTTAGTCTTAAGGACTTGGTTCGGACTTCGGATCTCCACGAAACCCTAGGTCCGGCACAAGTTCCCATCCTCGAGAACTTTCCCTTCACCTACTCCTTTCAGGAGACGGTTGCCACCCAGCCCTTCGGGTGGACTTTTGCTTAGCTTCCGATACCTCCGGACCTCGAGACGCCCAAACCCTGACCCGTCTCTACTCCTGTCCTTAGTCATCACTCAGCTAAGTTGCTCAGTCCCTTGGACCAAGACTTCAAAACCTAGCAGTCCTTCGCCAGGTGCCTAGCAGTCCTTCGCCAGGTCTTCATTCCCTAGCAGTCCTTCGCTAGGTGCCTAGCAGCCCTTCGCTAGGTCTTCTATGCCTAGCAGCCCTTCGCTAGGTGCCCAGCAGCCCTTTGCCAGGTCTTCTATGCCTAGCAGCCCTTCGCTAGGTGCCTAGCAGCCCTTCGCTAGGTCTTAGGGTTTCGATACCTAGGTTAACTAGGACTTTTCTTCAGCTTAGTTTACTTCTCCTTTGCTCCCCTTTGTCTGTTCATTGTATCACTGACTTAAGTGTATTGTCAAACATTAAAACACTTAAAGGAGAACATCATTGATGCAACTTGCACCAACAATCTCCCCCTTTTTGATGTTTGACAATAACTTAAGTTAGATTGGTTAAAGGGGCTAATTTACTATCCTTGGGGAAAAATTGACTTTAGTTTTGAACATATTTTTGATCCTCTAGGAAAAATAAGAAAAAAATTTCTAACTTAAGCATACCTCTCCCCCTTTGTCATACATCAAAAAAAAACACAAGAAAATACTTGCACCAACAATGAGAAATTTTGGTTCTTTTTGAAAATACTTGGTGCAACAATTTTGAAAGCATTGTATTTTGAATGATATATTGCATTTTTGAAAAAAATGCATAATTTTGAAAAAGATGTTATGCACTTTGAAAAGTACAAGTACTTTGAAAATGATCTTTAACAACATGCAAGTACTTTTTGAAAGAATTTGTAATATATATATATTTTTTTTGGAAAATATAAATATTATGCCTATTTTGCAAGTACTAACTATTTTTGAAAGAGATGAGACTTTAAGAAATATAAGTAATTTTTGAAACATAATATTTTACTTGACTAAGCTTCTTTTCCAGTCTGACACAATCCTGGAAAACCTTGTTGACTACAAGGACATTTTCCTAAGTGTCCTGGAAATTTTTCAAAGTCAAGTAAATATTAATAGAATTTTGAAAAAAATGATAGTACTTTTGAAAATATATGCTGGTGCATTTTGAAAAATGTGTGAACTTTTGAAGACTCAATATATTACTTGATTTGGTTTATCTTCCAATCTGACACTATCCTGGGAAACCTTGTTGATTACAAGGACATTTCCTAAGTGTCCTGGAACTTCTTCAAACTCAAGTAAATATTGTTTCAAAGATAATTTCATAAGTCACAATAGACTAGTAGTATTTTGAAAAACTACTTATGGTTCTAGCAAGATTTGAAAATACAGCTCATGAAAACATTTGAGATATTCAATAATTCTTTTAATTTGATCTCCCCCTAAACTTGACCTAGTCCTGGGAAGCTTGTTGACCACAAGTACTCTTCCTCTAAGTCTTAAGGTTTGATTCAAATTAAAGAAATTATCTAATAATTTCAAAACAATTAATTAAACAACATTATTTCAGAAGTTTGATTTATACTCCCCCTAAAGTTGACACATCCTAGGAGTCCTTGTAGATATGAAGTGGACTTTCCTCTGTGTCTTTAGGGTTTATCAAAATCAAACCAGACAGATAAATTTTACAACATAAACCTTTTTTTTTCGAAAGACACAAGTGATAACGATTTAAAGCTCAGTTTTCGAAAAGTATAGTAATTTTTACAGTGTAGTTTTCGAAAGCCAAAAAAAAGAAAATCACTCCCCCTGTATCCGATACCGTTTGACTCTATCTAAGTGCCTTAAGGAACTTTAGTGTTGTCCTAAGAGGCTTGTGTCTAATTGCGTGAGTCAAACAATTTTTGAAAAGACATAGTTTTTTAAAAACGTATGATATGTATATTCAATCAGACAAGCATGAATTCCATAAAAACATTATTATGTTGAAGCACTATTTTGAAAATATATTTTTAGGAAAATATTCTAACAATTTTTAAAAATAATTTTGAAAAATATTTTTCAATTTATTAGTCCTTAACATCTCACCCATTTTAGATGTATCAATACAACAAGCACAGTTGCCTTATAGGTGTATTGTGAGATGCTTGAATCATTTTTCTTAATTTATTATTAATTCTAAGATTTAATTGAAGCTTGTGTTAGATTTGAATTTGACAAGAAGTAACTTGAATTTGAATTTCAAAAATTGGCTTCCAGGTCTTGGCGAGGCACTAGGCCTTCTTTGGTCGTAGCCTTATTGGATCATCAACCATTTCCTTGACAAAGCCTTTTAATGAAATTTCATTTTCAAAATTATTTTTTGAAAAATTCTGGTCTAACTAGTTTGGATCTTGGATCGGTAGCTTCGGCTAGTTTCACCAGTCTAAAGAGACCAAGTATACTTGATCTTATTAGAATTGGCTTCCCTAACGTACTATCATCTCACCGCCACCCAATACTAGGTTGATCAAGTTTCAATCATTCTTTTTCCTATAGCCGTTCTAAAATATGCATAAAATTTAAATATGAATGACATGTCATATATTTAAAATAAATAGCAAATGCATGACATGACAATTATGCATGAGTCAACCAATTCAAATTATTTTATTTAGGTTTCTAAAAATGTATCAAATTCCCGATTTAATACATGTCGAGTGAACCCGCGAATATGTCAACCCATTTTGACATATTTAATGTTATTAATTTTAATTGTTATAGTTTGGGTAAAATTTTATTTTAGTTTGAGTTTAAGTTATTTAAGATTTTAGTTAAATTCAGGTTAATTAAGAATTGATTGAATTTATTAATCAATTGAGAATTAATGAATTTAAGTTTCAATTAATTTGGATTGAATTAAATTTAATTTGAATTAATTTCGAATTAATTAGGATTAATTTGAATTTAAGTTTAATTTGAATTTAATTTAATTTAATTTGAATTTATTTAATTTAATTTGAATTTAATTTAATTTAATTTGAATTTAATTTAATTTAATTTAATTTAATTTAATTTGAATTTATTTAATTTAATTTGAATTTAATTAAGATTTAGTTAAGATTTAATTTGAATTTAATTAAGATTTAGTTAAGATTTAATTTGAATTTAATTAAGGTTATAATGATTAATTAGTAATTGTGGGTTTAAATTCATCATTTTCATTATTTCGAAAATTTCTTCTTCATCTTTATCTTTCTTTTCAAGTTTTTCTAATAATTTTGATTTATTTGAATTTTTGTAATTTTCATTGATTATGGCCCTAATCTTAGAAAATTCTATCTCCTCCTCAAGATTAAATCTTTCCATATCCTCAATGTAGGTGGAGTAAAGTGGGCCAGTATTTAATTTTTCAGGATTATCTAAGGGAATAATTAAATTATTATCTAAAGAGATATCATCTTCAGAATTATCCTTATTATACTCAGAATTATCCTTAGAATTATCTTTAGAATTATCCTTAGTATTATTTTTGTCTTAATTGAAATTATCGGAACTAATTTTTTCAGAAAAATATCAGAATTAATTTTCTCAGAATAGTTATTAGAATTAATTTTATCAGATAAATTATCAGAATTAATTTTCTCAGATAAATTATCATAATTAATTTTATCAAATAAATTATCAGAATTAATTTTATCAGATAAATTATCAGAATTAATTTTATCAAATAAATTATCAGAATTAATTTTATCAGATAAATTATCAGAATTAATTTTATCAGATAAATTATCAGAATTAATCTTATTAATTTCTGAATTGATATTCTGAATTAAACAGTTAATTTCTGATATTTTGATCATATTCACGTTTTGTAATTTAACATGCAAAGAATTAATTTTACTATGCAGTAAATCTATTTTATCAGAAAAATTAACTACTTTATCACATGGCCGTGCAGAAACTTGTAAAGTTTTTGAAACATAAATCTTGTGTACCTTCGCCGGACATTTGTTTTTGTAATGTCCGTATTTCTTGCATTTGAAGCATTGCACGTGATCCTTGTTTTTCCGGACTCCTGGCACTGGTATCCCCTTTGCCGCCGGTGACGAACGATTCTTACGAGTAGGGCACTGATTTTTGTAGTGCCCTCTCTCCCTGCATGCGAAACAAATAATATGCAATTTAAAATTAGACATTAAAATTAAATTATACCTGATTCACCCCTGGGCTCCCCCTCAACTCCTGGCGTCTTTGCTCCGTCGACGGTTAGTCCGGTGAAGAGCGGCTCGGCTCTGATACCAATTGTAGGATCGGTGCCGTCGATAAAGGGGGGGTGAATATCGACCGTGAAAATCTTCTCGAGAACTTCGTTCGTAAAACTACTCAGATCGTTAGTGCAGCGGAAAATAAAAACAAAACAAACACAGGTACACAGCGGATTTTTACTTGGTTCCCGACCCCCCAGGGTCAGTACATCCAAGGCCTATGCACGGGAACACCCGTCCACTATTGGTCTCCTTCCCGGACTTTCCGGAGGTGGAGAAACCCGACTTACAGTGCAAGTTTACAATCAAAATATATGGAAAATTAAGTGCGTAATAGTAAACTCAAACCGAACAAAAAAGGATCTGAAACTCGGCCGATCTGGACCTCCGAAGTGTCGCGCACTTCCTCCTGGAGCCTCCCGGTCATAGAGCCTTGATTCTAGCACGTTGTCGTCGGTCAGAATGTTTGGAATGGTTCTTGGAAGTTATGTCTGAAGCAGAGGGGTCGAAGCCCCTTATATAGGCCTCCTGGGGGCGCCCTGAACGCTGGGGGCGCCCCGGAAGACTCGGTCAAACTTTATCCCTGCGCCTACATCGCCGCAGCTGATAACAGCTTTGACCAGGGTGCCCCAGATGCTCTGGGCACCCCCGTGAGGGCTTATCCTGTGTTCTGACTTCGAAACAGCAAAACAGCTTCGAATCCGGGCGCCCCGGACGCTCCGGGCGCCCCGGACGCTCCGGGCGCCCCGGTTGACACCTGTTCTGCTTACCAACCAAGACATGCATTTTTACCTTTGGCTGGGGGCACCCCCACTGTTGGGGGCGCCCTGGATGGCTGGGGGCGCCCCCAATACTGGGGGCGCCCTGCTTAGGGCCTCCAGCAGCCTATTCTTTCTTCCACTTTTGGTACCTGCAAGATACAAAACCACATAGCACATATACATATAATTTTAGTCTTAAGGACTTGGTTCGGACTTCGAATCTCCACGAAACCCTAGGTCGAACCGGCACAAGTTCCCATCCTCGAGAACTTGCCCTTCACCTACTCCTTTCAGGAGACGGTTGCCACCCAGCCCTTCGGGTGGACTTTTGCTTAGCTTCCGATACCTCCGGACCTCGAGACGCCCAAACCCTGACCCGTCTCTACTCCTGTCCTTAGTCATCACTCAGCTAAGTTGCTCAGTCCCTTGGACCAAGACTTCAAAACCTAGCAGTCCTTCGCCAGGTGCCTAGCAGTCCTTCGCCAGGTCTTCATTCCCTAGCAGTCCTTCGCTAGGTGCCTAGCAGCCCTTCGCTAGGTCTTCTATGCCTAGCAACCCTTCGCTAGGTGCCCAACAGCCCTTTGCCAGGTCTTCTATGCCTAGCATCCCTTCGCTAGGTCTTAGGGTTTCGATACCTAGCAGCCCTTCGCTAGGTCTTAGGGTTTCGATACCTAGCAGCCCTTCGCTAGGTGCCTAGCAGCCCTTCGCTAGGTCTTAGGGTTTCGATACCTAGGTTAACTAGGACTTTTCTTCAGCTTAGTTTACTTCTCCTTTGCTCCCCTTTGTCTGTTCATTGTATCACTGACTTAAGTGTATTGTCAAACATTAAAACACTTAAAGGAGAACATCATTGATGCAACTTGCACCAACACTTTTTCCTTAAGACCACTCAGGTATGCACAGACGAACTAGATCCTCTACCGCATCCTTTATTTCTGATTTCTAAGACCAGCGTTCCTTTTGCAGTTCATAGGAGACTGCCATGGCGTCTCTATGTCTTTCCTAGCCCAGAGCTCAGCGCGTGTAACGCCCGTTTTTTTTTCTTTCCATAAAGCGGCGTTACGTTAACATACTTGGGCATGTAGACATCATAAGGCAGCGGAATAACTTTAAGACTTACACATACATGCCCTACTACTATTCTTAACATAGTGACATGGGAACTTGGTATATTAATTTCATACTTAGCATCATATCATACTTAGTATCATGTCATAGAGTTCCATAAGTCACCATTCAAGCACATAAGTAGTAAAGGTAAAGTTCTAGCATAAAACGAGTAAACATATTGTTTTCTTGGCCAAGTCACTACCACACACATGCATTCTTGCCCTCCTGCTGCTTCCTTATAGTCCCCTTGCGTGATCTGCGGTATAAGAAAATAAGACTATAAGCACACAGGCTTAGTAAGACTCTTTCCTACTCACTAAAACCATTCATCACTTAATCATAAGCACATGAAACATAAACATATCTTTATACTGGAACATAACTAGAAATAAACTTTCATGGCATGATACATGACATAACTTAAACATAAACTAGCCGTTCTTAACATGCATAATACATGACATAAACATACATATATTGAACATTCTTAACATGCATGATACAGGGCATAAATATAACATAAATTACACATTCTTAACATGCATGCTACATGGCATAAACATAAATCTAAAGAAACATTCTTAACATACATGATACATGACATAAACATAACATAAATTAAACATTCTTAACATGCATGCTACATGACATAAACATAAATCTAAAGAAACATTCTTAACATACATGATACATGGCATAAAACTTAACCATAAAGAAACATTCTTAACATGCATGATACATGACATAAAACCTGAACATAACCATAAACATAAACATAAAACATGAATTAACCTGTATGGCATAAACATAAGCATACTTTCCATCATATCATAGGGGCATCTTCTTAACATAATCATAAGCATAAATCGTTTATTATCATGCATATTTCTTGACATAAAACGTAAGTATAAGACATGACTATCATGGCATAATGCAATACATGAATGCATGAGTCTAATGCATATACATAAGGATGCTTAACTTTTTAAAACATACTTTTAAATACTTAAACATCATCATAACATCATTGGGGGTCCCCGGCTTGTACCACATACATACATCATAAGCGCGCATCCCTAAGTAAGTACGAGGTCGCGAGCCCCGACCTACTAGGGTAAGGACAGCATAGTCGGTAGTCTCAGAACCGGGGCGTTCTTAAGGTGCCCATCCCTGTTGCACAGCTTCGGTAGTGCCAAAACCGTGGACAGCATAGTCGGTAGTCCAGAACCGGGGCGTTCTTAAGGTGCCCATCTCTTGGACCCATACTTCGGTCCGGTACAAGCTCATTCATAAAGTAAAATACTTTACATGCTTCATCATTCATAAGACATGGCATACATCTTCATTCATAAACATGGCATGCATCTTCATTCATAACATGACATGCATCTTCATTCATAAACATAGCATGCATCTTCATTCATAACATGACATGCATCTTCATTCATAAACATAGCATGTGTAACGACCCGGCCCATTTACCGGTCCTCACGACCGTCGTACCGTCGTACCGTCGACCATCGA
Organism: Boesenbergia rotunda; assembly: GCA_024364735.1. Lineage (NCBI taxonomy): Eukaryota > Viridiplantae > Streptophyta > Magnoliopsida > Zingiberales > Zingiberaceae > Boesenbergia > Boesenbergia rotunda. The sequence goes on along the minus strand of JAGFNQ010003817.1, from coordinate 51,789 downwards.
CCGTGTCGTCATTCATAACATGACATGCATCTTTATTCATAAAACATAGCATGCACTTTTATTCCTCAACATAACATGCATCTTCATTTATAAACATAACATGCATCTTCATTCATAGAACATGACCTACTTTCATAAACATCATTCTTATTCCTAGAGCTTGCATGATCATGACATATAAGGTAAACATTGCATTATATTCATTGAACATGACATGTTTGCCTAGACATTTATCCTAATCCATAGAACTTGCATGATCATGATACATAAGGTAAACATTTCATTTCATACATAAGCATGGTATCTATCTCAAGCATGCATGGGTAGGACTTCCATAAACATATTACCTACCATTCAAGTACATGGCATAGGACATAAGACATTCATAAATAAACCCTATTAAGCATGACATCCAATCATAAACATACAAACATGAAACATGGTGCTTAAGGTTAGGGTTATAGGTAACTTAATTTCTACCACATGCTTGAACCTTTATATATACTTCATAATAAACCATAAACCATCATTCTTCAAACCCTAACTCCATCCAAACCCTACATTTCTTTGTTTGGCCGAAACCTATACGGAAGGGTTCCATCATTCCATTAACATGTAAGATAGCATAAGGTAAAGAAACAATCATACATTACCTATAAGACCATGGGGAGCCATTAGGGCTCATGATTAGGGTTATCCCTAACCTTTAACCCTCCTTCCTAGGGCTGGCCGAAACCCTACAAGGCCATGGGTGCATGGAAAAATTCCATAAAACCCCAATTAAACATTAAACACCAACCATACTCTACCATAGGGCCATTAGGACCCTTGCTTGAGGGAAGTCCTAACCTTTTTGCCCTAGACCCTTCTTGGCCGAAACTTACAAGGGTCACAAGACCTTGTGAAAATTCACCCAATTCACTTTAAACCTCCTTTTGAATCATGGGGATACCCAAAGTACATACTTGAAAGGTTAGGCCCAATCCTAACCAAAGAATCATGGTGAGAGTCCCAAACCCTAAGGGGGTCTTTAGGGTACTCCAAAAATTCCCCAAAAATTATATTTATTTCATATTTATCATGATAACACATTAGAAAACATGATTTAGATTTTTAACATCATTATGGACCCAAAACCCATGGTGGCCGAATATGATAGGGGTCCAAAGCATAGTTTTCTCAACATCAAACTCAAAACCAACTTTATATTATGCTAAAAATCACAAAGGAACTATTATACCACAGGTGAGGGAGTCTTACCTTGGTTGATCTTGATTATAGACCTTATATTTGATCTTGTTGCTTCTTAACCACCCCTAGCCTTTGTACCCTTGTAAAAGTCTTGGATCTTGGAGATGGAGCCTTAGGTGAACCTTTTCCAAGGGAGAATCCCCTCTTGGGATTTCGGCTAGAATGAGGGAGGAGGAAGAAGAAAGTAACTCCCATGCCCCCTCTTTATAACACATTAAGGAGGGTAAGTGAAGAGTCATGGTGTCTCTTTATTTTCCCTAAGCCTTAACCATAATCCACTTCATTTCCTCATAGCACTCCCTTGCTAGGTGAATTGGTTAGAGCATGCATGGTTGTACAAGAGGTCCAAGTTTCAATCCTTGGTGCATGCACTAATTTTCTATTTTATTTTTATTTTATTTTCTATTATTTCGAAAATCCCTTAAAAATTCTCCCATAATTATGTTAATATTTCTCATTAAAACCCCTTTATATTTCTATTAATTTTTCCTAAAATTTACCCATAATCATGGTACTAGAAAGCCCATATAAGGCCCATTAGTACTTAACTTCTCAATTTAAATAGGAAACCATGCTAAAACTCACCCATAATCATACTAATATTCCTAATTAAAATTCGTTTATATTTATATTAAATTCTACCTAAAATCCACTAATAATCATGGTACTAGAAAAGCCCATATAAGACCCATTAGTACTTAGTTTCTCAATTTAAATGAGAAAAATAATGGATTTCTAGGCTAAGGTTCGTACTAATATCTCTAGGTCCCTCGGAAAATTATCTAGACATGATCAATATTTTAAAGAAAATATTGAGAGAATTTTCTGGGTCGTTACAATCCCCATACCTCGTGAAAGTTCGTCCTCGAACTTAGAATAGCTCCGGGTACTTGCGTCTTATCTCGTCCTCGCGTTCCCAGGTAGCTTCCTCGAACCGTTGACTTTGCCATCGGACCTTGACTAAGGGTACCTTCTTGCTCTAGTTTTGTCTATTATAACTATTCACGAAAGAATATAATTTAACTTATTCCTAGTTAATTGCATTCACTACTTCAAACTAGAATCTAACTTTCACTTACTATGCACAAGTTTATCATTTATGCACCAACTTATCACTCCGAAGCTCCTCTCAATTAGTACTGATTTCAGTGTCTCTGCTTCTCACATATGTCTTTTATCTGTATTAAACTAAACGAAAATTACAATTATTATTATATGATTCTCTCTTATTACATTTAGTATCATACTTCAAGTCTACTCCTCAACAACATAATTACCGCCTTATGTAAGTACAACTCTTTCTCCTTTCCACTCGAATCTCCTTACCCCTTTTTCCGAGAATTATTCTTACTTTATTATTATCTATTCTAACAGTATATTTGTTTCTATGTAACATAACTTCTCATAGTACATAAACTCATGTATCGCTTATCCTATTACTTCCTATTCTAGTTATTTGAGCTACTTACTCTGTTTTAACTACCTAACCTATAATGCATACAGTCTCTGTTAATTATACTAAAATTTCTCAATTAAATTCATAAAATTAGCTTATTATCTTAGCTATAATGCCTATTCGTCATAGTGAATTTGCGTTATTCATCTTAGCTTATTATCTTTTATCCTGGTCTATTTTACTCACATGTAGCGTTTCTGATATATACTATCTGTTACATGATATTATCATTACATACTAATTCCGGTACTCAAAATTCATCTTGTAAAATTAATTGCAAAGTCTCATCGAAGCTTTCAACTTACCTTTCACTAAAATAACACATTGACATTGCTTTTAACTTAACCTACTTCTATAATGGTTATTTATTTATCTCAAAGTTTCTACTAACAAACTACAACTATTGTATATACTATCTTTTATTAGGACACGACAAGAATTCTGATTATATTTCACTTACTAATAAATTATATTAAATATTCATTGCCTAACTCTACCCATCATAATCTAAAAGAAAATACAAGATGATTTGGAGTATGTCCACCGACTCTTCTGAGGAAGCGTTTTCTTTGAAAAGACTTCACACCCTTTCGGATGATTCGTATCTTTCTTCTTCGGAGGATGTAGACCAGGAATTTTTCGAGATGATGCTCCCTCCTGATTCACCTCCTCCGACAGGGATACTCAAAACCACCACTTCCCCCCATGAAGGTACTTCGCGTAAGGGGAAGGAATCAATGAAGACACACCCTGCTTCCCATATGGGAGTCTCTAATATGGGTGACTTACCATCGGAGTCACGTCGTCATGCGCTTCGTCCGGCTATCTTCTCATCTTCACATAGCACTCCCACGCCGCCCCGCCGAGCGAAGCGAGCCCGGGCGTCGGCTTCTGCAGAAGCTACTACCGCGGCACCCCCATCCTCCCGTGTGACCTCCCATCCGGGGCACACCCATCCTCCGCCTGACCCCGAGGTATCTCTCTCTCCGCCGGCACGTGAGCTTGCCCCTCCTCAGTCGGGAAGCTCCTCTTGGGTGCCCTCTCTTGCTAAGGGAGTTAATGTCTGCCCTCCTCCGACAAGGGCAGCCTCCCCGAGCACTACAACTCCCGGATCTTCCTCTTCTTCAACCTCGTTGAGGAGGGTTTGGACGTTCGCGCCAGCGGGGAATCCGAAGGGAGGTGTCCATACTATTCCTCGCCATTCGACCCAGAGTGGTTCCATATGCCGACCGGCTGACAATACTGGCTCGACTATTGCTGGAGGGGCTATTATCATATGCCTCCTATCTCAGCCAATGCCAGTCCGGGGAGACTCTTTGAGAGCATCCTCTTCCAGACTATGGGCCTCTATAGGTGAGGATGCTGCCGCTAGCTCTCCTGGGCTAGTCTCTCCGAGTGCCGCCCCCCATGGGGCACTAGCGAGTGACTCGTGTTCGAGAAGTGGTCTGGACAGGAAGTCTGAAGCCCCGTCCGGCAGAGAGCCTGGAAACTCGGCTCGGGTGGGAGCCCGGAAACTGTGCTCAGGCAAGAGCACCTAGGCCTGACCCGAGAAGCCTCAATTCATGCAAGGCGTTACTTTTGTTTCTCCTTTTCTTTGATTCTGACTCTTGCCTCCCTTCTTCGACAGGCGGCGCAGTCAGTTTGGAATTCTGAGGAGTGGACTACGCTCAAGGCGCAACTTTTTGAGGCACACCACCTCGTCTCCACCCTGCGGACTGACCTGAAGGCCAAAGAGGAGGAGCGGGCTACCTGTGCCGCAAAGCTCGGCAAGCTTCGGCAAAGATACGAGGTACAAGCATCCGTATTGAAGGCCGTTCAGCGGCGCATACGATGCCTCAAAGGCTACATCGATTCGTTGCTTCAAGGTCGGTTCCCGAAGAAGACCAGCCGAGCTCCATGAGCTGGGAGCAGTTATTACTGAGACATGCTCTCTTTATCTTCCTTTGCTAGAGAGGGACCGGGGCTCTATTTTGTAATGGCTTCTGATAATAAAATGCCGACTTTTCCTTTACTCTTTCTTGCGATGTTTGTGCATTAAGAATCCGAGCGGCGTTATTAACCCGCGCGAGGACTCCCTTACTTAGGTTCAAGTCATCGCACGTTTCTGTGGGTGCCGTGGGTATAAGGTCTTTCACCCATGCTGGCCACTCGGGCCGAGACATTTCATGCTTTGCAACTGTCTGCGTTGAATAATCTTAAGCATACCAATGTCCCGGGCAACGGTGAACGATCTGCTATTTGGAGGGTGCACAATTGTTACTTGAATGAGATTGTCGATCCGAGCCATTCGTAGCACCTTTACAAAGTCACGGACCTCGTGAGGTTTTAGCGTGCTGCCAGGCCTTCGCTTGGGCCTTGCTTAAGGAGCAACCAAGTTAGTGAGATGTTTGAGGGATGTTTTCGCCTCAGAACTTAGAGAGTTTCGCATGCTCGGTGGGTTAGTAATTGGAGGGCGTGAGTTGCCGCACGTCGGGTTAAAGATCGAGCCGAGGGATGGATGTGACTTGTTCAAAGATGGGTGTCTTACCACTGACCCAAGCCGATTCTCAGGAGTTTGCGCACACGGTCGGGCAGGACTCAGGGAGCGTGGGACGTCACGCATCTTACTGAGCAGCCTAGCCGCGGGAAATATAGCACACATAGTCGGGCAGGACTTAGGGAGTGTGGGGCGCCACGCGTCTTACTGAGCAGCCGAGCTGCGGGAAATGTAGTGCACACAGTCGGGCAGGACTCAGGGAGCGTAGGACGCCACACGTCTTACTGAGCAGCCGAGCTGCGGGAAATGTAGCGCACATAGTCGGGCAGGACTTAGGGAGCGTGGGACGTCACGCGTCTTACTGAGCAACCGAGCTGCAGGAAATGTAACGCACATAGTCTGGCAGGACTCAGGGAGCATGGGACGCCACGCATTTTACTGAACAGCCGAGCTACGAGAAATGTAGCGCACACAGTCGAGTAGGACTCAGGAAGCGTGGGACGCCACGCGTCTTACAGAGCAGCCGAGCTGCGGGAAATGTAGCGCACACAGTGAGGCAGGATTCAGGGAGCGTGGGACGTCACGCATCTTACTGAGCAGCCGAGCTGCATGCTAATAGCTCAAGAGTCCAGTACATCTGTGAGCGGGATAAGGACCATGTTCTTCCACTGCCGTGCATGCTTTACATTTTCATCATAACTTCTCACTCAGCGACCCGATAGGGCTGAAGGTGGATCACACTCCAGGGTCGATCCAACCTTTTCCCCTCTCATTCTCTAAGTAATAAGCTCCTGAAACGAGCTTCTGAACAACCTGGAAGGGTCCTCCCCATTGCGGCTCCAGCTTACTCACGTCTCCCACGGGCTTGATCCTCTTCTAGACAAGGTCGCCCACTTGAAATGCCCTCGGCAGCACCTTCCGGTCGTACTTCTATTTCATCTTCTGCCGATATGCGAACATCCGAGCAGCTGCTCTGTCTCGGATTTCGTTAACTAGGTCCAGCTCCAGATGCCGCCTTTCTGAGTTATCTTCATCATAGGCCGCCCTCCGGCCCGATTCACACCCAACTTCGACCGGGATCACTGCTTCAGTTCCATAAACCAGCTGGAAAGGCGTGCATCTAGTTGTTTCTTTTGATCGTGGTCCTCAAGGCCCACAGGATGCTCGGGAGCTCCTCTACCCATGTTCCGCCAACGTGGTCGAGCTTGGTCTTTAATCCTATGAGAATCTCCTGATTAGCCACTTCTGCCTGACCATTGCTTTGAGGGTAAGCTACAGAGGTAAAGGCCTGCTTGATGCTGTATTTTGTGCACCACTCTTGTATCCTCCTGCCCTGGAACTGTCTCCCTTTATCTGAGACAAGCTTGTGTGGGATCCCATACCGGCACAGTATGTCTCGCCATAAGAACTTCATTATCGCCTGTTCGGTGATGCGCGACAGAGCCTCCTCCTCTATCCACTTGGAAAAGTAGTCGACCGCCACCAGTAAATATTTCTTTTGAGCGGCGGCAGTCAGAAATGGCCCTACGATGTCCATGCCCCACTGATCAAAAGGACAAGAGACTACCGATGCCTTCATGGCCTCCGTGGGTTGGTGTGGTAGACACTGATGCTTCTGGCAGGATAGGCAAGTGGCAACCAACTCGTTAGCGTCTTTCTGCAAGGTAGGCCAGTAATATCCTGACATTATTGCCTTCTGAGCCATCGCGCGAGCACCGACGTGGTGTCCACAGATTCCCAAATGAATTTTCCTCAGGACATAATTAGCGTCCTCTTCGTTTAGGCACCTGAGGAGAGGTCAGGAAAATGATCTCTTGTAAAGGACGTCGCCGACCATGGTGTATCTGGACACATGCTTCTTGAGCCACCGAGCTTCTTCCCGATCGGCCGGCAAAGTTCCCCTTGTGAGGTAGGTGATGATTGGGGTTCGGCAGTCGGACTCCAACTCCAAATCGGCTTGTCTTTCTATCTACATGACTAGCAACGCCGGGCCGCCAGCCTGAGGAAGCACCCATGAGCCAACTGAACTGGCTAGTTTAGCCAATTCATCTTCCTTGAAGTTCTCCTCCCGTGGGATCTTCCTCACTTGCACTTCTTTGAATTCTGCCTTAAGCTTCTCATAGGCTTCTACAAAGGCCTGCAGTCGATCACTGTTGACCTCGAATCGTCTAGCCACTTGTTGCGTAACTAGTTGAGAATCTGAGTAGAGCATCACTCGGGCCGCCCCTACGTGCTTAGCGGCCTGCAAGCCGGCTATGAGGGCCTCATACTCGGCCTCATTATTTGTGGCCTTATACTCCAGTCGCATAGACAGGTGCATTTTTTCTCCACCCGGGGAGACCATCAGAATGCCAATTCCGCTTTCCGACCGAGCTGACGAGCCATCCATATATATCTGCCATGCCTCCTCAATTTCATCCGAATGTAACTCACTTAAAAAGTCAGCTAGAGCCTGAGCCTTGATAGCTGGTCGAGGCTGGTACTGAATATTATATTCGCTTAGCTCGGTAGTCCACTTAATCAGTCGCCCAGATGCTTCAGGATTTGAGGCCACTCGACCTAGGTTGCTGTTCGTCAATACCACGAAAGGATGCGCCAAGAAATAAGGACGAAGCCTCCGAGCACCCAACAACAGCACATACATCAATCTCTCGAGTGTCGTATAGCGGCACTCGGCTCCCTTTAGCAAATGGGCAAAGAAATACACAGGCTGCTATTCAGCCGCTTCCTGCTTAACCAAAACTAGGCTGACCGAATCAGCTGATCCGGCCAAATACACGTACAGAGTCTCCCCTACCTCCGATTTTGCTAGCACGGGCAGCTCGGCAAGGTAAACCTTCAACTCTTCAAACGCCTTATCGCACTCGGCATCCCATTAGAATTTTGTAACCTTGCGGAGGGTTTTGAAGAAAGGCAACCCTCGTTCTGCCGATCGGGAGATAAACCGAGATAGGGTCGTGATCCGCCTAGCGAGCCACTGAGCCTCCCGTAGATTCCTGGGCGGGGGCATATCCAGTAGGGCCTTGACCTTGCCCGGGTTGGCTTCGATGCCCCGCTCGGTCACAATATAGCCTAAGAATTTCCCCCTTCGAGCACCAAAAAGGCACTTGGCTAGGTTCAGCTTGAGCCCATACCTCTGCAGCGTCTGACAGGTTTCTTCAACATCCGCCACCAAGTCTTCGGCTCGGGCAAACTTGATGAGGATGTCATCGACATATACTTCCACATTTCTTCCGATCTGGGACCGGAAGACCTTGTTCAACATACGCTAGTAGGTGGCTCCAGCGTTCTTCAATCCGAACGGCATAACGGTGTAGCAGTAAGTGTCGTCTGCCGTGATGAAGCTGACCTTCTCTTGATCTTCGACGGCCAGGGGCACTTGATGATATCCTTGGTAAGCGTCCAGCATGGAGATGAACTCGCTGCCCGCTGTCGAGTCCACCATCTGATCGATCCGGGGCAAGGGGTAGCAATCTTTCGGGCATGCCTTGTTGAGATCCCGAAAGTCAATGCAGATTCGCCACCTGTTGTCTGGCTTAGGCACTAACACCACGTTAGCCAGCCAGGACGGGAACTGCACCTCCCTGATGTGCCCTGCCTCCGTTAACCTCTCGATCTCAGCCCTGATCGCCTTGTTCTGCTCGGTGCTGAAGTCCCACTTCCTTTGCTTCACGGGCCGAGCGTGTGGGTAGACATGGAGGTGGTGTTCCGCAACCTCCGGTCGGGCGCCTCTCAGCTCCTTGACTGACCAGGCGAAGACGTCTTGGTTCCGAGCCAAGCACTCCAGCAGGGGCTCCTTCAGCTCCTTTGGCAGTCCCGCAGCGATCTTGACTCGGGATTCCTCCCGATCAGGGAGGAGCTGCACCTCCTCTTTGTCCTCATGCAACTCAGACCAAGGAGAAGCCTAAACCATATTGCAATCAGGGAAGGGACGTGGGGTCTTGCGACTTTCTACGTGAACGTCGTCCACGTAACACCTCCGGGCTACCTTCTGGTCACCCCTGACTTCTCCTACCTGGTCCCCGACTGGGAATTTAACCTTCAGGTAGAAGGTGGAGGCGACAGCCTGAAACTCATTGAGGGTGGGTCGGTCCAGAATGGCATTGTAGGACGAAGGGGCATCCACCACCAAGAAGGTGGACCACCGAGTCCTCTTCAGCGGCTCTTCACCCAGGGATATGGCCAACCGAATCTGGCCAATAGGCTGCACCGGGTTCCCCGTGAAGCCAAACAACGGGGTCGCAACTAGGTTTAACTAGGACTTTTCAATCTGGAGCTGGTCAAATGCTCTCTTGTAGAGTATATTGACCGAGCTGCCAGTGTCCACGATGGTGCGGTGGACTTGAAAATTGGTGATGACGGTGGTGATGACCAGCGCGTCATCGTGAGGGACTTCTAAGCCCTGAAAATCTTGGGGCCCGAAACTGATTTGTGGCCCCTCTGCCTGGGCCAGACTAGTGCCGACTTGATGGATCTCTAGTCGTCGCACTTGTGCCTTCCGAGCACGGTGGGAGTCTCCTCCCGTCGGTCCACTCGAGATGACATGTACTCCTCCTCGGATGACATTCTGCTGATTGGCTCGCTCTTCTTCCGTCTCCTCATCCCCCGCTCGGTTCCCTTGGGGGAATAGATTGCAGGCAGCCGGGGGGTTCTCTCGCAGTTCTTCGGCCACCGGGTCGGCATTCGGGCCGCCTCGACCTGCCCCTCATCCGGGAGGTGTTTACCGCCCTCGTCCTCTGGGGGCAGGAGCCCGACCCCGATGAGCTTGACGACACTCCTCGGTGGCGTGCCCGTGGCTCTGGTGGAAGCTGCAGTATGGCCTCCATCGGGCAGGGAAGCACCCTTGGGCCACCTGTTGTACATGGCGCCATTCCATACCTGCGTGCTCGGCGGGCCCACATGGGTTACGAATAGGTCCTCCTGAGGGCCTGGCACCGTGAACAGGGGAGGAGGTGCCGGGGCAGCCGACTCCTTTCGGCGAGCAGCTTGCGCCTCCTCGACATTGATATATTTGACAGCCTTGCCAAGAAGGATATCGAAGTCCTTCGGGGGCTTTCTAATCAACGAGCGGAAAAACTCCCCTTCTTGCAGACCCTGGGAGAACGCATTGACGATGACCTCCTAAGTGGCAGTTGGCACATCCATTGCCAACTCGTTGAACCTCTGGATGTAGGACTTGAGAGTCTCTTTCGGCCCTTGCTTCAGGGCGAACAAATTGAGACTCGTCTTGTATTGTCGTCTACTGCTGGCGAAGTGTTGCAGGAACACTCTTTTGAACCCCTCAAAGCTCGTGACTGACCCATCGGGGAGTCGGTCGAACCATCTCTGGGCTGCGCCGGAGAGTGTGGTCAGGAAGGCTCGGCACTTAACGCCCTTCGGATATTGCTGAAGCATAGCCGCACTCTCGAACTTCATCAAGTGCTCCTCCGGATCCGTAGTTCCCACGTACTCGGGGATGGTGAAGAAACAAAGGTGGTGAGGCACCGGATCCTCCAAGATCCAGGGAGCAAAAGGACTACGTACCAGCATGGTCGAAGCAGGGTCAGCCGGAGCTTTTCCCTTGTCCGGTCGCCTCCCGTGCACCGGGTTAGAAACTGAAGCCTCTGTTGACACCGAATGGGCTTCGCCGCCTTGCTCTCGGGGGACAACCGCAAGAGGAGGTGCAGATCCACCCTCAGGCCTGGCAGGTCTGCCTTGTCCTCCCAAAATTCGACGCACGGCCGGCTCTGGGCCCTGAGGCCCTTGGATGGCGGCTTGGGAGGGCCTTTGAGAAGCCCTCTGCTGAGCTCGCGTAGCCATGAGCATCTCGTACTCTTCGCGAGAGACATCCACATTCACCTGGTAAGGGTCAGCCATCTCCACTTCCGATCAGGCTGTTGGTGTCCCTTCTTCTAGCGCCAAATTTGATCCTGTCGCGAAGTGAGTCGGGCGCCCTTCCAGCTGAGTGAGCCTTCGAGGAGAGCGAGGTCGCTGAGGTGACCTAGTGAGCTGGACCGCCTCTAACCTGCAAGACAGAGACCGTTAGAACCCGTCGGGAAAAGTCCCCGGCCAGGCACTCCGACGGTCAAGTCAGTACACGACGGTGGCGATGGAAAGCAATAGAACAGTATGGAATTGCACTATCGCACGTACCTGGGAAATGCGGAGTGAGGAGGTTTATATGGCCGGGGAAGCTGACAGCTCCTGCCCCGCCTGCCACCTGCTATCATATAGCAAGGACAAGGTAATGCATGCCCAGAGGTGGCAGGATAAAGTGACACATGCTGTATTAAGGAAAGGGGCTCTGTCAACTTAAGGGTTGGCGCCGTTGGACGCCGCTCGGCCTGACATCAGGGCATGTGGTCGAGGTACGGGGGGACAGGATATGGCAGGAAGATCAATACCCCAGCGAGATATTTGCCGCCGGGGACCAGGATGACTCCAGTCCTGTACCGACCCCGTACAACCTCTGGTAACTTGGTGTCAGAGAGTGATTGTGCCGACTGGGGCACTGGGCGCCGAGGCTGGCTGAGGGCCTCCGCGGGTGCCGACTGGGGCACTGAGTAACGAGGCCGGCTAAGGGCCTATGAGGGTGTCGACTGGGGCACTGAGTAACGCCTCCTCCAGCTTGGGCTTACCCCCGGAGCGTGGGCCACCACGCGTCGGCGGGGAGCCAAACCTGGGTGAGTCTTAGAGCATGACCATCTGACCCGGGATCGGACTGATACTAAAATATGTGGGCCTCGACGCGAGAGCCTGGGGACCTGAGCCCGCTTGCCCCCCTACGTAACGGGCTCTTTCAGCCCACTAACCATCTTCTTTCTGACTGGGCGCCAGGCTGCCGGGTCAGGCTACATGCAAACTGGCCCGGGATCAGTCACGATGAAACAGGAACAATCCTAAAAAAAAAATTAGGCCTTGGGTGAAGCTATAAATTTGGTCATTTGAGCTATCTCTCTTATATTAATTTGAAAAGTCAAATATATATTTAAAAACTAATTGAATATCATAATCAAAGTAGAGCACTGATCAAGTAAGGGAAAGTAAAGAAGCAGAAGCAGAGCAAAGATAAAGGAAGCAGAAGCAAAATCAAAGAAGGGTTGTTACTGTCTCGAAGACGAAGAAAGTAGAGGCAAAATCAAAGAAAGCAGGGAAGAGAAAGCTCTTACGGCGGAAGTGACTTCGGCAAGGGTAAATCTAGAGGCGGCGGCTTAGACTTTGGAGGTAGAGATGGATCAGGGTTGGGCTATAACCTCTTTTGCCTCAAATTTATATGTGTATTTTCACTTTTCTGAAAAAGTAGAGTTTTTCGTCAACGAAAAATTATATATATATATATATATATATTTGGGTCATCTAATTACTAATAATTTTTAACATAGCATAGTATATTAAAATAAAGTAATTTGGGCCCACCCAAAATGAGGCTATGAGCAGAAGCCCTGCGAGATAATAGAATCCCTTATTATTTTTTATAGGTAAAAACAATTAAAAGGGAGTATAATTTCTCTTAAATTCAATATCATTTAACTATAATCGAGTATATTTTTTATTCAATTAAGCACGACTTTTTTTCTCTGACTAATTGATTTAAAGCTCATACCAATCGATTGGCTTAAGCTGAATCGATTGGGTGATTTTAGTTAAATAATACTAAATTTAGGATAAATTATATTTTATTTAGACTTTTTTAACCTAAAAAATAAGAGCAATTGGGTAAATCGGAGTGTATTAGAAAGTTAAAACAAAGAAAAATTTGTATACAAAGAGTAAAAATAAAATTTTCTAACGTAGGGACTAAGTCTCTGTTTAGATGGGGTGAGAGAAGGTTTATTAACGGAAGGAAAATGGAGGGGAAGTAAATTATTTATGTTTCTTTTGTTTGGGAGGGAGGAAAGGTTCATTAACGTAATGTGTGTCACTTTGTTTGGAAGGAAAGGGAGGATAATGGAGATTAAATATATAAAGTTACAAAATTATCCTCATATTTTTAAATTAGAGGAGGAGGAGATGATGAAGAAGGAATAAAATTGAAACAATATTATTTTTGATTCCCTTTATCCTTTCTCACCCTTCCTTACATCCCAAATTGGGATGTAAGAAAATTTTTCATTGCATGGGTAAGGAAGATTAAAGCTTATCCATCATTCCTTTTTCTTTACTTAGCTCACTCTCTCTCAAGCATGATTCAAAATTCTCCTCTTTATTTATTCCTTTCTCCCCTTCCCTCGTCTTCTCTTAAAAACAGAGGATAAGGAGGAAGTTGAGTGTGATGTTAGAAATGTTAGGGTAATTTACTGTTATTTGCATTGTACTACTGTTTAAACTATAAATCAACTAATAAGTCAATTAAAAGTGATATTTAGGAAGTTGTGGGCAAGGGTGTTAGTTATATTCTTCATGGTGCATCTCATGCTGATTAAAAATCAATATAATTTTTGATCCCCGTTCTAACTAATTATACAATTCTTCTAATAAAATAATAGATTTCATTTATTAAAATAATATTTATTAGTTAGTATAAGTATTTGCAAGTATCATGGATTAGTTTTGATGTGATCAACTAAATCAAGTTATGTCTTAATTATTTTTTATTCTTATGTCTAAGTATGTAAGAGTTTAGGGTTAAGCGGAAGAAGCAGCAAATGAGAAGGATGACATGGAAAAGGAGGCGATGGGTTTGATGCATATGAGAGACGCAAAGATAGTAGAAGAGTACACCAGTAGATAAGAAGGGTGTGTGTGACATCCGAGGGACGAGAAGCCGAGGAGGAAGCTTATTCGAGGAGAAAGCCGAAGTCAGGTTTGGGTGAGCTTGATTCTGGATCGCTGAAAATCACTCACGCGGACGAAGATGGAGAAAAGTTAACACAAAAGTTGACTTTGACCAAAAGGTCAACTAAGACGCCTTAGTTGTCTCAGGAGGTGGATCAACGAAGAAGAGGACTGAGTTTTGCACAAAAGCTAAACTGAGATGCCTCAGTTAATACTGAAGTGTCTCAGATCGGAACTGAGATGCCTCAGATTAATATTTATCGTTGAGCAATGGTTGTTTGCGTGGATAAAACTTTATGCAATTGAGACGCCTCAGATCTATATCAGCACAACGGTAATTTCTTATTTTGGGTTATAAATAACCTCTTAGAGCTAAGATTAAAATACAACAACTGTAATACAAATTCGTAGTCAATGTCTGAGCTTTCAAGAGTATGTAAGAGACTTCTCTACTTACAATGAAAGAGTTTTTCATACTAAGCTTTTTCAATGTCTTGGATTAGCAACCAACCTGATTACAATTAAGTAAATCTAAATCTCTTACTATTTTTGTTAGTTATTCATGTTTATTTTAATGGGTTAAACTAAGCTGTCGATCATTGTTAGAAAATAACAAAAGATCAAATTTTTATTTGCGGGGTTATTCATCCCCTCTAATGGATCTGTCCGGGACCAACCGCATTCTCAATCAATTGAGATTTAGAAATTTTAACGGTGAAACAATATTTAATTTTTATAAATCTAAGAGCATCAAATATTTTTAATCAAAAATTAAAAAATATTTACATATTTTCAAAAAAAATTAAAAAAATGTAATACCAAGTTGCCATGAATCCGGGAGCAGATCCCCTGGTTCGCATTTTTGCGGACCAGGGGATGGTCCACTCCCAATTGCGGGCGGATCGCGATCGTGATCCAGCCGTAATTTGTTGTAATCTCTTTTAGAATTCATCATGCACCCCAGATTATAATTTAGAATCGAACGGATGGCCAGAGGCCACCCGACGACCTAAACCCTAAATTCTAAATCCTAAACCCTAAACCCTAAACCCCAAATCCTAAATCTTTCATCGTGACTAAGGCTAAAGCCCCCAAACGGACACGTGGCGGCTCACGCTCCGTATTATTGGCTTGACCTCGACCTGGGTATTCAGGCTCTAGCACCCCTCTAGGTTTGGTTCCCCACCGACACATGGCGAACCACGCTCCGTGGGTAAGCCCAAATCCGAGGGAGTGTCACTAGACGCCTCATCACTTAATGCCCCAGTCAGCACCCTCATAGGCCCTCAGCCGGCCTCATCACTTAGTGCCCCGGTCTGCACCCTCATAGGCCCTCAGCCGGCCTCATCACTTAGGGCCCCAGTCGACACCCTCATAGGCCCTCTGCCGGTCTCGCCACTTCGTGCGCCAGCAGGCACAACCACTCCCTGACACCAGACTACCAGAAGCTGTACAGGGTCGGCGCAGGACTGAAGTCATCCTGGTCTCAAGCGACGGATATCTCGCCGAGGTATTGATCTTCCTTCCATATCCTGCCCCCCCCCCCCCCCCCCCCCCCCCCGCCCGCGCATACCACGACCACATACCCTGATGTCAGGCCGAGCGCGTCCAACGGTGCCAACTCTTAAGTTGACAGTGCCCCTTTCCTTAATACAGTATGTGCTACTTTATCCTGCCACCTCTGGGCATGCATTACCTTGTCCTCGCTATATAATAACAGGTGGCAGGCGGGGCAGGAGCTATCAGCTTCCCTGGCTATATAAGCCTCCTCACTCCGTATTTCTCAAGTACGCGCGATAGTGCAATTTCCTACTGTTCCATTGCTTTCCATCGCCACTGTCGAGTACTGACTTGATCGTCGGAGTGCCTGGCCGGGGACTTTTCCCGGCGGGTTCTAACGGTCTCTGTCTTGTAGGCTAGAGGCGATCCATCTCGGTAGACCACCTCAGCGACCTCGCTCTCCCCGGAGGCTCATTCAGCTGTAGGGGCGTCCAACTCGCTTCGCGACAGGATCAAATTTGGGGAGTCACTCAGACTAAGGCCCCCAAGTGGACGCGTGGCGGCCCACGCTCTGTATCATTGGCCTGACCTCGACCTGGATATTCAGGCTCTAGCACCCCTCCAAGTTTGGTTCCCCGCCGACGCGTGGCGGACCTCGCTCCAGGGATAAGCCCGAACCCGAGGGAGTGTCACTAGACGCCTCATCACTTAATGCCCCAGTCGGCACCCTCATAGGCCCTCAGCTGGCCTCATCACTTAGTGTCCCGGTCGGCACCCTCATAGGTCCTCAGCCGGCCTCATCACCTAGGGTGCCGACCTGCCTCATCACTTAGTGTCCCGGTCAGCACCCTCATAGGCCCTCAGCCGGCCTCATCACTTAGTGCCCCGGTCGGCACCCTTATAGGCCCTCGGCCGACCTCATCACTTAGGGCCCCAGTCGGCACCCTCATAGGCCCTCAGCCGGTCTCGGCACTTCGTGTCCCAGCAGGCACAACCACTCCCTGACACCAGACTACCAGAAGCTGTACGAGGTCGGACTAGAAGCTGTACGGGGTCGACGCAGGACTGAAGCCATCTTGGTCTCAAGCGACGGATATCTCGCTGAGGTATTGATCTTCTTGCCATATTCTGCCCCCCCTCCCCCGTACCACGACCACATATCCTGATGTCAGGCCGAGCGGCATCCAACGACGCCAACCTTTAAGTTGACAGTGCCACTTTCCTTAATACAGTATGTGCTATTTTATCCTGCCATCTCTGGGCATGCATTATCTTGTCCTCGCTATATGATAACAGGTGGCAGACGGGGCAGGAGCTGTCAGCTTCCCTGGCTATATAAGTCTCCTCACTCCGCATGTCTCAGGTACGCGCGATAGTGCAATTTCCTACTGTTCCATTGCTTTCCATCGCCACCGTCGAGTACTGACTTGATGTCGGAGTGCCTGACCGGGGACTTTTCCCGGCGGATTCTAACGGTCTCTATCTTGCAGGCTAGAGGCGATCCAGTTTGGTAGACCACCTCAGCGACCTCGCTCTCCTCGAAAGCTTATTCAACTATAGGGGTGTCCAACTCGCTTCGCGATAGGATTAGCACACATCCGTATTGGAAGGTAATAGAGAAGAGATTTTGAGAATGATATAGGATGTAAAATAATATATTTGGATGAATGAAATAATTCATAGAAATAGATAATGATCATGTCAGAAAGCTGTGAGAATAGAACATTGATGAAATGGCGCAGATGTTGACCATAGAAAGACCTCCTACTTCAAGAGTAGAGATTTGAAGGGGATGAAGAAATTGATATTTATCACAGGAAGTTCTGATAAATGCTATTTTATTGATTATTTGAGCTGCTTAAATCCATGTTTGACCTATGTTTTTATTGCAAAAATTGTGAAATTGCCCTAGGTTTTAGAACTTACTCTTGTTTTGGACTAAATTGCAAATTTGCATTAAATTGAATTATTTGGCCACTAAATTCTTGATCTATTTTTTTGTAGGCATCAAAGGTTCAAGGACCTAGGGCATATTGGGTCAAACTTGATGCGGAAGTGACCCGGATCGAATTATCAAGATTATGATTTAATCTGGGCCGTCCGATTCAAGAGCGGCTAGATCTGAGCCATCCGGGACGATCCGAAGCAATCCGAGCTAGGGCAAGGGTTGATCAAGCACCCTGATCAAGATCTGAAGATTTCATCCCAATCAGAGCTAAATCAACCGTTGGATCAAGCTTGGAGGGCTCTAGATCATCCATTCAAAGATTAGCTTGATCTGGACCATCCGTTGCATATCTGGAGGATCCGAGCTACCACAAGGCAGATCCTGACCCCAGATCATCATCATCAAAGTTTGGCTCAAATCAGAGCAAGATCAGCCGTTGGATTGAAGTGGATCAATCTGGACCGTCCATGCTTAAGTATTTAATCAAAAATTTCCACCTTCAGCCGTCGTCGCGTCTTCGCCAATTCCTCGCCGCAGCTTCGTTCTTCTGAGTTTTTCTTCGTTTTTCTTCGGCAAAATCTTCATCCAAAGGCGTGACCACCTCAATTCGAGCTCATCCTTGAGTGACAGCAAGGATTCGGATGGAGGCTTAGCTCAATTTCGTTTATTAGCTGATTTCTAGTTTCTGCATTTTGTTCTGCTTCTGTAATTCGAATCAGATTGTTTAGTTTTAGTTTCTAATCGTTTTGCTTAAGTTAGGTTTGTTTTCTGCAAGTAAATTAGCTAGGCATTATGTTCAGTGATCAATCGAAGGTAATTTCAGTTTATTTTCAGTTTATTGCTCGCGTATCAGCTGTGCTGAAAAAACTGTCTCTGCGTGCCATTCTATTCCTGGTTTTTACAGTTTTTTTGAATCTAGTTTGTGCTTAGCTTGATTCCCTGCAATTTAAGCTTGCGTTTGGTATGTTAATGCATTAGAGTTGAGCTTGATTTCCATTCAATTCTGTTTCTGATTTTTAGCCCAGATCCTGCGTATCAGTGGTTGCAACTGTGTTTCATTTCTATTTCCTGCGTATCAACCTGGTGGCTGCTGGTTCAGCAATTGGTTTTAAATGTAGCATCTATAAACCTATCTTTTCCGAATCATACCTGCTCTCAGCTGTTTGTCTGTCTTTGAAGTCCCTTTGTCGCTGCATTTTGAGCTCAAATTCTGATTTTGGCATTGCACTTTTGAGCTGAATCATAGCTGCGTATCATGGTTTGGGATCAGAATGCTTGTTTAGCATCCATGTGTTTTGACAGTAATTAACTAGGAATTCTGCAATTGATTAGTTTGTGTCAATTCATTTTCTTTACATCAGTTAATAGGGTTGCAATTAGAATTATTTTCAGCACATAGGTTTTCCTCATTTGTGTGCCAAATTAGATGAATTTCTGCACTTTGTATCAATAGAAGCTTTGGCATTGTTTGGTATCAAGTTAGCTACAAATTTTAGGGTGCTTAGGAGTTTGAAATCAGTTCGTGTCGCTTTAAGTTGTTTCGAAACCTTTCTCATTGGTCTGCTTTTAGATTTTGTAGCTCGTTTCAATTGCTTGTCTTAAGTTAATTTAGAGGTAAGTTATTGTATTAGTTTAACTGAAAATTCATCACTGCATTCTTACTTGGTTTAGCATTTGTGTGCATGTGAAATCAGAGGTGTTTCTTTGAATTGTTTAAGTGCTAGATTGAGTATCACATTAGTTGCGCTTATCAGTTGTCTAGTTAAGGTGCTTAGTTAAGTTCCGTTTCTTTTCATTGCAATTTCATTTCATAATCGCAATCCAAAACCAAATCACAATTGAAACCCAAAAACAATCACGACACCTAAATACAAGTTAGAATCACACAACGTCAACTAGCCCCGAGAAAAATACGACCTGTGGCCCCTATATTACACTTTCATACTTTTGATTGTAAAAAGGGTTTCCAGTTATTCATTTACATTTAAATTTGATAGACCCATACCTTCGTGACAAATTAGCTAGTATATTTGGGCCTGTCAAATTTTTGGCGCCGTTGCCGGGGAACTGTTAGTTGACTTGTTTGATTTTATCTTGTACACTTATTGCACATCATTCTTGACTACTTCTGTGCTTATTGTCATATCTTTTGATTTGATTTTATTTGTTTTATCTTTTTATCTACTTTTACTGCGATTTGTTCTGTTTTTATGACCAGGTCTCTAGGTGCTGAATTAGAAGATTTCGATCCTGAGATTGAGAGGACTTTCAGAGTCAGGAGGAGCCAGGCTATTCTTTCTGAGACTGCAGATATCCCTCCACTTCAGACTATCAGCACTCACTCAGGCATTGACATGGCAGACCACCAGAGAACCATGAAGGAGCTAGCAGCACCTGACGCTGCGTTTCAGTACTCCAGCATAGCTTATCCAGAGCTAGGGGGGAACTTTGAGCTCAGATCTGGGCTCATCAATTTGTTGCCAAAATTTCAGGGTTTATCTGGGGAGGATCCAAACAGACACTTGCACGAATTCCATGTGGTGTGCTCTACTATGAAGCCTCAGGGCGTTTCTGAAGAAGACATTAAGTTAAGAGCATTTCCTTTTTCCTTGACTGGGGCTGCTAAGGATTGGTTGTATTATTTGCCCACTGGACATGTTGCTAGTTGGATTGAAATGAAGAGAGCATTTTTAGAGAAGTTTTTTCCAGCATCAAGGACCGCCATTATCAGAAAAAGTATTTGTGGCATTCAACAAGTGATTGGAGAGACTCTTTATGATTATTGGGAGAGGTTCAAGAAGTTATGCTCTAGCTGTCCTCAACACCAAATTAGTGAGCAACTTCTTGTGCAATATTTTTATGAAGGTTTATTACCTATGGATAGGAGCATGATTGATGCGGCAGCAGGGGGAGCCTTAGTAAACAAAACACCGGCGCAAGCTAGAGAACTCATTTCTAACATGGCGGAGAATTCTCAACAATTCGGGAGTAGAGCACTTACTACAAGAGGGGTTAATGAAGCTCAAGTGACGTCTAATGAAGATAAAGAAATTAAGAGCTCATTGTTGGAGTTGGCATCTTTAGTGAAGCAAATGGCATTGAACAATGTGAACCAAGCCTCAAATTTTCCAACAACTTCATTTCCCAATCAAGTTACAAGGGTATGTAGCATTTGTTCAAGCCAAGAACATAATTCGGACCTTTGTCCAAATCTCCAACAAGATGAATCGGTTGCGGCCTTGGCTAGAGCTCCATTCCAACAAAGAAATGACCCCTACTCATCTACCTACAACCCCGGTTGGAGGAATCATCCTAACTTGAGGTATGGGAATGCTTTCTGCCAACAAGAGCCTCAAACTCAGTCATCACAGCAGAATCTACCGAACTTCCAGCAGTCACAGCAACCTCAGATCAATCAGCAACAATTTCAGCCATCAAACCAGAATTTTCAGCCTCCGTTTCAGCCTAATTCCCAACAATTTCAGCAACAATTCCAGGCATTTGAACCTCAATTCCAGCAACCTTATCAAGGGCAGCAAGGCTTCCAATCTTTCCCAGCTTTCCAAGCTTCAAATCAACAAAATTTTCAGCCATCACAGCCCATGCATCAGAATTTTCAGCCCTACGGTCAAGGGTTTCAAAGTCAGAATTTTCAGCCTTCGCCACCTAATTTTCCACCCCAAAATCAGAACTTTCAACCCTACAACTCACAGCAAGGTGCCCAAGTATCACAGCAATTTAATCAGCCCTATCAACAGCCCAATCAGTCCTTTTCTCAGCCCCAAAATCATTATTTTCAAGGATCACAGCAAGCTCAAAATTTTCAGCCCACTTCATCTTTTCAAGGTCAATCAAGAAGCTTTGCTAACCAAGGAGGTCATGGGAATTCAAGTGGAGGAAATGTGCCCCAACAGAGGGTTGAGGATATGTTTCAACAAATGATGCAACAACAACAAGCTTGGCAACAAAACGTTGAGAGGCAAATAGGGCAATTGGCAAGTGGAATTAATCAAAATCGAGCTCAAGGATCAAGTCAACTCCCTTCCCAAACTATTCCTAATCCTAAAGGAAACGTGAGTGCTATTTATTTGAGAAGTGGGAAGGTTACATCATCTCCAAAGAGTCCAAGAGCAGAATTTTCAGGAGACCGGACAGCATCTCCAATTCCGGCCCAAAACAGCAATGAAATGACTTCAAATTCAGCTGATTCCAACCCTAGCCCGTTCCCAACTCATTCCTCGAGCAACCCTCCAAATTTGGTGGCAAACGGAGAAGAAAACAGTGCCGAGGCCGATTTTACAGCCACTACTACGCATGGGACAGCAGGGCAGAATTCAGCAGCACCATCTCCGGCCAAAATTGATGATGTTAGGGTTCCTTTGCCTTTTCCACAAGGGAGAACTCCAACCAAAAGACACGTGGAGGAGGAGAAAGCAAAAGAGTACAATGAGCTGGTGAAACTTTTTAGTAAAGTTGAAATTAATGTACCCTTGCTGACGATGATTAAACAGGTTCCTAAGTACGCAAAATTTTTGAAAGATCTTTGTATTCATAAGAAGAAGTTTAAGGAAAATGAGTTAGTCAGCATGGGGAAGAATGTTTCATCACTTATCCATGCCATCCCTCAGAAATGTGAAGACCCTGGCATGTTCACTGTATCTTGTGAGATAGGGAGCACCATGCTACATGATGCTATGCTTGATTTAGGAGCTTCTATTAATGTCATGCCCAGGACAGTCTTCCAGATGCTTGGTATTGGTCCTCTACAGCCCACTGGAGTTGTGATACAGCTAGCAGATAGGAGCCAGACCCGCCCGGCAGGAGTTATTGAAGACGTGTTGGTTAAAGTGAAAGAGTTGATTTTCCCTGCGGACTTCTACATTCTGGACATGGAGGGAGAGTATCTTGCACGCAGATCCCCACTCATCCTTGGGAGGCCTTTTCTGAAGACTGCCAAAACAAAGATTGATGTTTATGCTGGCACACTCTCGATGGAGGTGGGAGACACAGTAGTCCAATTTAGCCTTTTCGATGCTATGAAGCATCCGAGGGAGGATCACTCCATCAGGAGCGTGGATATTCTTGATGAGCTGGGGCAGACAGAGGAGGCTGAGAGGTTATTTACTGCTGAGACTGAGGATTTTTCAGAAGATATTTCAGACACACTTCCAGTTGGAGAGTTTTTTCTAGGTGTAGGGGATTGCACACAGCCCCAGGGACCACCACCATTTCCGCAAAGTGTAGGGGATTGCACAGAGCCCCAGGGATCACTTATTCCAGTTGAGTGCCTACTAGAACTTGAACCTGATATAGAACCAATACTTGACCCGGAGGGAGCTATGGACACATCTATCATTGTGGAACCTCCAGGTATTCTTCAGCGCGATCAGGTAAGTATTTCTTTTACTTTTTTGGAAACATCAATGGAGGTACCAAAAGTTGATTTTATTGGTTGCGATAGAATTCTTGATATATCATGTGTGGAAAATAATTGTGAAAATTTCATTGAATTGTCCAAAATAGATTTCAGGGAGTATGATAAGTTTCTTGATGCATCTTGGGTAGGTATTCATTGTGAAAATTTTTTTGAGCGGACTAAAATTGATTTTATTGGATGTGATACATTTTTTGATACATTTTCTGCAAAGACTGATATTATTTCATTTCTTTCCTACCCTGCACGCTTGAGAGGGGTATTACATGGTTTTGCAGGGTCCAGAAGACTTCTGGAGTGGGAGCTTTATCTGAACAGACTCAAACCTCCTGGAATGTGTCCGAAAAAGAATAAAGAGGGAGTAGATTTTACTTTAATCCAAAACACTCTACCTCTTAAATGGGTCTTGTATTTAAATAATCTTCGTCCACCTGAACAGGTTGCTGTACAGTCCAAGTGTGGGGGAGCGATGCACTGTAAAGTTGAAGAAATGGAAGAAGCTCTTTCGCACACCCAGACTCCTCCACTACCACGGTGGAGGTTGTTTCTTGACAGACTCCGACCGCCAGAAATAAAAGGGAGTTTGATTTTTGTTGCCTTTTCCTTTATTGCATGTTTTCACTCTTAAAATGAGTTCTTGTTAATAAATAAGTGAGTAGAGTAACATGACATGAATAAAATCATTGTAAATACCATGTTTTGTGTTTTAGCACTTTTTCTTGCATGATTAGGAATAAATGTATCCCTCTAGGTTTTCTTATTGTCATTTTAGAGTCTTTTAAAAATAAATTAAATTTGGTTGTCAAAACTTAGGGTTTGAGCTCATGGATGAATTCTTGGATGCTTGAGTACTACTTTCCTTTAAAATTCTTAATTGAGGACTTGAGATGATTATTTTTACCTAGTGAGATTAGCCTTATTTTGTGACACATACATGTTATTGTGCTCTAGAACTTGCCTAGGTTCTTTCAAAACCATATTTCAATGATTGGATCACATCTATAGAGGTTAATCACTTTGTTTACCTTTTCATATCATTTTTGACAAAACTCATGTCTATTCCATTTTTCTTTACTTATTTCTTACTCTTACCTTCACTTTTCTTTGGACTTGTTGTTTGATATGTTTCTAATGCTATTTTGCCCGAGACGGACAAAGATTTAAGTGTGGGGGAGTGATTAGTGTTTTGGAATGTATTATCATCAAGGAAGCACTTCATTTAAAAAAAAAAAAAAAATTCATGTGCCATTTGAGTTGATATTTAGTATCAAGATCAAGCAAGAGGAAGTAGTTGAGGAAGACAACAATTGAAGCATCTAGATTCTTGCTCATCATTTGAAGATCAAAGTGGCATGCAATGAAAAGAAAAAAAAAAAAATCTGCAATGCAAGAAAAAGAAAAGAGAATGAAGAGGAAGTTTTTGCCAAAATGAAGTTAACTTGAGTTGTTTAACAGGTTTCGGAATTGGTTTGGATCAAAAATTGAAAAGTTGAAATTTTGGGAAGCCAAGATCAGTAACACCTTGTAGAGACTGAACTGAGCTGGAATTAATCTGATTCAATGCAGAAATCAGTGCCCAAAAACAGAGAAAAGAAGTTGTGCTAAAGAAAAGAAAAGAAAAAAAAAAATCTGATTAGAGAAGAAGTTTGTATCAACTTGGGGCTGAATTTGATCTTTCAAGGGCTGTGAATCAAAGAATGAAGAGCTAGAATATGTCAACAAGTGATGTTGCATCCTTTGCTGTAGAAATCAGAATTCGAAAGGGCTGAACAAAAGCTGAAAACAAAGAAGAAAATCAATACAAGCAGTTTGTGCCGAAATGTGCCAAGTTGAGGCTGAAATTGAATTTTTCTGGGCTGTGAATCAGAGAATAAAATTCGGAATTGCATCAAAGAATGTTGAGTACATCACAGCTGATCAGAAACAGAATGGTGGATGCTGGGATGCTTTAAATCAGACCGGAAAAATCAGAAAAGAAAGGAAAAAAAAAAAGTTGTAGTGCCAAAATTCCAAGTGAAGCATTTAGGTTTTTCACCACCATTTGCTCAACTACTCCTATATGCTAACTGATGTGAAGAAATCAGATATTTGAAATTGATTCAGTGGAGAAGCTGAAACAGAAGAAAAAAAAAACAGTTTGAGAAAAGAAAAGAAAAAGAGAGAAACAAAGTGGACACAAGTGAACTTTGGCACCATGAAATCAAGTGAAGTTTCTCCCATCCGAATCAAAAGCTTTATTCCATTTCGTTGCTGACCTTGCTAGAAGATAAAAGAAGAAGAGAAAAATCAGAAAAGAGAAGAAAGAAACAAAAATGGCACGAAATTGGGAAACTTGGCACATGGAGAGCAAAAAGGGGTTTTTCATCTAAATCAAAGGAATTTATTCAAATGTGACTTCACCACACTTTGTTATTCACGAGAGGACTGAAAGGAGGGGCAAAGCACATTGGAAACATTTTTGAGCACTCAAGTCTTCCACTTTTCACATTTTTCCATTTCCTTGATTTTATTCCATTACTTACCACACTTTTGTTTTTTGTAGATGTGAATCCTAATCATGATAAATGGTGGAGAGTAGACAATAAGCAAGCCTATGGTAGTGCAAGAAACATGTGTGTAAGAGTGAGCTCCACTTCCATCATCAACTTAGAACTTAAGGAGAGAACCGCCAAAACTTCCCATGAAAGGCTAGAGAGTTGAATTCATCTCAATGACTCATGATAGATGAAAAGGCTAAGTTGTTGATTTAAGGACAAGATACTAATCCATAGAGCTTAGATTTTTGAGAATTGACAACCTTAGGTAATTTCTTTTCATTTGCTTCTAATTATGCTTAAGAGAGCCTAAGGGATACTTATTTAGTTGTTTCGCGAGACGCTCAAGCTCAAGTGTGGGGGAGTTGATAAATGCTATTTTATTGATTATTTGAGCTGCTTAAATCCATGTTTGACCTATGTTTTTATTGCAAAAATTGTGAAATTGCCCTAGGTTTTAGAACTTACTCTTGTTTTGGACTAAATTGCAAATTTGCATTAAATTGAATTATTTGGCCACTAAATTCTTGATCTATTTTTTTGTAGGCATCAAAGGTTCAAGGACCTAGGGCATATTGGGTCAAACTTGATGCGGAAGTGACCCGGATCGAATTATCAAGATTATGATTTAATCTGGGCCGTCCGATTCAAGAGCGGCTAGATCTGAGCCATCCGGGACGATCCGAAGCAATCCGAGCTAGGGCAAGGGTTGATCAAGCACCCTGATCAAGATCTGAAGATTTCATCCCAATCAGAGCTAAATCAACCGTTGGATCAAGCTTGGAGGGCTCTAGATCATCCATTCAAAGATTAGCTTGATCTGGACCATCCGTTGCATATCTGGAGGATCCGAGCTACCACAAGGCAGATCCTGACCCCAGATCATCATCATCAAAGTTTGGCTCAAATCAGAGCAAGATCAGCCGTTGGATTGAAGTGGATCAATCTGGACCGTCCATGCTTAAGTATTTAATCAAAAATTTCCACCTTCAGCCGTCGTCGCGTCTTCGCCAATTCCTCGCCGCAGCTTCGTTCTTCTGAGTTTTTCTTCGTTTTTCTTCGGCAAAATCTTCATCCAAAGGCGTGACCACCTCAATTCGAGCTCATCCTTGAGTGACAGCAAGGATTCGGATGGAGGCTTAGCTCAATTTCGTTTATTAGCTGATTTCTAGTTTCTGCATTTTGTTCTGCTTCTGTAATTCGAATCAGATTGTTTAGTTTTAGTTTCTAATCGTTTTGCTTAAGTTAGGTTTGTTTTCTGCAAGTAAATTAGCTAGGCATTCTGTTCAGTGATCAATCGAAGGTAATTTCAGTTTATTTTCAGTTTATTGCTCGCGTATCAGCTGTGCTGAAAAAACTGTCTCTGCGTGCCATTCTATTCCTGGTTTTTACAGTTTTTTTGAATCTAGTTTGTGCTTAGCTTGATTCCCTGCAATTTAAGCTTGCGTTTGGTATGTTAATGCATTAGAGTTGAGCTTGATTTCCATTCAATTCTGTTTCTGATTTTTAGCCCAGATCCTGCGTATCAGTGGTTGCAACTGTGTTTCATTTCTATTTCCTGCGTATCAACCTGGTGGCTGCTGGTTCAGCAATTGGTTTTAAATGTAGCATCTATAAACCTATCTTTTCCGAATCATACCTGCTCTCAGCTGTTTGTCTGTCTTTGAAGTCCCTTTGTCGCTGCATTTTGAGCTCAAATTCTGATTTTGGCATTGCACTTTTGAGCTGAATCATAGCTGCGTATCATGGTTTGGGATCAGAATGCTTGTTTAGCATCCATGTGTTTTGACAGTAATTAACTAGGAATTCTGCAATTGATTAGTTTGTGTCAATTCATTTTCTTTACATCAGTTAATAGGGTTGCAATTAGAATTATTTTCAGCACATAGGTTTTCCTCATTTGTGTGCCAAATTAGATGAATTTCTGCACTTTGTATCAATAGAAGCTTTGGCATTGTTTGGTATCAAGTTAGCTACAAATTTTAGGGTGCTTAGGAGTTTGAAATCAGTTCGTGTTGCTTTAAGTTGTTTCGAAACCTTTCTCATTGGTCTGCTTTTAGATTTTGTAGCTCGTTTCAATTGCTTGTCTTAAGTTAATTTAGAGGTAAGTTATTGTATTAGTTTAACTGAAAATTCATCACTGGCATTCTTACTTGGTTTAGCATTTGTGTGCATGTGAAATCAGAGGTGTTTCTTTGAATTGTTTAAGTGCTAGATTGAGTATCACATTAGTTTGCGCTTATCAGTTGTCTAGTTAAGTGCTTAGTTAAGTTNAAAGTTAAAAGTGCAATTTTCCTTGAGTTTATGATTTTGCATGTAACTCTAGTTTAATCCATGCTTGTATAAGTTTAATTAAGTACCCTATATGAGGTTAGGGTCTAAGAAAAGTTATGAGAAAAGAAAAGAGAAGATAAAGATAAGAAAAGAAAAGGCCAAGGCCTTAAGAAATCCCCAAAAGTCAAGACTTAGGGATTTGGGCACACAAGGTGCTCGTTAAAATGCCAAGGCATTCAAGATAAGAAAAAGTAAGTATTTTATTTTCTAAGGCCAGTACCCGGCGTCCAAGGGCATCGTTAAAGAAATCCAGGTGTCCAATTCCAAGGTCTTGGCCCTGGTAGACCAAGGTCTGCTCTATTAGGATTGGTGGCTCGCTACCCCAACCTTTTAGGGAACGCGCATAAGATGGTACTTACGTCTTAAGTGGATCCAAGTGAGTTATTATTTTCAAGTATATGCTTTAGCAAAGTTTTCTAAAGTTTAAAGAAGTTTTCTAAAAGTTAAAGGAAGATTTAAAGTTAAAGAATTGCTAAAGTTCAAGTTAAGCCAAGAACAAGTAAGTTGAGACTTATTAATGCTTGAGTATACATGGTTTAGTTTTCTTTTAAGCATAAAAGTATCTCATGTGATTTCACATTGTTTAAAAAGCATGTTTGCACATTTTCGAGATTTTGTGAGCTAGATAGTACTTACTAAGCTTTTTGCTTATTAGTTGCATTTCCTCTTGCTGCAGGTAAAGGTAAAGGCAAGCAATTCTGAAGGAAGACGACAAGACGGTGCTGAGTGACGTGTGTGTGGTGGCTGACCTTGGAGAGGTCCTTGGGACAAGATGAATGAAGGACTTAAAGTGCATTTATTATAAAGTCTTAGTTTAAGTTAGATCATATAGCATTTATCCAAGTATTTGCGTTTTAGATATTTTGCATATCCTAAAACCATGAGTAAAGATTCCATGTCATTTTATTTAGCATACATATCCTTATGATTGCATTGGATGAGTATAAGTGTAAGTAGTTTTGAATATTGATACTTGATGGAGCTATTTGATGCATGTGCCAAGATATTGTGAGTTTCCCTTTGAATCAAGTTTTCATTGCTATAAATATGCCTAGAAAAGTTACATTACATTCCAAAATGCTTTAGTAAGGTGTAGAACATGTGTTTTGGTATTATGAATGCATAGGAGTTAAGTTTGATACAAAACTCTAGTTTAAAGTTCATATAGATTTTCATAACTTAATTTCTTCCGCAAAAGTTCTAATTTCGAGTTTATGAAGTTGTTTTGATTGGCTTAAATGTTTAGGAAACTAGTATAGAGTATAGAAATGGTGTTGTGTCTTTGTATGGCTTGAAACTATAAGTTTGGTGGACCATTGAGGCAAGGTTTTGAATTTGAATTTCAGATTTTCAGGCGTGCCAGTCGACTGGTTCAGTATCAGTCGACTGCCCTATCGAACGACAGCTTCTGTTCGATGCATCAGTCGACTGCCAAGAGGCCAGTCGACTGGTGCCGCGCCCAGAAACTTTCTGTGGCCGATACCAGTCGACTGGTTAGATGGCAGTCGACTGGTACCATTGCAGTGAAGTTCTAGAGAAAGGAAGTATGTCATTGTATCATGCATGACTATTAGAGTTAGAATATCATCCCTAGATGAATTTAAAAGAAAAAAAAAGAAGTTCCGCATTCTTAGTCGTGCATTAGAGTCAAGAAGTAGATAAAGTAACGATCCGTCTAAGGTAGAGAAGGCGGGTCGCTACAGTCACTCAGTGCCCTAGTCGGCACCCTCATAGGCCCTCAGCCGGCCTCATTACTCAGTCCCCCAGTCGGTACCCTCATAGGCCCTCAGCCGGCCTCGTCACTTAGTGCCCCAGTCGGCACCCTCATAGGCCCTCAGCTGGCCCTAGCAGACACAGTCACTCCCTGACACCAGACTACCAGAAGTTGTACGGGGTTGGCGCAGGACTGAAGCCATCTTTGTCTCGAACGACGGATATCACGTTGAGGTATTGATCCTTCTGCCATACCCTGTCCCCCCCGGTACTGCGACCACCTACACCGGTGTCATGCCGAGCGGCGCCTATCTGCACCAGTCATTAAGTTGACAGTGCCCCTTTTCCTTAATACAGTATCTGCCACTTTATCCTGCCACCTCTGGGCATGCATGACCTTGTCCTCGCTATATGACAGCAGGTGGCAAGCAGGGCAGGAACTGTCAGCTTCCCCGGCTATATAAGCCTCCACACTCCGCATCTCTCAGGTACGCGCGTAATAGTGCAATTTCATACTATTCTATTACTTTCCATCACCACCGTCGAGTACTGACTTGACCGTTGGGGTGCCTAGCCGGAGACTTTTCCGGGCATGTTCTAGCGGTCTCTGTCTTGTAGGCTAGAGGCGATCCAACTCGGTAGACCACCTCAGCGACTTCGTGCTCCCCGGAGGCTCACTCAACGGCGGGGGCGTCCACCTCGCTTCGCGACAGGATCAAATTTGGCGCTAGAAGGAGGGACACCAGCAGCCTGATCGGAAGTGAAGATGGCAGACCCCAACCCGTTCACGGTGGAGGTTTCTCGTGAGGAGTACGAGGTCTTAATGGCTACGCGAGCTCAGCAGAGAGCTTCTCAAAGGCTCTCACAAGCGGCCAGTCAAGGGCCTCAGGGACCAGAGCCAATGGCACATAGGCCTTCTGGAGGGCAAGGAAGGCCCGCTCGGCCTGAGGGCCGTTCTGCACCTCCTCCGACAATCGTCCCTCGAGGTCAAGGTGAGGAGGCTCATTGTGTGTCTGCAGAAGCCTCAGTGTCCAACCCGGTGCGTGGGAGGCGACCGGACAAGGGAAAGGCCCCAGCTGACCCCGCTTCATCTGCACTGGTACACAGTCCTTTTGCTCTCTGGGTCCTGGAGGACCCAGTTCCCCGACACCTCCGTTTCTTTACCATCCCCGAGTATGCAGGGGCCATGGATCCGGAGGAGCATTTGATGAAGTTCAAGAGCGCGACTCTACTTCATCAATATCCGGAAGGTGTCAAATGCCGAGCCTTCCTGACAACCCTCTCTGGCGCAGCCTAGAGATGGTTCGACCGACTCCCCGAGGGGTCGATCACAAGCTTTGAGGAGCTCAAAAGAGTGTTCCTGCAACACTTTGCTAGCAGTCGACGACACCACAGGACGAGCCTTAATCTGTTCGCCCTGAAGCAAGGCCCGAAGGAAACCCTCAAGGCCTACATCAAAAGGTTCAATGGTGTGGCGATAGACGTGCCAACCGCCACCCAGGAGGTCATGGTCAGCGCTTTCTCCCAGGGCTTGCAGGATGGGGAGTTTTTCTGCTTGCTGATCATAAAGCCTCTGAAGGACTTCGACAGCTTTCATGGAAAGACTGTCAAATATATCAATGTGGAGGAAACACAAGCCGCCCACAAGAAAGAGTCAGCTGCCCCCGCACCTCCAAACCCCGTGCCAAATGCTAGACCCCCGGGTGGGCCTATTAGCAGCCCACGTGGACCTGCCGAGCATGCAGGAATGGAGCGGCGCCATGTACAGCAGGTGACCCAAGGGTGTTTCCCCGCCCGATGGAGGTCATACTGTACCTTCCACCAAAGCCATGACCACGCTACCGAGGAGTGCCGCCAAGCTGGTCGGGGCCGAGCCCCTGCCCCTAGGGGACGAGGACGACAGACACCTCCCGGATGGGGTGCAGGTCACGACGGCCCGAATGTCGACCTAGCTACCGAGGAGCTGCGAGGAAACCCCCCAGCTGCCCGCAGTCTCTTCCCTTAGGGGAACCGGGCTGGGGATGAGAAGATGGAGGAAGAGCAAGCCAACCAGCAGAACGTCGCCCGTGGAGGCGTGAATGCCATCTCGGGCAGACCCACAGGAGGAGACTCCAACCACACCAGGAAGGCGCAGGTGTGCCGGCTGGAGATTCACTAGGTCGGCACCAGTGCGGCCTAGGCGGAGGGCCACAGATCAGCTTTGGTCCGTAGGACCTGCAAGGGCTGGAGGTCCCGCACGATGACACACTGGTCATCACAGCCGTCATCGCCAACTATCAAGTCCACCGCACCATAGTGGACACTGGCAGCTCGGTCAACATACTCTATAAGAGAGCATTAGACCAGTTCCAGATCAAGAGGTCCCAGCTGGACCTGGTAATAACCCCGTTGTTCGGTTTCACGGGGAACCAGGTGCAGCTTATCGGTCAGATCCGACTGGCCATCTCCTTAGGCGAGGAGCCACTGAAGAGGATTCGATGGTCCACTTTCTTGGTGGTGGATGCTCCCTCGTCCTACAACGCGATTCTGGGCCAACCGACCCTCAACGAGTTTTGAGTCGTCGCCTCCACCTTTTACCTGAAGGTCAAGTTCCCAGTCGGGGACAAGGTGGGAGAAGTTAAGGGCGACCAAAGAGTGGCCCGGAGATGCTACGTGGGTGACGCCTAGGTAGAGAGTCAGAAGGCTCCGCGTCCCTTCCCTGATTGCAACATGGTCCAAGCATCCCCTTGGTCTGAGTTGCATGAAGATAAGGAGGAGGTGCAGCTCCTCCCAGATCGGGAGGATGCCTAAGTCAAGATAGCAGCAGGGTTGCTCAAGGAACTGAAGAAGCCCCTGCTGGAATGCTTGGCTCGAAACCAAGATGTTTTCGCCTGGTCAGTCAGATAGCTGAGAGGCGTTCGACCGGAGGTGGCGGAACACCGCCTCCATGTATATCCCCATGCTCGGCCCGTGAAATAGAGAATGCGGGACTTCAACACCGAGCAAAATAAGGCGATCCGAGCCGAAATCGAGAGGCTAACGGAGGCTGGGCACATCCGAGAAGTGCAATTTCCGGCCTGGCTGGCCAACGTGGTGCTAGTGCCCAAGCCAGACAATAAGTGGCGGATTTGCATCGACTTTCGGGACCTCAACAGGGCCTGCCCGAAGGACTGCTATCCCTTGCCTCGGATTGACTAGATGGTGGACTCGACAGTTGGCAGCGAGTTCATTTCCATGCTGGATGCTTACCAGGGGTATCATCAAGTACCCCTAGTCGTCGAAGATCAGGAGAATGTCAGCTTTATCACGGCGGACGGTACCTGCTGTTATACCGTCACGCCGTTCGGATTGAAGAACGCTGGAGCCACCTACCAGCGCATGATGAATAAAGTCTTCCGATCCCAGATCGGAAGAAATGTTGAAGTGTATGTGGACGACGACATCCTCATCAAGTCCACCCGAGCCGAGGACTTGGTGGTGGATGTCGAGGAGACCTGTCAGACGCTGCGGAGGTACAGGCTCAAGCTGAACCCGACCAAGTGTCTTTTTGGCGCCCGGAGTGGAAAATTCCTGGGATACATCATGACCGAGTGAGGCATCGAGGCTAATCCCAGCAAGGTTAAAGCTCTACTAGATATGCCCCCGCCCAGAAATCTCCGAGAAGCACAGCGGCTCACAGGGCGAATCACAACCCTGTCTCGATTTATCTCCCGATCGGCTGAACGAGGGTTGCCTTTCTTCAAAACCCTCTGCAAGACCACTAAATTCCAGTGGGACGCCGACTGTGGCAAGACGTTCAAAGAACTGAAGGCCTACCTTGCCGAGTTGCCCGTGCTAGCTAAACCAGGGACTTGGTACCAGAGGTTGGGGAGACCCTGCATGCTTATTTGGCTGCGTCGGCTGACTCGGTCAGCATGGTTCTAGTTAAGCAAGGAGCAGCCGAGCAGCAGCTAGTGTACTTCTTTGCCCATTTATTAAAGGGAGCCGAGTGCCGCTATACGACACTCGAAAGGTTGATGTATGTACTCTTGTTGGCCGCACGGAGGCTTCGACCTTTCTTCCTGGCACACCCTATCGTGGTGCTGACAAACAACAACTTGGGTCGAGTGGCCTCTAACTCTGAAGCATCCGGGCGGCTGATTAAATGTACCACTGAGCTGAGCGAGTATGACATTCAGTATCAATCTCGGCCAACCATCAAGGCTCAGGCCCTCGCCGATTTCTTAAGTGAGCTGCAATCGGAAGAAATTGAGGAAGCATGACAAATATATGTGGATGGTTCGGCGACCCGGTCGGGGAGTGGGATCGGCATTCTGATGATCTCCCCAATTGGAGAACCAATGCATTTGTCTGTTCGACTGGAGTATCACGCCACGAATAATGAGGCCGAGTATGAGACCCTCATATCCGGATTGCAGGCTGCCAAGCATGTAAGGGCTACCCGGGTGGTGCTCTACTCAGATTCCCAGCTGGTTACACAGCAGGTCGCCGGGCGATTCGAGGTCAACAACGATCGGTTGAAGGCCTTCATCGAGGCTTATGAGAAGCTGAAGGCTGAATTCAAAGAAGTGCAAGTAAGGAAAATCCCACGGGAGGAGAACTTTAAGGCAGATGAATTGGCTAAGCTAGCCAGCTCAGTGGGCTCTTGGGTACTTCCCCAGGCGGGGTGGCCCGACATTGCTAATCATGCAGATAGAGAGACAAGCTGACTTGGAGTTGGAGTCCGACTGGCGAACCCCAATCATCACCTACCTTACAAGGGGAGTCTTGTCGTCTGACCGAGAAGAAGCTCGGTGGCTCAAAAAGCATGTAGCTCGGTACACCATGGTCGGCGACGTATTATACAAGAGATTATTTTCCCGACCTCTCCTTAAGTGCCTAAGTGAGGAGGATGTGAACTATGTACTGAGGGAAATTCATTTGGGGATCTATGGAAATCACGCCGGGGCTCGCGCGACGGCTCGGAAGGCACTGATGTCGGGCTATTATTGGTCGACTCTACAGAAGGATGCCAACGAGCTGATTGCCACCTGCTTGTCCTGCCAAAAGCATCAATGCCTACCACATCAACCCACAGAGGCAATGAAGGCATCGGCGGTCTCCTGCCCTTTTGATCAGTGGGGCATGGACATAGTGGGATCATTCCCGACTGCCGCCGCTCAGAAGAAATATCTGTTGGTAGTCGTCGACTACTTTTCCAAATGGATAGAGGCTAAGGCTTTATCACGTATCACGGAGCAGGCGGTGATGAAGTTCTTGTGGCGGGACATACTATGCCGATATGGAATCCCACACAAGCTTGTCTCGGACAATGGAAGGCAGTTGCAGGGTCGGAGGATATAAGAGTGGTGTGCAAAGTACGATATCAAGCAAGCCTTCACCTCGGTAGCCTATCCTCAAAGCAATGGCTAAGCGGAAGTGGCCAACCGAGAGATCCTCAGAGGATTAAAAACTAAGCTGGACCACGTCGGCGGAACGTGGGTGGAGGAGGTCCCGAGCATCCTGTGGACCCTGCGGACCACGATCAAAGAAACAACGGGGTGCACACCTTTCCAGCTAGTCTATGGGAGTGAAGCAGTAATCCCAGTCGAGGTCGGATGTGAATCAGACCGGCGGGCGACCTATGACGAGGATAACTCGGAAAGAAGGCGACTGGAGCTGGACCTGGTCGACGAAATCAAAGATAGAGCAGCTGCTCGGATGTTCGCGTATTGGCAGAAGATGAAACAGAAGTATGATCGGATGGTACTGCCGAGGACATTCCAAGTGGGGGACCAGGTCTGGAAGAGGATCAAGCCCATCGGAGATGTAAGCAAGCTGGAGCCGCAGTGGGGAGGACCCTTCAAAGTTATTCAGAAGCTCGCTTCAGGGGCTTATTATTTAGAGAATAAGAAGGGAAAGAGGTTGGATCGACCCTGGAGTGCGATCCACCTTCAGCCCTATCGGGCTGCTGAATAAGAGACTATAATATAAATGTAAAGCACTCGTAATAGTGGAAAAACATGGTCCTCACCCCGCTCGCAGATGCTCCAGACTCTCGAGCTATTTATCCCGCGGCTCGACTGCTCAGTAAGACGCGTGGCGTCCCACGCTCCCTAAGTCTTGCCCGACCGTGTGCGCTATTTATCTCGCGGCTCGGCTGCTCAGGAAGACGCGTGACGTCCCACGCTCCCTGAGTCTTACCCGATCGTGTGTGCTATTTATCTCGCGGCTTAGCTGCTCAGTAAGACGCGTGTCGTCCCACGCTCCTTGAGTCTTGCCCGACCGTGTGCGCTATTTATCCCGCAGCTCGGCAGGTCAATAAGACGCGTGGCATCCCACGCTCCCTGAGTTTTGCCCGACCGTGTGCTCCATTTATCCCGCGGCTCGGCTGCTCTATAAGACGCGTGGAGTCCCACGCTCCCTGAGTCTTGCCCGATCGTGTGCGCTATTTATCCCGCGGCTCGGCTACTCAGTAAGATGTGTGGCGTCCCATGCTCCCTGAGTCTTGCCCGACCGTGTGGACTATTTATCCCGCGGCTCGGCTGCTCAGTAAGATGCGTGACATCCCACGCTCCCTGAGTCTTGCCCGACTATGCGCGCGATTTATCCAGCGGCTCGGCTGCTCAAAAAGACGCGTGGCGTCCCACGCTCCCTGAGTCTTGCCCGACCGTGTGCGCTATTTATCCCACGGCTCGGCTGCTCAGTAAGACGCGTGGCGTCCCACGCTCCCTGAGTCTTGCCCGACTGTGTGCGTTATTTATCCCGCGGCTCGACTGCTCAGTAAGACGCGTGGCATCCCACGCTCCCTGAGTCTTGCTCGGCCGTGTGCGCTATTTATCCCGCAGTTCAGCTGCTCAGTAAGACGCGTGGCGTCCCACGCTCCCTGAGTCTTGCCCGACCGTGTGCGCTATTTATCCCGCGGCTCGGTTGCTCAATAAGACGCGTGGCGTCCCATGCTCCCTGAGTCTTGCCCGACAGTGTGTGCTATTTATCTCGCGGCTCGGCTGCTCAGTAAGACGCGTGGCGGCCCACGCTCCCTAAGTCTTGCCCGACCGTGTGCGCAAAACTCTTGCCTCGCCAGTAAGTTATAAGTGGACCGGCTTCCACGCCCCACTCGACCCAGTGCCTCCGATCAAACGCGTGGCGGCCCACGCTCATGAGAATCGTCCTGAGTCAGTGTCCAGACTCCCATCACTGCACGAGTTACATTCATCCCTTGGATCGGCCCTCAGTCGGACGCGTGGCGACCCACGCTCCCTGAGTCTTGCCCGATCGAGTGCGCAGAATTCCCAAAGTCCTAAATCAAGAACATCTCCCGTACATCTCCTTGACTTGGTCACACCAGTGCGGAGCTTTATGAGGCCCGTGACTCGGCAAGAAACACCTTAAAATTGCCCAAGTCGGCAACTTCGTCCAATTAACCTTGATGGGCTCCTCAAATGCTGAATCACTCGCTTTCACTCGAGTCGCTATTATGCTTAAGTGCTTCACCCTGGCAATCACAAAGTGTGGATTGTCCTTGCCCGAAGGGCCAATACAAGTAGGAGGTGTTACACTTGCAGGTTTCGCATACACCTTCAGCAAGATGGCTCGGATTAATAACGCCGCTCGGATTCTTGACGCTTAAGCATTACAAAGACACAGGGAATAGAAAAAAGTCGGTATTCTTAATATCGAAAGCTATTGCAAAAACGAGGCATAGCCTCTATTCAACAAAAGAAAACAAAGAGGACATTCTTCATAATGACTGCTCCCACTTCACGGGGCTTGGCGGGTCTTCTTCTAGGACTTGTCCGGGAGTAGGGAGTCGGCATATTCTTTAAGGTGTTGTATGCGCCACTGAATTGCCTTCAGCACGGATGCTTGGACTTCGTGTTTTTGCTGAAGTTTGCCAAGCTCCGCAGCGCAAGCAGCCCGCTCTTCCTCCTTGGCCTTCAGGTCAGCCCGGAGAGTGGTGATGATGTGGCGTGCTTTAAAAAGTTGGGTCTTGAGCGTGATCAGTTTCTCGAAGTCCCAAACTAGCCGAGCCACCTGTCACAGAAATACAGCAAGTGCCAGAAACAAAGGTTCGGAAAACGGAAAGAACCTCTCCTATAGCCTGAGGACCCTTGAGTCGACCTCTACGCTCTCGCCTGAGCTGGATTTCCAGGCTCTCGCCTGGGCGGGGCTTCAGACTCCCTGTCTGGAACGCTCCTTGAACACGAGTCACTAGCTAGGGCTCCGCGAGTGGTGGCGCTTGGCGAGACTGGCTGAGGGGAGCTAACAACAGCATCGTCACCAACGGAGGCCCAAAGTCTGGGAGAGGTCGGTGAGAATGCAATCAAGGGGAGCTCCCCGAGCTGGCATTGGCAGGGGCAGGGGATGTCTGATAATAGCCCCTCCAGCATTGGCCGAGCCAGTATTGCCAACCTGTCGACATACAGAACCGTCCTGGGTCGTAGGGCGAAGAATAGTAGGGACACCTTCCTCCGGATGCCTCGCTAGCGCGAACATCCAAACCCTCCTGGACGAGGTAGAAGAAGAGGAAGCCCCGCGAGTTGTAGCGCTCGCAGAGGCAGCCCTTGTCAAAGGAGAGTAAACACTAGTTCCCTCAGCAAAAGAAGGCACCAGAGAGAAAACCCCTGACTAAGGAAGGGCAACCTCGCGAGTCGGCGAAGGAAGAGATACCTCATGCCCGGGCGGAGAATGGGTGAGCTCCAGAGGGGAGGTCACACGGGAAAAAGAAGGAGCCACAGCAGCAGGTTCCGCAGAAGCCAACACCTTGGCTCGCTTCGGTGGGCGGGGAATGGCTGCAGTACCAGCTGAAAATGAAAAAGAGGCCGACCGAAGCATCTGACGTCTGGTCTCCAAGGGTAGTTCGTCCATATCGGTGGCCTCCATACGGGAAGTCGACCTTTCTTGAGTCGGTTCTTTCCCCTTACGTAAAGTAACTTTGCAAGGGGAAGGGGTGGCTGAAAGCACCCTCGCCGGGAGAGGAGAATCCGAGGGGAGCATACTGTCAAGATGCTCCCAATCTATATCCTCCGAAGAAGAGAAGTAAGAGTCATCCGAGAAAGTATAAGGTCTTTTTAAGGAAAACGGTTCCTCGGACGAGTCGGTGGACATATTGAAAGACTGGCTGGAAAACTGAAGAGGATCGCGGCCTCACTGATGTTTGGATTGAATGTGATCCTTGGGGTCATCGCCTATATATAGGAAAAGGCAAGCGATCCCACCCGCCCATGGAATACCTTGGTAAATCGCAGGATCGAACGGTCACCCTCCATTACACCATGGGGGAATATCGAGCACCAATAAAACAGAAGCATGCGGGCAGTATGAGGCGATTCGTCGCCCAAGGTACTCACGACCGATGATTGACGTTTCGCTGCCCGATACGTCATTCACCCATTGGTATGTTCAATCACCAGTTAATACAGCCGTCAGAATTCGGGATACGAATCGGACCGATGGGACAATCGAAAAGACATAAGCGAGTCAGTCGGACGACCGAGCCATGGAGGGTTGGCCAGGCCCCGACCATCGATAGATCACAAATCCCTTGGTCCGGGCCCTGGTTGGACGCGTGGCGGCCCATGCTCCCCGGAGTCAGCTCGGTCAAGAGGCCAAATTCACAGACCGGCTAACTCCCGCAAATCCCTTGGCTCAGGTCCGGACGCGTGGCGTGTAACGCCCGACCTTATATCTACCCTTAAGGCGGGGTTACGGGTCCATACATTCATATCATTTATCATGTTAAGCATGTATAACCAGTAGAAAACAATTATAATACAAGAAGTGTAGTAAGCAGGCTTATTAAAGAATAATTTACCAAGCAAGGTTTTCTTTTCATATCATCCATGCAATTACAACATAATAGAGAGAGATCATTTAACTTTATAATTTACTGATCTAAACATGGTTTGAACAATATAGAACATAGGAATATAGCAAGAGTTATCTAGTCTTAGACACATGCAAGAGAAGCATTCATAAGCAACAGGAAATAGTAAATATCTAGCATTTTACTTAGCATGCATACTACAAGAATTAGACATTAATGATAGTGTTATCTAACATGACATAGGTTCCATATCTCTAACTTAATCAACAGTAGAGTAGTCATAATCATCACACATTCAGAGTATATTAATACAATTTCAATCTTTTATTGGAAGCAGTTTAGATTCTAGACAAAAATAAGGTAGATAAGAATCTTTCGTCCTTTCCCGAGCCATCACCACACACATCCTCTAGCTTTCCCTCTGCCTCTTCCTTTAGTTCAAGTATTTCTTACCGCTATCTGCAGCATAAGAAAAACAACATGAACTAGTAAGCAAAACATGCTTAGTAAGAATCCGGGCCTACTCGCAAAACCATATCGATACATCATATCATGCTACTCAGTAATCAAGGTAGAACAAGATTATAAGCATCATAAGCATCTCATCAAATATCTCTAAGTACTTTACAGAACAAGATTATCACATAATGAGAAAATATTTTTCAAAGGGTTCCATAAAGGTAAGTACTTAAAAATACAATATCATCCAGGGCCCAGTTGTAGTACCACATCAAGCGCGTTCCCTAATAAATTGGGGTAGCGAGCCACCAATCTAATTAGGGCAGGACCCTTCCGTCCTACCAATGCCATGACCTTCAGTTAACATGCACATTGGATTTGTTTAACGACCCCCTTCCGAGTCGGGTACACAACTTTCAAAGTAAAATAATTTATCATGCAATTACTCATATATGTATATGCCTAAAGGTACTCCTAATCACATCTTAAAGGGACACACCACTCATCAAGGGTGCTCTTGATCCCCTAGGGACATACCACACATTTGGGTGCTCTTGATCCCAGTTTCAATAGAGTATCCCTTTTTAAGCATATTATCAAACACATCATGTTCATGTCATAAGAGTGCCCCATGGGCTATAAGGCATGCTTTTATACCTAACAAGATAGGTCACATAATTTATACACACATCATATAAGTGGTAGCATGCTTCATGATTTCACTAAGTGTTTCCCAACCCTAGGACTAGGGTTGGCCGAAAGCTACAAGTAAGGGAATTTCCTTCTTTTTTCATCCAATTAAAGCATACATTCATCACATATACATCCCTATCATGCATTCTATTAACATGACCTACATTAGAGGTAAATGACCTTCCCTAAGCTAGGGTTCCAAGTTGGGGCCGAAAGTTGTAAGTGAGGGGTTTGGTTTTCCAATCAAGCATTCATTCAAGCATTTCTACAAACACCTCAAGTACACTACATGTTAACAATTGAAACATGGTTTAAGCCTCAAAGTGGGGTTAGCATCCACTAACCCTAAATTACAAGGGGTGGCCGAAACATTGTAGGGTAGGGTAGGCTAGGTTTTTGACATCCAATCTTCACACAAACATTTACACAAACATTTTATCTACAATACTAATCATGGGAACATAATAGGATAGCAAGCCACACAAAAGCCTTAACTTCTCTTCTTTGGCCGAAACTTATAGGGTACCAAACCCTAATTTTTGTCTTCTCAAAAAAATTTGGAAAACAATACACATCCATACCCTAAGTTCCTAGGGGTATCCTCATGCATCAAGAAGCAACCAAGCCCTTTGTCTTGGTGGTGGCCGAAACTTCCTTAAGGAAGTTCTTGTGATTTTTTTCCAAGAATCAAACAAGCATACATTCAATAGCAATTATGCCACAGGCGAGAGGACACTTACATCCTAGCGCTAGAATTTCACCTTCTCTTAAACCGTAGGGTACCCTACACTTGGAGGGTATGTGAAAATCCTTTTCTTCCAAATTTTCTCTAGGACTCCTTGGATTTGGTAGAGAGCAATGGCACTTGGACCCTCCTTCTTGTAATTGCCCTAGGGTTAGAATTTCGAAAATGGAAGAGGGGATGCTAGGCTCGGCAAGAAAGAAGAAGGGAGGAAGAAGAATGAGAAAAAAAAACTTCTTTCTAACTTCCATCTCCTACTCCTATTTATACACCTCTTGTGAAAAGACATGTCTCTTCATTGCCCAAGCCTTAACAAGCATGTCTCCCCTTCTCCTAACATGAAACACCCATTAGAGCATTTGGTTAGGAAGGAGTTAGTGCAAGTGATAGGTTCAAGGTTCGATCCTTGCTTCCTCCACTTTGCACTTTCTTTTTATCACCTCTTACTAATTCATTTCCAAGCCCAATAAACCAAGCCCAATATATATTTCATGAATATGATATTTCATGCATTCATGATATTTCATTAAGGAAAATTATTTCATGACATTTCATTATAAACATTTTTCATACGTCGTCATGATATTACATTAAAATTTGGGGTGTTACATGGCGACCCACACTCCCCGGATTCCGACTCAACCAAGTGGCCAAACCTTCACAGACGGGCCAATTCCCGTAAGTCCCTTGGTTCAAGTTCCGGGCGGATGCGTGGCGACCCGCGCTCCCTGGGCTCCGACTTGACCAAGCGGCTAAATCCCCCCAGGCGGGGCAGTTCTAGGTCGGGTGCACCCTTTCCTGCGCATCCAGCTTTTGGAGGTCATCGTCCCTTAACCTTGTGGCTTAATAGCTTACGCGGCAGAGGCGTCTCTTGAGCCAAATGCTCAAGTGACTCTCAATCGGATCATTAACACTTGGCAAATAAGAGCAGTGGTAAGAAGTTCAAGTAGAAAGGAAAATTTTCACTCGGCCAAGCAAGGATGTTACTCGACCGCGACCCGGGCTCGCAGGTCAGCTTCATCCAATCCGAAGCCTTTCCTCAGAGCCGCAAACAGCAGCATGGGAACTTCGAGAATAAACTAAGCTCAGGCATGATCAAAGAGTATGCAGAGGAGGCACAATAAGGCTTACCGACTACGGACAGTGAAGGGACTGGTCCGGGACTGAGTCTGAAGGCGGAGACAATCCCCTCCTTCGGTAGGTGCCCCCCATGAATGCGTCTACCCTCCAGCTCGGCCGCTACGATCTGGTAAGCCTCGGTGGTGCGATAGTGTTTGGGGAGGAGATCGGAAGGGTGAAGCTCCTCAATCCAGGTAGTGGGCCAGCTCGGGGCTGAGATGGGCCCAATGAAAAAGTAACGCTCCTTCCATCCCTTGTCGGATGAAGGAAGATTCAAGAGGAAGGAGGCTTTGGCTCGGGCTTGAAAGAAGAAGTCGCCTGCCTCCTGCTGCTTGGGATAGAAAAGGTCGAGAGTAGTGAAGGCAGTTATCGTGGTGGAATACCAGGGCAGAGAAGGGGAGGAAGACGAAGCAGGAGAGGCCATCGGATAGGAAGGAGAAAAGAAGTTGACCGGTGGAAGGAGTCGCCGGAGAAGAAAGCCGAAGAAGAGGAGCTGCCGTAACCCTAGCGGCGGAGGGCGATGCGAGATTTTGAACTCGTAAGGAAGAATGGGCAGAAGAAAGACCTACTTATGGGAACCAACGAGGAACGTTGGTCGTTCGATGAAGAGCTGGGGGAAACGTGCGACCCGGCCAGAACCGTCTGATCAGGCTCGGATGTGGTTCAAAATGGCAGAACGCCTGTGTGGGTAGAACCTTCATGAAGCATGATGGCATACCCTTTAGCATGTAGGAGCAAGTGGCTTAGGGGCGCGAGCCTTAGGCCATTAAGACGACGATCAATGAGAAGATACACCATAACTTCGAAGGGTGCGCCAGGCTCGAGCCAGAGTTAGGGTCCAGTCAGTCGGACTACGTGCCTCCTTCGACTAGACTTGAGGGGGATGCTTATAATCCCGGGCCAGCTTGCATGTAGCCTAGCCCGGCAGCCTGACACCTAGTCAGAAGGAAGATGGTTAGAGGGTCGGAAAGGCCCGTTGGATCGGTGTCACGCAGGTCAAGGCCTTCGATCTGGTGTGCGGCAACCCACGTTCCTCGGAGCTGATATGACCCAAGCTCAAACGCCCCTCCAGGTTCGCTCCCCGCCGATGCATGGCGGACCACGTTCCGGGGGTAAGCTCGAACCACAGGAGGCATTACTGACGACCTCGTCACTCAGTGCCCCAGTCGGCACCCTCATAGGCCCTCAGCCGGCCTCATTACTCAGTGCCCCAGTCGGCACCTTCATAGGCCCTCAGCCGGCCTCGTCACTCAGTGCCCCAGTCGGCACCCTCATAGGCTCTCAACCGGCATCATCACTCAGTGCCCCAGTCGGCACCCTCATAGATCTTCAGCCGGCCTCATCACTCAGTGCCCCAGTCGGCACCCTCATAGGCCCTTAGCCGACCTTGTCACTTAGTGCCCCAGTCGACACCCTCATAGGTCCTCAGCCGGCCCTAGCAGACATAGCTACTCCCTGACATCAGACTACCAGAAGTTGTACGGGGTTGGCGCAGGACTGAAGCCATCCTGGTCTCGAACGACGAATATCACGCTGATGTATTGATTCTCCTGGCATACCTTGTCCCCCCGTACTGCGACCACCTACACCGATGTCAGGCCGAGCGACGCCTATCTGCACCAGTCATTAAGTTGACAGTGTCCCTTTTCTTAATACAGTATGTGCCACTTTATCCTGCCACCTCTGGGCATGCATCACCTTGTCCTCGCTATATGACAGTAGATGGCAAGCGGAGCAGGAACTGTCAGCTTCTCCGGCTATATAAGCCTCCACACTCCGCATCTCTCAGGTACACGCGCAATAGTACAATTTTATACTGTTCTATTGCTTTCCATCGCCACCGTCGAGTACTGACTTGACTGTCGGAGTGCCTAGCCGGGGACTTTTCCCGACGGGTTCTAACGGTCTCTGTCTTGTAGGCTAGAAGTGATCTAACTC
The DNA here is from genome assembly GCA_024364735.1 of Boesenbergia rotunda. NCBI lineage: Eukaryota > Viridiplantae > Streptophyta > Magnoliopsida > Zingiberales > Zingiberaceae > Boesenbergia > Boesenbergia rotunda. The sequence goes on along the minus strand of JAGFNQ010003817.1, from coordinate 7,654 downwards.
GGTAGAACACCTCAACGACTTCGTGCTGCCCGAAGGCTCACTCAACGGTGAGGACGTCTACCCCGCTTCGCGAGAGGATCAGAAAATATATTCTCATCTTATATAGCTCAATGACCAATGCATCAGTGTTTTTCGTTTATTTAGTTATTTTCATATGTACCCCTTCAGTCAATCGATCAGTTTTTGACAAGTACACGTCTGATTCAATAAGAATTGATGCATGCAGGTTCAGCCCTCCTCATGTAAAACCGTCACCCTTTTTACAGACTAATGCCAACAGTTAAGATGCTGCGTGTCTTGTGCTACATGAAAATCCATCACTCCTTTGTTGCCTCTCTCTGTCTCTGTCTCAGACAGTCTCTCTGTGCTTTCCCCCTTCTATTTGCTAAAGAACGAGAGAAAAGGCCCCTACCTTATATATACACTTTTTTTTTTTTTTGGGTGCTCTCGTATCTTATTCTCCATCCTTTCTTTCATCACGAGAAAGTAGACATGAAGGTGAGTAGCCCTCCATGCATCTCGCCAATGGACTGCTCTTTTAAGTGCCATTTTCACTTACTTTGTCAACATCAGTCAGCCATGCACGCATGGTCGAGAAGTTTACTAATGCATCAAAGTGTTTAACTATTTGATTTGTTATGTTGATTTGATCATTCTTTCGGATCCTAAATGATTTTTTCTTTTTGAAAAAAAAATTGTTGCTTCTGATTGCACTCCGGCAGCTGCTTGGTTGGATGCACCGCAAGCTCCGGCCGAACAACGGCGGCGATGCGTTTAAGGATTTTGGGGGCGGCGGTAAGTTTACCTGCCACCGCTATTTTTCTTATTCTGCACTTTTCCACGTTCCATTAATGAAAACGAGTGGAGAATCGGTGTGTAATGTAAACTGCGTACCTTAGTTGCATACTTGCATACTGCGTTCATCTTCTAAAGTGCGCTCTTCGGCACGGCTAGCAGGCGCGTGTATCTGCATCGGCGGGCGGACGTCGCCCGATGGGGATCTCCACCGGCGCCGGCGCCGACAATATGAGCCGTTTCGTGCTCGCGCGCGGGGCATCGGTCTCGATGCAGAGGAGTTGTATGAGGGAGGCGGCGGCGGCGGGGGGGATCCGGCGGTGGAGATCTTCGAGGGTTTTCTCGCCATCGGAACCTTAGGAGTCGGGTCATGGCCGATCGAGGAGGAGGACGAAGCGTCGATCGAGGAAGCGCAGAAGGAGTCGGCGGCCGGCGAGGAGCTCGTCGTCGTGCGGGCGGCGCTGGAGACGATCGCGGAGAAGGAGGCTGAGGCGACGACGGAGACGGACCTGATGGTGGTGGAGACGGAGCTGGAGAAGGTACTGGCGGCGGAGGCGGAGAGGGAAGGCGGGCGGAGGTCCTCCGCTGCCCGATCCAGCCACGCCGGGTCGTCGTCGTCGTCGTCAGCGGCGGCGGCGGCGGCTTGCCCGCTGCAGGGGTTCCTGTTCGGGTCGTCGTCCGAGGTAACGGGGGCGATCGACACCGAAGTGGCGGATGCGGCGGTGGTCGGGAGCAGCCGGAAGGAGCGGCGGCCGTCGCTAGCGGAGCTGTTCATGATGAGCCGCATCGCGGAGGAGGCCGCCGGCCGAGCGAAGGCGACGGGTGTTGGAAGCGCAGCGGACTGGGAGGAGAAGGCGACGACCGAGATGCGGCTTTTGAATAAGAGGATGGCGAAGCGCCGCGGCTGGAAGGGATCGGACGGTGCAGACGCAGCGGATGGATCGACGGCGGAGACGAAGATTCAAAAGGTAGTGCAATTTCATACCCATTCGTGTTTCTGCTAGAGCGTTGCATCTGAAGAAGGAATCCATGGTTTCAGATACTTCAAATGTTCGACAGAAAGGTTCACCCACAGAGCAGCACCAGTACCAGAAGATCCTGCAAGACTGGTAAGATTGAGAAGAAACACTATGTGCCACTGATCGGAGGCAATGCCATGAAACTGAAAGATGAAAGCAGAAAAGAGATCATAGATAACTTGAGTGGCAGTGACATGAACGTTGACCAAGGGCACTGGATCAAGACTGATGCAAACTGTGAGTATATGTATAGACCTTCTATAGTCAACTCTCCTCTCTCAATTGGAAGTCAGAAAAATGGCTTGGCTTCACTGAGGGATCAGTAATTCTTTTGTTTTCTGTAACTAACAGATGTGGTGCTGGAGCTGTAGAAGGTGAGGAATCCATGATTTCTCTGTGAGATAGAATGGCCTAGCAGAGTCTTATCTAATAGTAATCTAAAGGTATGGTGTTTTGTGAAAGTGAGCAGCAATAAATCAGAGTCAGTGGTTACATGGTTTCATTATGTAGTAGTTTCTTTCTGTGGCAGCAGAGATTTTATATTTTCAGTGAGAATGCGTCATGTATGTGCTTGAATAAAACATGAATAAAGTGCATTGTTTAGCGCAATTTCAAGTGAAACAGCATGAGCATTGATGAAGGTTTGAAGTAATACGACACTCACATATCACGCAACATATATCTCCTTGAATGCTTATGATTCAGACATTGGCGGGAGTCTTGTTCTCTAGTACCTTACATTTTGCATTAACAAGGAGAATGCGAATTTGCATAGTTATATGCTGGAGCTAGCCAGAGTCGTCCATGAATTCAACTAATAGATCATGGACAATTCCGTTGATTGGACTTGGATTTTGCTTTACCTGAAAAGAAGAGGAATCAAAGGCGAAAGGATTAGGCAGGCAAGCAATCACACAGGAAATATTAAATTTTCTTAGTGGACTTAAAATTTTTACAGATTCCACCATGAGATCACTTAGGAAGTCTCGATACACATTAAGATGTTGCTCGAGATTTTAATTTGGTCGCTGTAAAGCATTTAAGTGCCACCCTTTTGGAATCATGATATCATTGACCTCAAAATTGTTAACATCATTGGAGCCGAAAGCAATGACAGTCATGTGTGGATGCCCTATGATAAATAACTCGGTAATCTCCTCAATCCTGTAGATGAGTAAAAGGTTCACAAAGTCTGCAAATAGCACAAGGAAATAAGAAATGTGACTAGTACCCTTTCTTTATCTTCTTAGATTCTTCCATTATCTGTCTTGTGTTTTCCAAGTAACCTAAAATGTGATTTAACATACGAATTAACGAGAATCAGAAACGAATCTATGAACATATGAGAAGAGATGAATCGACAATGTTTTTGTTACCATCCAGTCCAAGCGACATCATAGCTGCCCAAGCCCCCACTATCAAGGTCTACTTCCGGCTATAGTAGGGGATACATATAACCCACCGAACCACTCAGTAACTGCAGAAAGTAGCATGCTATAAAAATTAGGGGAGTTTTATATTTTGATACATCATCAATTCCTGTCTCTTTTTATATTAATTTGTATTCTCTTTTCCTAATAATTGTGAACAAAATATACTATCATTGTATGTATGAACAACTGGCATGATTAGTGTAATCAATAGGATTCACCTTTAGCTATGGGGTGTTATTAATCTAAATACAACTGTATTCCTCTCAACTTGGTACCTAGTGTATGTATTTACACAAGGTGTAGACAATGCAATGCAATCTTATTTAAGTACAATTTAGTTTTCTCTTAAAGGATAGGATGAATTGGCTGCATTTTAGTTTATCTATATCACCTCATGTTGAAACTCCAATAAATTAAAGAAACTCAAAAGATCTTACTAACATTGCATGTACCTCATTTACTAAAGCGAAATGGTTCTCTGATTCGCTTCCTCCTATGTAGCTGTGGTAACACATTAAGCATAAAAGTCAGTTAGCAAAGTAAGAGGACTAAAATGGACAATCTTGGTCACATTCATCAATTGTTAGACGAAGGCATACACTGTGCCAAAGCATTTTCCTTGCCTATGATACATCTTTACTGCTAGCATCCTCTAGTTCCTGTATTGTAGGTAGCTCAGTTCTCCAACTTTCCCTTTGAGATTTATTACCGGATTGTAACTTATCCACAACCTGATAATTATTAAAGAGAATAAGAGGCCATCTTCACTCAAATATTGACAGGGAAAACAAAATAAAAATGTCACAAGCAAGCCTGTATAGATAAACACACTTAAGAAGTTAAGATTACAAATGCAATCAGCCATACAGTACCGAGTCTGCTACTTTGATTGAGATACAATATTCTATTTCCAGGATAATTGAAAATTTAGCAAACAATTTAATCGATAGTGTTCTTATCAACAAAAAACATGGGTAAGAAAATCGTTTTATATGTAGTGCAACTTGAGACTACCAATACATCGAACGAGTGAAGAATAACACAACTGAATTTCGCAACAATTCAGGCAAAAATATATGAGCAAATATTAAAACAACGACTTATAATCCAAATCACTCGCAAAATCCGTCAACCACACAAATAGTTGGAAGATCAAAATCACAATCCGAGACTAAATTTCTCCTGAAAAAACTCGCATTTCGCTTCTCGGATTCAATATACCAGCTCGCGCCTGAAATTAAGATGAACCAAATCGAGGAACATCAGTGCTGATCCCGCCCTATCTTTGGCACCGTACGGATAGCCAACGTGGCGAACGGCCTGGCCAACTTCAGGGTCCACGTCATTGGGCGGATAGCCAGCTGGACACCCTAGCCGGACCCAGGGTCTATGCCAGCCAGTCGGGTACTGCCGCCCGACCACTTAAGGGCTACACACCTAATCGTTTAGTCGGGTACTGCCGCCCGACCACATTAAGGCCTACACGCCTAATCGTTTAGTCGGGTACTGCCGCCCGACCACATTAAGGCTTACACGCCTAATCGTTCAGTCGGGTACTGCCGCCCGACCACATATGGGCTACACGCCTAATCGTTTAGTCGGGTACTGCCGCCCGACCACATTAAGGCTTACACGCCTAATCGTTTAGTCGGGTACGTCCGCCCGGCAGCCCTTCATATACATAGTCCCCCCAGGCTTGCACGCCCTGTGCCCACTCGGGCACTCTCTCGGAACCACCCTGGGGTAAAGACAAAACACACCTGCACCAGCTGCAGACAACTGGCTGTCACCATTTGGGTGAACTGACACTCCCTGGCACGCCGCCCTGTCACGCCGTTGGTGTCAGGCGGCGCCGGCCACCTGTCTATGTCCTCACATAAGACAAGGAGTATACGACAAGGAATGTTGGCTACAAATCGACAGAATCATACCATATCTCCTGACTTCGTCAGAGAATCCTGACACCCAGCAGACAATCTGGGAATATCCCTCGACCAGGTCAGAGAATCCTGACACATGTCAGACTTGGTCTTTTTCCCCGGCTATATAAGCCACTCCCCTCTTCATTATCAGGTACGCGCGCGAAGCCCCTCGTCTACATACTCCATTACTTCTACTGTTCATCGGAGTACTGACTTGACCGTCGGAGTGCCTTGCCGGGACGCTTCCCGGCTAGGTTGCTAACGGTCATCTTCCTCAGCAGGTCCACCTCCGGTCGGTCGGCCGTGCACCAGGCGACATCCGCTTCCATTCGGTCGGAGGACACCCCCTACGACGCTGTCATTCTGCGCGAGGACGCCCCGTCGGCATCCACGTCACTCATCGCTACACCGTTATCCGGTTGCGGCTCCACTACGCTCGGCGACAGGATCAAATTTGGCACTAGAAGGAGGGCTTTCTGCCTGATCGAGAGCGAAGAATGGAAAACCCCAATCCACTGACGGTTACTCTTTCGCCAGAAGAATATGAAATGCTGATGGCTGTCCGGACACAGAAGGCACAGCAATCGCATCCGCCTACCGGTAGTCAAGGGGCCCGGCCCCCTGGGCCCTCTATACGGGGAAATTCAGAAGGTATGGCTGCTCAGCCCGACCCCTTCATTCCTAATTTTCCCCGAGCACTTTTCCGGAACGAGGCCTACTCAGTCCCGACCGAAGCTTCAGCGTCCAGCCTGGCGCATCAGGCGCGCCCGGATAAAGGGAAAGGGCTAGCCGACCCCGCCGCGGCCTATCCGACTCACAGCCCTTTCTCCTCACAAATTCTTGGGGATCCCGTTCCCAAGCATCTACGATTCTTCACCATGCCTGAGTACTCGGGGGCCAGTGACCCCGAGGAGCACGTCATGAAATTTGAAAGCGCCGCCCAGTTGCACCAATATCCGGAGGGCGTCAAATGCCGCGCTTTCCTGACAACCCTCTCCGGGCAGGCTCAACGATGGTTTGGCAGACTCCCGGGTGGATCAGTTGGGAGTTTCGCAGAGGTAAAGCGGCTGTTTCTGCAACATTTTGCAAGCAGTCGGAGGCACCATAAGACCAGCCTCAATTTGTTCGCTCTAAAGCAAGGCCCGAAAGAGTCACTCCGGGCCTACATCCAGAGGTTCAATGGAGTAGCTATAGAGGTGCCCAATACCACTCCCGAAGTACTGGTCACTGCCTTCTCACAAGGACTCCAAGAGGGTGATTTCTTCCGATCCCTGATCAGGAAACCACCGAAGGATTTCGACAGCCTGCTCGGGAAGGCTGTTAAGTATATCAATGTGGAAGAAGCACAGGCCGCCCGGAGGAAGGAAGCGATAGTTAGCCCACAGCCTGCACCTCAACACAACAGATCGCCAGGAGGACCGATTCGCAGTCCCCGACCGGCCGATCGGCCCGGAATGAGACCCCAGCAAGTGCAGGTGGCACAGGGGAATTGGCCCAACAGATGGGCACCGTATTGTGCGTTTCACCAGTGTAATACGCACAACACTGAGGACTGCCGAGCAGGTGGCAGAGCTCGGACCCCACTCGGCAGGGGTCAAGGACGACAAACCCCGCAGGGACGCGGGCGTGGTCAGGGAGCCACAGCCCAACAAGGACAAAGGCGGGATGCCCCCGCCGCCCGGCAATTGTTTCCTCGGCCCGAGCAGGAAGAGGTGGAGGAACTTGACGAAGATCAAGCTAATCACCAGAACGCCGTCCGAGGAGGCGTCAATGTGATTTCCGGCGGTCCGACCGGGGGCGACTCCAACCGAGCCAGAAAGACGCAGGTGCGCCGATTGGAAATTCACCAAGTCGGAGTCAGCACCTCTCAAGCTCAAGGGCCCCAAATCAGCTGGGGGCCGCAGGATTTACAAGGATTGGAGGTGCCGCACGATGACCCGCTGGTCATCACGGCTGTCATCGCCAACTACGAAGTCCACCGCACCATTGTGGACACCGGCAGCTCGGTAAACATTTTATATAAACGAGCTTTCGATCAACTACAAATTGAATTATCGCAGCTAGAGTTGGTGGCTACTCCCCTGTTCGGATTTACGGGGAACGAAGTACAGCCGATCGGACAGATACGGCTGGCCGTCTCACTTGGAGAGGAGCCACTCAAGAGAACCCGATGGACCACATTTCTGATTGTGGATGCCCCAGCTGCCTACAACGCCATTCTCCGGTCGACCGGCTCTCAACGAATTTAAAGCGGTAGTCTCCACCTACTACCTCAAGGTGAAGTTTCCGGTCGGCGACAGAGTCGGCGAGGTGAAGGGCAATCAGACCGTGGCCGGCGCTGCTATGCTGATGATGTCCGCTCGGGAGGTCAAAAGGCAAGGCGGGCAGGTAGCAGCTGCAACATGGTGCAAGCCTCCCCTTGGGCAGAATTGCGGGAGGACAAAGAGGAGGTACAACTTTTGCCCGGTAGGGAAGATACCAAGAA